>JARHVA010001872.1:2185000-2330000 GCA_037957365.1 Torreya grandis
AACACCTATAGGGGTTTGAATACTAATTTGAGAAGAACATAAGGCAAAGGGAACATGAAGATGCTAGTTCTTTCCTACTTCATTAATGACTATATTTAAGGTTTTGACAAGATTTTTATTGGATGCCTCTACTTACCCATTAGTTTGAGGATATTAAGGGGAATAAAATCTTAGATTAATGCTAGAATAATCATAGATATATTAAACCTTTTCTATTTTTAAAATATTCTCTATTATCTGTGATGATCTTATGAGTGACACCAAAGTAAAAAATAATATCCTGACTAATAAACTCCATAATTTTATCTACTTTGGTCATGATAAGAGGGATAAAATTCACCCACTTAGTAAAATACTTAGTGGAGGTAATGATAAATCCATGATGCTCGAAAGATTTAGGATTAATCTGACTTATAATATTGAGCCATCACTGGGATAAAGACAAAAATTATTATGCTACCTGTAATACTTGAATAGGGACATGGGATAGGTTGGCATGCTATTGTCACTTTAAAAATTTCATAATGTATTCATAAAAATCTTGATTTAAAGTGGGGGCCAATAATATCCCAATTGTAATATTTTCTTAATGATGGTACCATCACTAAAATGTCTTCCACATGAGCCATCATGAGCTTCTTGAGTAGTGAGGGTATATTCCTAATTCTAGAGACAAAAAATTAGGATATTATCAAAACCATTATAATAGAGAACATCTCCTACTATGACAAAACACTTGATATGATGCCAAAAATCTCACTTTCCATTTCTAGATAGATTTAGAGTAATTCCCATTGATAGGTAATCAAATATCTGTGCATAACAAATATCTAATGGATTTTCTTCCACACTATGGTTGGAAGGAACGTTAGTTTTGGTGAAATAAGGTTGATTAATCCTATGGATAAGGATAAATTATATATATATATATATATATATATATATATATATATATATATATAGGAGATGATGATGGGATCAATAAGGCCAATGAATCCATAGTATCCACAAACTTGTTAGCTGACCTTGGAGTGGACTAGATAACATAATGGTCAAAAGTTGATAGCAACTGATCAATCAAGGTCTTATACTAATGAAAGGTATCATTCTTACACTAATATATGCCCTTAATTTGATTAACCACAAGCTATAAATCACCATAAATATTAAGTGTCTTAATACCTAAGGGTAAATCAGTTTGGAGACCTATGATTAAAGTCTTGTATTTTGACATATTATTAGTTTAGTCAAAATCAAGCTTAAAAGATAGAGGTATAGATATCACCCCAAGAGGGATTAGGATAATTCCATCACCCTTAACATGCTCACATTTGGATCTATCAAATAATAGAGTCATTCGATATTATAGATATATTTAAGACATGGAGGCTATGGATTCATTTGGGAATTCATAGTTAACTAGATGGTTATCAAAAAGAGGTGCCTTAGTAAGTTGATCAACAATTACTTAACCTTTAAATTATTTTCAATGGATAAAATCTAGATCAAATTATATTAAAGCATGAGTAATTTGGCCATTCACTGATTATGATAAGCCTTTGACTTCATAAATTTTTGAGGATTAGTGTTTGTGACCATATAAGTCTTGTGATTGAGTAGATATTGGCAAAACATGGAAGCTAAAAAGACCAGAGCCAGACATAAATGTTGTGTACGTGAATAACACTTATTGTATTCAATAAGTGTGTGAATGATATACTAAACTGCCTACTCTTTATGTTACTCATCATGATGGGCAAGGATGGATCTAAGGGCATGATTCGTAACAAAAATATACAATAATAATGATTGCCCTTATTCTAGGGGAATGAGAACTTGTGGTGAAAGATGGTAGCTCTTAAGAGCATCTAATGCCTCCTAAAAACCATAGTCCCAACTAAAAAAAAAAATCTTTCCTGAGGAGGTGATGGAATGGTTGACATCAATCAAATAGATGGAAGATAAAATGATGAATAGACTAAAATTTTCTTGGAAAACTATAGATTTTATTAAGATTAGATGGGGGTGGCATTTCTAAAATAGATTTAATCTTATCAGGGTCAACTTCAATCCCTCAAATGGAGATAATAAATCCTAAGAGCCTACCCATAAGTATCCAAAAAATGCATTTTTTAGAATTTAGAATGACATAAAATTGGATTAAGCGAGTGAAGAATACTTTTAAAACTAAAACATGGTCTTTTCATAGTTTCGAATTACTAATGATATCATCCACATAATCCTTAACAATTTTACGGATGATATCATCAAAGATAGAAGTCATGGATCTTTTATAGGTGGGTCTTGAATTATTTAGGCCAAAATGCATAGCTTGATAGCATAAATTCCCCTAGGGAGTAATAAATGAAGTCTTATGTTGATCTTATGGTTTGATAAGGATCTGGCTATACCCAGAGAAACCATCCATGAGTGATAAAAGTTCATGACTAATTATTAAATCCACTAATTGGTTAATATTAGGGAGAGAAATAATCCTTAAGATTGGTGAGATTAAGGTCATGAAAGTTAATACGAAGGTGTAGTCCCCTTGTGCGATTTATGATAGGGATGATATTAAACACACATTGAGGGTAATTAATAGGCTAGATAAAGTTAATAGATAAGAGATTTTGTAACTCTTTCTTGACTAAAAGGATAATGTAAGGGTGCATATTTTGAAGCTTTTAATTTATAGATATAGTGTTTGGGAATGTGATAATATTATTGATGACAATAGTAGGGTCAATACTAGGCATGTCATTATAGGACCAGGTGAATACTTCACTATGATTTGTTAGAAATGTAATTAAATCATGATGCTCATAGGGATCTAAATATTTGTTGACCTTAAATATTCATGGAGTCTCATGAGATCCTATGTTAATATCAATGGTATCCTTATTTATAGACTAGAGGTTTAAGATGAAAGGGATTTTCATAGATGGGAGTTCTCTGCACCTAAATAATTTAATATAAACTCATTGTCTTCGCACTAAAGAATAGGGATGGTGTAAAAATCCTATCCTATTATGTTCAGATAGGATATGGAAATGGTTTCGACCTCCCCATTATGATGCTATATGAGAGGTTCTATAATAATGACATTGAATAAAAATTGTTTGGTAGAATGGATACGATGTCATCTATCAAAAAGGGGTGTTGGATTGTGGGGAAGGTGGGGATCTTCAAGAATGGTAAGGAAAGTAATTTTGGGGGTAGTTTTGGGATTTTTGTTAAAATTGAGCCAATCATTTTGATGGGATTCCCTAAAATCTCCTAACATAACCTCATATGGACCTTGTCCATAGCATCCTATTTTGAAACCCTTCCAAGCAAACCATTGTAGGTGTGTTTTTATAAATTGGGGTTTATCAAGGAACAAAAAATTTAAGATAAATGGTTTAACATTGGTTTGGTTAGAAAGGACTAAAGAATTTTGATTGATTCTCCCATAGATTTAAATGAGTGTAGAGGAAAGGCGGACTAAAGGGAATAATTTCAACTAAATTTGGACAATATGCAGGTTTCTTGTCTAGACACCTATATTCCTAGGGAGTGAGGAGAGTATTGAGTGTTAATAATTGATACTCTCATATTGATAGCTACTAAAATGTAGAATTAATGGACTCTTTACCAATACTTTATGTAGGGATTATCATACTAGATGATGCTTTGTTGGACAATGATGGGATAGTGTTTTATAATAAAATTAAGACATCATTTGGTTGAAAGGTGATCTTGCATGTTTTGAATAGATTGGGATCAGTTGGGACATTGTGGATTTTATCTTCATGTTCAAATTTATTACATTGATACAAGGTGTAAGGGAAGTAATGCATAACATATATCTAGGGATGCCCTAATAGGATGTATTGAAATTCCCCTTCTATTACATAAAATAATTTAGGTAGAACATGTATGGCTACTTGAATGTGAAGTGTTACCATTCCTAACATAAGGGTGATGTATCATTGAATGCTCATAAAATACTGGGGGATTAGGCTACAATAGTTTTAGGTAGCTGTAATTGTTATAATTGTACCATTATCAATCATTAGTTATTTGATTCGAGTCTAATTAATTTAAGTAGTGATAAATAATGGGAGATCATGGTCATCATGTTGTAATGGTGATATTTATGAATCATATAATGTTAGGGATACAACTTTTGAATTTATGTATTTAAATTTGATAGAGGTTGGGGTTCATTAGTTTGTATCTTGATGGCCCACAAGGCTTCTATCATAGCCTCATGATGTTGTGGAGAATTTTGGACAGTTTCATATAGAGACATCTTGATTGGGAGATAGTGAAGCTACTTTAGAACATATACCTATATTAATTTTGCATCATTATTTATTTATACTTTCCCTAAAATAAAAAATTTAGGTTTTAAAGTAGGCATTGTAAGACTATTCATGGTAGGATATGGGGCTTTTTCAATGGTCACTTTGGTTTTATCATGGTTATGGGTCTTATGACCTTGGGTTTGGGATCATGTAGCTATATGAACTATGTCTATCAAAAATAAAGGAGGATTTAACATGTTCTCAAACTAATCCATATCTAGAGGATTTAGGAGGGGTTGATACTAAGTTATATCATAGGTTTTATCTTCTTTTATAGCTTGTTCTGATACTATTGGTAGTATACTACTTCTTGAGGTAGATGTGACCCTTAGAACTTGACTATGGGGATGGTCATGATTTATCTATTCTATTAAAATATTATCTTTCTCTAATAATTTTTGGACCATAAATTTTAACATGTTACAAGTTTTCATGTCATGACCTAATATCTGATGCTATGTATAGTTCTTGTTTTTTTATACCACACTAGTCTCTAAATATAAGGGTTAATGTGTTTTATGGGTGGTAGAGTAATAAGGGATGTCTAGGGAATTTGATTTAGGATCATAGAATAAGATTCCTTTAATGTATTAGGACTAGGTTTTTCAATCCTCTGAGGCACTCATAGGGAATAGGTATTTGAATTTGAACCTTGACCTTTCAAACTAGTTGTTTGAATATTCCTTATAATAGGTACTTTATGATTAGGATAAGCCCTTACACCTAAACCTTATGGATAGTAGGGGTTTAAAGGATTATGTTTTTACATTATCATGATGATAAGATCCCTTTATGATAATGCATGTTCTTTAGTAGTAGATCCTATGATGGTGGCTTTTGGTCTTATTGAAAGATGGGATCTTAATATAGATGTTTTTGTTCAAATAGGTAGTAGTGGTAGTTTCCCTTTTCAAATTTTGATCATGGCTAGTAGGGATATCCTCTCTTGGGAGTTAAATCCTAATGTGAGGATGTTTCAATTATTTTCCTTGTGAGGCCCCAAGGATTTTATTTTTGGGACCTATAGTTTTTCCCTTGATTTCTCTAAGATTTATGTCTTCTTGAGTAATGAAGGGAACTGGTCCTAGGTGTGTTTATGTAACATCATAGTTTCCTCAAGGGGTAGTAAACTAGAGGGGATGGATATTCTAGATGATAGTATTGATTTGATATGAGGAATGGTATGTGTATCTTATAAAATATCTAAAAAAGCCTTTTTTTTAATAGTCATTTTTTATTTTATTTATAGTCGATCATCCTAAATTTTTTTATACACTATTTCCTCAAATGGATCCCAAATAATGAGACTTGGAGAGCTTGAGAATTTTTTTAGGATAACTTCACTTAATTCAAATGGCTCAAAGACATCTCCTATATGGAGATTGAGGATAGTTACCAAATTATTTAGGTATAAACTGATAGTGGATTACACTGATTACTTGGGTTTTATGGTCTAATGTGGATCTTGAATTAACCTACATAGAATTAGACATGGAAGTGTGATTAGGGAATGGTTACTTGAATATGTTTATAGACTGATTAGGTGGTGCATTAGGGTTATCTAGTTATAATTCCCCTTGATAGTTAAGGTTCTATATTAGAACCTTAAAATATCAACACCTACTGACATCATGACCTATTACATGGTGGAAGTTTCAAAAGTCATTTTCCTTAAACTAGTTAGGCTTAGGGCGAGAATCATTGAGGGGTCTCACCAAAAAAAGTTTGATGGGAGATTATTTTAAGAGATTATCTAAGATAGATACATAAGACTCTCCTAAAGGTGTATATTTTCATGGGGGAAAGCATGCCAATGGTTTTTAGGATTGTGCCTAAGAGGTATAAGGCTTAGATTGAATTTTTGTCTATGGTGGTGCTTGTTTTAAAATTATGACATTAGCATCTCCTTTGGTTTTATTATTTTTATTCCCTTTAGAGGGGTCAGGTTTGTAGTTGTTACTATGTAATTTCACTTTCCCTTCTTGCAGGGCTCTAATTTCTAGTTTGTGAGACATCAAAAATTCCTCATCAAAGGTTTTAAAGGATTATACCCATCACATTGATAGAATATGTTTAACCCATGATCTTATGAATAATTCAATTAGTGCAAGTTGTGGAAGGGAAAAGGTGAGCTAATTAATGAGAGTCCTCCATCTATCCATGAAATCAATGACATAGAGCTTGGTGATAGTTACTTTTCTTACAATGTTGATTGAAAAGTAATCTAAGAAGATTTATGTTAGATGCCCAAAAGAGAATAGGGAATGTTGAGAGATTGAGCTATACTAGTCTCAGGCTAGTCCAACTAGTGACATAGGAAAAGTCCTAAGAAGAAGAGCATCATCATAAGCTAAAAGATAGTAAGTATGAATAAATGCTCAAAGGTGATACTGAAGATCCTCCTTATTTTAAAAATTGGTAAACTTTGGAAACTCCCACTATGGAGGCTAAGGTATAATGGGGACAAATGGGTTAATAGGTTTGCTACAAATTTATTTTTAAGTGAGCATATATGTCTAACTAGCGGTAGAGGATTTCAAATTGTCCATACTATTCATAAATATACTCATAAGGTCTAGTTGGGTGTTATAATGAGGGATTCCCCCAACACATTTTATTATGGGAGTTGATAAGTACAAAACTAAGTGGAAAAGGACTAAGATAAAAGATAACCAAATGAGGTGGTAATGATTGATTGGGATGCTAGTACATACTATGGAGATTGTAAGGGTATATAAGTGGACCCAAGAGCTTATGAAGGAACTATGCATTAGGTGGTTAATGGGATATATTTTTGAGGTAGTTGACTTACAAAACATTTTTGTAAAGGTTGAGTTTGGGGATTTAAAGGTATGCTAGTATAGATGGGTGGAAGGGTTTTTCAGATTGATATAACTAAATTTTAAAGTGTCATGGTAAGAGGTAGAGTAGATGTAGGTTGTGGTGTTGTGATATTATGAGCTTGGGTACTAGTTAGGGATAGAACACTAGACATTACCAGAGGTGGATTACCTAAAGGTTGCATAGTGTTGGTGTTGAAACCTATCAGGAGAGGAGTATTATGGGAGAACACCAAAGATATGGTAAGCCCTTCACCTTATTTTAAATGCATTCCATAATCACTACTATAAAACTATGTATGGGGGGAATTGGAATGCATATAACATGAGAGCTAAGGTAATGGTTAAGTATGATTGGATTACTATCCAATATAGTAATGAATTCAGGATCACCCTAAGTATAATACTAGGGAATACCTTACCTTATAGACTCAAGGGAAGTAGGACTAAGAGAATTCTCTATGGATGAGGATGAATCTAAAGGCTACATTTTCTTTAATGACTATTGTCACATCAAAACTATGTAGCATTAAAGGAAAATAAATGAGAAATAAAATTAAAAAGCACTCAATAGTCTTTTTGATTATCTTATGTTTAGTGAAAAAATAAAGACACACATGCTAAATACATACCTAAAAATATTTTACTTTCTAACTTTAATGTGTGATAAAATAAAATAAAGGTTACTTAAGGTCTTAAGAAATGACAATCTAGGGATGGCGTTAGGTTTACTTATGCTAAAAAAGATCTATATACTAGAATCAATATGTGTCTTGGTATTGGGGTCTACCCCCTCACTTCACACATTTTAGCATAAGGGTGTTAAGTGTCTATCTACTATATATAAAAAACTAGGGTTTATACTTAGTCAACTTCTCCCATTAGTGATGAAATCCAATTAGTATAGTCAAATGAAGGTTACCACTAGGTGATGAAATCTCAATCATCTTACTTATGTCAATGTTTCATGAGTTTATTATGTAAGTGGTTTGGTATGTGTGTGAAAGAAGTTATTCTTATGATAAATTAACCCACCTAGTTTATTATATATGAATTACCTAAGCAAGAAAAATGGATGCAGTTATTTTTAAAACCTATAGAAAGGAAATTAAAAGCAATTTTGGATTTTCTTTTAAATGAAGATAACAATCAAGAGAAAAGGAGAGAAAAATGGAAAAAATCATAATGAATTATAATAATAAAAATGAGACCTTTGTGGTCCCACTAGGCATGGTAGAATGTTATAGTAGTTTTTCATTTTTTTCTTTAATTTAGTTAACTTATTAAAAAATTAATGAAAATACAGGGTTTATGATGAATACTTGGAGATACGAATATGGTTGTGCACGACTTAAATCTAGTGATTAAGGGAACTTAATTTTGGATTGTAGTAATAACCTACACATAAATAAACAACTTGGATAAATAATAATAATAGATAGATGGGTGAGATGCCTGATTAGGAACTAGTCCTGAGAAGTTATGAACTTCCTTAAGTGGATATCAGCTCAATGTTTTTATAATTAAGTGGATAAATCAACATTGAAATTATAAAAGATAAATATATGATAACAATAATGATTATAATTTAATCTTGATTTAATCTATCAATGTAATCAAATTATTTATCCCAATAAGCCATAGCAACATTCATATCCTCTTATATAACATCAAGTTAGTTGATAGTGGTTTTAAAAGAGGGAGTCTAAACAATGGTACAAAGTTCTAGATTGAAAATAATGTCACTTTTATCAGTGAACATGGGTTGGGATATTATAGGTAGATCAATGATATTAATTATGTCATACACAATGTCAGGTAAAGTCATCTACATAACAAGACCATGTTCAAAAGGATAGAAAATTAGAATGATTTAAAAAAAAAGTTATAAAATTAAAAGGATCTAGTTTTGAAAATAGAATATAGTGGATCGATGTTGATCCTATAGGATTTATGATAATTCTATATAATCAGTGCCAATTCAAAATGAATCAATGTCAATTATAACTAAACTTCACCTATTTTAAAACTAAGAACTATAGGGTGACATAGGATAATAAATGAAGAATGAGTGATGTATGTTATATCTCTAAGGATAAAATAAGTGGATGGAAATAAATGACTAATAAGAAATAAAATAATATAATAAAATTTTTACCTTAACCTTAGTTTCAGGATAAATGAATTTCTTTCTTGTGGGTACACATAGTTCTTCATGTTGGAGATGATAGATATGGATTATACATAGTATAATTTTAATATAATGGTTTTATATCCTCTTAAATTATTCCAAAATCTAAGAAAAATTTTGATGTGAAAAAATCATGGTCCCAAATCTAAAGGTTGGTTAGATATAAATAAATTGATGCTAATCCGAAGAATCAGCATTGATCATGGGAGAATCAACATCAACTCACCCAAATTGGTAGATAAATATTTTGTGTGTGTTATTTTGTTTCAACCATGGGTAAATTTAGTTTTGTGAGCTTGAGGTTGTTTGGGGATAGGTTTATATGTGGGTGAAGTGGTTAAAATGTTAGCATTCCCTAGGTTCAAATAGATTTATGTGGTTAGGGAGGTGAAAACGTAATTTATAAAAGCAAATTACTGGGAGGTTAACAGTAAATAAACTAAACTTTAAGATAGGTATGTTTATGAAATTAAAATAGTAATAAGGGCTTAAAACACCTAATAAATTATATATATATATATATATATATATATATATATATATATATATATAATACTAAATTATAGTATCTACACTTTTTTAGGACTTTTGTTGAGGATTACACTATTGCATTCACTACTTCTACCCAATACTTATATGGGACACTTTTACTTTGAACCATTTAGTGATCTTTGTCCATTATCATCCCATTCCTCCTTTCCACAACTCTATATTTCTACAGAGTCTAAGGGGCAATATAATTTTTTTGTATTCTTTCAATGGCACATAACTCCTTGAACTATTTTGAGGTTAACTCAACCACATTATCCATTTGAAGATATTTCTTTGGTTATCCAACTTATTTTTCAACCATAGGTTTCCAAGATGTGAAGTTAGAAAATCAATCAGATTTCTTCACTAAAAAGTATACCCACTTTTTACTAGAGAAATCATCAAACAGTAACATAAAATAACATGCTCCAATAGGATTAGATGTTTGCATTAGACCATGCAAATATGCATGAACCAAATCTAATACTCTCTTTGGCTCTCCAAGATTTACCAACATAAAATGAATTTGTAACTTACTTCCCCAACTAACATCTAGTACATACATGATGAATAACCTAAATATAAAGAATCCCCTTAACTATCTTAGTCTTGCTCAATGCATTCAAATAATGGAAATTCAAATGCCCATACATTTCACACCATAGTGAACTTATGTAATCAACCACTACAAGTGCACTTTCCTTTGCCCTATGTGGATCTAAAAACTTATTGAATATATTCTCACCAATCCCAACTGAAATAAAATTGTTATCTTTGGTAGTGACTAAACACTTTTGTCCTTGAAACTTAATAATAAAATCAGATTTTCTAGTAATATCACTAACTGAAAGTAGATTTTTGTTCATATCAGGCACATACATAAAATTATTAAATATATACCAAATAGTACCATTATTAATGATCTAAATATTACCATACCCTTTCATAATTTAAGTTTTACCATCTCCCAAAGATATAGATTTATTACTATTGTTATTTTCAACAAAATCCACATACTAGTCCTTATGACATGTATAGTGGCGAGGTACCCCTAAATGAAAGTACCAAGATCAATCCACTGTAAAATTACCACTAGAGGCCATGAATGAAAGATTAGGAGATGTTTCCTCTCCTTCACCTTCAGCTATATTCACATCATGAGCTTTCTTTTTGGGGTTAGCCATATCATGTTCTCTTTGCCTGCAATCTTTCTTAAGGTGACCAGGTTACTTACAGTATAAACACTTTCACTTAAATATCTTATTGGAACCACTTAGTTGTGAATGTTCTATAAAAGAAAATTTAGATTTACAAAAATGCTTACCCTTTCCCTTGATGAGGAATGACCTCTCTATAGAAGTAGATGCAAACACAACTATCTGATCTTATCATCTCTCCTTCTTCAATAATAATGCAAAGAATTTTCAAATTCCAAAGTCTATGTCTCAACAATCATGTGAAAGGACTCAAAAAATGACTCAAATGAAGATGGAATTTTTCTCTTAACTAGAACAATGAAATATTCTCATTAATAGGTTTTTACACACCCTTTAATTGATCACTATTGTCCTTGATCTACAACAAAAACGTAGAAATAGAGACACATTCCTACATCTTAGTGGAAAACAACACATTCTTAAAATAAAATATCTTGAAAAATTTAGAAGCCTAATATTTATAAGTAAGATTAGTCCATAGGGTTGATGCATCAGTCACATTTTTGACCTTTGAGATTAGATTATCCACTATTGATAGTTTTAACAACATACAAGCCTCTTGATGATGTTTATCAAAGTAATTAGTATTAGTAGTAGGTTTTTTCTCTTTATCGAGTGATATTCGATGAATATTTGGATATTCACATATCATCAAAACCTTGTGACTCTATAAACTAAAATTCTTGCTTGACAAATTTTGTGAATCTAGCAACAAGAGGTGTTGTAAACTGTCCATTTTGACCTAATTTTTTCAAAAAATGAATGCAATAGAAAAACCATAATGACTTTATAAAAAATTTCTCCTACCCATAGGCTCATATTGAAATATATATTATGCCTCTAGTTTTTAGTAAAAAAATCAATAGCATTTAGGAAATTTTAAACATACCATCTTTAAAAACACCAAATAATGGACAAAAACAATTAAATATAAAAAAATACAACTCCAGTTTAAAAACTTGTCCATTAACATCTAGATAAAAAAAACTCAAAAAAAGGTGAAATTTTCAAGAAAATTAGACTTACAGTTTGCTCCCAACATAATTAATTTTATTCCTACAAGTAACTATTTATGAAAAATTTAATTTTCCTAAAGTTCAAAAAATAAAACTGATTTTTACAATTTTTAATTTAAATTAAATGAACCATATTTCTAATTGGTTGCATTAAAACACAGAAAAAAAATTTCCATGAAATAAATCCATCAATAGAAAAACACCTACATATTTGTAGAGAAATAACCTACTTGTAAAACTTCTAAGGTTGATTCTAGATACAATTCTTAGCCAAATTTAATGTTTTAAGATATAATAATTTTCTCCCAACTAAGATAAAACTAAAACAAAAAGAAACATGATAAATAGTTAATAAATAAATTTTTGGCTTCTCCTATGGCACCTTACAGTGTCATATAGCATGTGGGGGTAGGGAAAAAATAAAAATAGGCCTTAGACCCTCTCTTTTGACTTACTCTCCCTCTAGATTGGCCTTAATATACCTTATCCTCCTTTTCTATAATTTTTTGGATTCTTGACTGGTCACAAAACAAATAAAATTTATTTTCTTCCTCTTATAGATCTCCACTGGGTGTTTCATGCTCTTCCCTAAAGAGTCCATCCTCTCTTGCTCTATAGGCTCCCTCCCAAGCTTCCTACACTACAAAATCTGAGACCATATTTTATTTATAAAAATAGATGAAGAATGAATTAACTATCATACTAAATAATACTTGACTATCCTATTAGAACCAAAAGAACCACCTGAGAATATATGAGGTGGATATAATAACAATCATCGGGCAACATAAAACAACTAGGCCCATCAAACCGATCGACCTATTACCCAAGTGGTTAAAACCACTATAATTAAATGCATAAGTCTAAGATGTTTACAATAATATGCTAACAATTTATCTCCTTTAATATTTAAAATCAATCTATATTCCTGGTGCACACTTTTTATCTCCTTTCTTTAATCTCCCAATATTAACATCTTTTGTATTTTTGAATCTATTTTTTTATATTGGCATCCCCTTTAAGATATTGGACATTTCCTCCATCAAGAATCTTAATTCTTGTTATAATTTTTGAATCTTCCAATGCAACTCCTTAATTTTCCATGTCAATGTGTTTTATTTTTTCTTTTCTTTTCCATTTATAAACTTATAGGAAAATTACATTTAAAACATGCATGACATAGTTTTTCTTTCCACTACATTGTTATATAACATTCTAGTTTTATTATCAATGGTTAAATAGTTGTGTTAATCACTTCATGGTGACCACTAGCTTTTTTTTTTTAAATATTTATAATGATACTTTACATGCATTTAATGGTGTTTCAAGATGAAAACTTGGGCCATGTAAAAATACCTACATCACTTTTTCCCTAATACATTACTTTGATCTATGAATACTTTTTCCCTATGGCCCTATCATGCAACATGATGCAAAATACCCACTCCATGATATCCAAGAATGTTCTTATGATATCCAAGGTCTTTTGTGGAAACATACAAATATTCATCATAATTTAAAATATCAATCAATTTGACTAGTCTTGTGAAAAGAATCCTTAATTTTTATAATTCTCAACATGTCCACCAAGTCATCACAATCATTTACCTAAAAACTACACACTCCATGATTATGACACTTGACATAAACTTGGGCTTTCATAATCACATAAATAACTAAATATTCAATGGGAGAATCCTAAGGTTGTGAACTGGATGAAAATGATCTTAAAATTTACACCCATGAAGCCATCCCCCATGAACATGGAACTGAATTTCATATCCACCATACCATTATCTCATGATCCTTTGTGAAATTTACAGTAAATCCCATTAAAGTAGAAGTAAATTTGATATGTTATAGAGCATTACCATGTGCACAAATTTTGAGAATCCTATGGATCCATTGTAAATAAAAATCCATTTTAAAAAAATTCAAGTTCGGTGCTCTCCATGAATATTTAACCCAATTAAATATTTTCATTGTTTTTTCCAAAGACAATATTATAGACAAACTAAAGTAACTTGAACATAATATAGAGACCATACAATCTCCTCATAGACTTAAAGACATAGTAAGGAAAAATGTTGTTGCCATATAAATTAAAAATTATCCATGCATTTATAGACTTTGAAATAATATGTGGCCACTAATTTCCTTAAAGATTTAAGACAATTGATGTGGTTTTCTACACATGTGACTTAGGGTAATGAATTAGAATGTGACCATGTGATCCCTTATGAACATGTGACCTTTATGAATTCATAAATTATCTTGAGAAATCTTTATTAAAAAATATATAAATTTCTTAGATATTTTTTATGATGTGATATTTAATTTATGATTTAGATGTGATTATATTAGAAAATTTAAGCAATTAAAATGTGATATCGTAATTACATTTATGGAATTAGTGGAAAAATAACTCTTTTGAAAACTATGTTTGGGTGATCATGGTTTTCCCTTTTAATAGAGAAAATATCTCATTTTTCACATTTCTTTTAGATTTCCAATTTTGATTCGTTTCAAATCCTTCTTATTTTTATCTTCTTTATTCACTTACTTATATTTTTTAGGATTAAACCCATAATAGTCTATTCTCCTCAACCAAAGGATTATATTATTTTTACCCATTATTTGAGTATAATATGTCCACATCCACCAATTGGTTCTCTTATTTTTATATCATCTTTCTATGGAATGAAATCCATATTCATCTCACCAACTCCATAAAGATGTTATGTATTTAATGTTACCTTTTATTCTAGGGTTATACCCATTATTTCCAGTTATACACCTCCTCCAAAATCCTATAGATTTTTTAATCACTATCCAACCTGCTCTTAATTTTTTATGCTTGTCACTTTTCTTTTTATATATCTCCTCTTTTATCATGGTTGACCTATCTTCCTCAAATTAAATATATGGATCTCATTTATGAGATTATTCAATGGAACTTCTTATTTTTTTAATTATTTAAATGCTTTGAATGATGTGTGAATAATTTGGTCATACTCACTTTTTCCTTGTTAATGATTTTGTACTTCCATATTCACCTCTTTATGTTGGAAGGCCTCTTTGATTGCTTATTTTTTTTCATATATATCCTTATAAATAGAAAATAGTCACACATAAATTTAATAACACAATATTTTGTGGTTCCCAATATTTAATTGTATATATTCACCTTATAATAATTATTTTTAACTAGTTTAGGCTCCTAAAAACCTTTAACATTCTCCATGTTCCTCAAAATAGATTTTAATTATTCTTGTGAGAGTTCTTATTTCAGTTTTTTGATCAATTTAATATATAATTTATTATTTCAAATCCTTTGCATAAAAATCCAAATAATTTAATTTTTATTACTCCTTTACCTCTATGTCATATGAATTTTGACATTTTCACCTTTTACAAATATTGAGGGTGATGCCTTTTATGATAGTTTTTTTACCCACATCAAATTATTGACTGTAAAACATCATGTTCACTCCTCATTGCTATCTAACATACATATAAATATGCTCGAATGAACCACAAATTTTTCTTTTTTATTATCTCTTACATTGTTCGGCATGTACATAGATTAAATATATTAATAAAATCAATAAATATCATCAATACTCCTTATATATAACTTATGTGCCTAAAAAAAATGTTGTAAAAACATTTATGCTACTCTCATTATACTCTTAACATGTGATCAGTCCATTCTAAACATACTCCATGGATGTTATCACATCATTATTCAACATTTTTTCATCTTATTTAATTGTATGGTTTTCAACCATATGAAACTCATCTCTATTAGCTTGAACTTCCATTTTCTTCATTATATCCTTCATCAAAACCTAACTTTATTTGTTATCCTTAGACTTTTATTCCATATAAAATTTAAGCAACCAATGCATTAATTATATTGTTAAATGATAATTTAGCCTCTTCCCACTTGTGGAATATAAAATACTCTATTTACCATCTCAAATTATGGGTGTCCTTATAATGGGAAACACATATAACCTCCATATATTTTTCCACTAATATGTTTACCTCTATGTGATATTCACAATAAAAAAATTTCTCTTTTTTATTATTTAAAATAGACATGGACCGCATCTCACTTTTTCACTTATCAAATTAAAATTCTTTTTTTCACATACATATTTGATCTTTTCACATGGAAATTCCTTCTTCCATTGTAGTTTTATGCAATCTTCTTATTTTTTGTATCAAGTCTCAATGCTCAAACATTCTTCATCCATTATATTTTGAATATTTGATTCAAAACATGAATTCCTAGTTTGGTAACCATATATTAAAACATATTCACCTTTTTTTTTTCATTTCACATGTCTCCAATTATGCAAATTCAAATAAACACTTACATGTACACATAAATTCTTTTATTTAATACTTTCCCCTCATGGGATCAACATCATTATCATATTGAAATAAAACTTCCATCTCAACAATCCATTTTAGGAGATTGTATAGGCTCTCTTTATCATAAAACAAATCAATATTGAAAGAGGAATTACCTCTTTATTTCACCTTGACCTTGGATAGTCCATTTCCATTTCTAATAAATTTTGCATTGTGTGCTTGATCTCTCTAAAATGTCTATCATTGTTTTTAGGGACATCAACCCCACCATTATGTATTACTCATCCTCTTTCCTCACAACTACATCATCTTATACATTTTTTTAAATCTCTATATTTTTAATATTACTTGGATTTATTTTAAAATATATTACAGGCCTTACAATCCTTGTTTTTAAATCTTTTATGTGTTATTTTTTCACAAAGAGGATTCTCTTTTATAACCATTGACTAGTTCATGAAGTATTTTATTTCACAACCTATGTTATAATCACACAAGGGTATCTATTTCACAACCTTCATAAAAGTTTTAGGAATTCTAACCCACCCATAAAATAAATATTCTCTTTCACATGTAACTTTTTATTTCATAACTATTTATGACTTTGATAAGAGTCTCACATGATTCTTCCTCACTTGTAGAAATTTTACATAGCTGAAAAAAAATAAAAAAAATTGTAGGGTATCTCTTTGAAACTTTTACCAAATACCTATTATTATTTTGAATTTTATCTATCTTATTTTATATAAAAAAAAATATGAAGAATAAATGAAAATAGGATTCAGACCTTAAAATGCTTTGATACCACTTGGTGAAATTTACAATAAGATTTATTAGTAAATGGATGCCCTTATTATTGTATCCAAGATATCATAATGAAAAAAAAAAAAAAAATGAATATATTTTTAAATTTAAATAATATTTAATGATGTATCCATATAGTTTATGTGACTCTCTTAAGCTACTCTTATTCTATCTATATATCTAAAATTGAGACTATACAAGATTTACAATTTATCTATGTCCATATTTTAGAATTTGAAATCCTTTCTCTAAAACATCTCTATTTGATCTAACAATGTTTACCTTTCCTATTATATTTATTATTATTTATTTTTATTATCTTAATCTTCATTTTATTATCCATTTCTTCAATTGACACTCTTAATTTTGATTTTAATGGTTTAGTCTTCTAATGATGGCACTTGGTTTTACATATTACATTTTTTAATTTGATCTCTACCTTTCCATTTATATCATTTCATGAAAATCATATTTATTTCATGCATGAGATCATTTTATTTTTTCATTATTTTATGGCATTCCCAAACCTTCTCTTTTTCTTAATAGTAAATGCATTTTTTTGTGAATTTTTGTATGGTGACCACCAAATGAAATATTGATTTCATAGATTTCAAACAAGACCTTCAATAAATTATTTAGTGACAACCCATAAATTATTACCATGAAAAAATAAATGTGTATCTTTTCCAATATGACTTAAATTTTAATTGTTATTGTGTATTTCCAATTATTATGCCACATGACATGATCTCAATGTTTATATATATCTAGATCTATTGCCATTCCATGGATTGGAAAAATTTCTATCGACCGACAGATATATTTACTACAATTCATAATGTTAATGTGTTTTAATGGTGTTATGTAAAAATTAATTCTTATTTATAATTGATAATGTGTTCACAAAGTTTTGATCTTCATCTACTTGTGAACTACGCAGGCCATGATTGTGGCACTTGTGATAATCTCAAGATGCCATAATAACCTAATTACCTAAATAATTTATGGGAGAATCCTAAGGATGTTAACCTAATGAAATGATAGTAAAATTTATTGGAATTCAACCTCCGACCATGAACATGGATTTCGATTATATGTCCATAATACTTTCATCCTCTGATCTCACGTATTAATTATAAAAATCATATGAACTCAAATTTTTATTTGATATTGTCTTAAGCATCATCATGAGCACATATTTTAATATTCCCTTACACCCATTATATTTTTTAGGTCACTTCAAAATAGTTTTTTTGTCTCATGGTCTATATGATTATCTAATGCAACAAGGTATTGTTGTTGGTCACACCAAGTGTAATAACATAGTGACTATAAATTGTCATAAACAAAACATAGGGACCATAAAATCCTCATGAAAACTTAGATACATAGTAAAGTAAAATGGGGTTGTTAGATAAAATATTACTTCTCTAGTTTCTTTTCAACTTTGAAATAATATGTGGTTTCCACTTTCCTTATAGACTTAATGTTTTAGATGTGGTTTCCAAGACATAAAACTTAAGGTTATGAATTAAAATTGTACCATGTCATCCTTGTGAACTTATGAGCTCTCTTAATTGATAAATTTTACCTATTAATCTCTATTTAAAACTAAATGAACTTACTAACTATTTTTAGAAATGCAATATTACCCATATGCATTGTATGTTTAGACATCATAATATTTATGTATTAAATAAAATGTGACGATTCACTAAAATAACTGACCAACTTAAATTGAAAAAATTAATTAAATTGGAAAAAGTAATTTTAGGCAATTAAATGATGAAAAACCTCAACTACACTAGAACTTTATTTGATATCAAACCTAAATATGGAGAAAGGGGCCTAACTTAGGATCACGTACATTAAATAAACTATTGCATATGAACTTATACATTTGTTATGCTAACTTTTTATCATTAACAATGTAACAATGCTAGAGTTAAAAATAAGAAATTCTAATAGTGTATACATGAAAAATGTGAATTATTACATAATATAATCAAATCAATTCTAATATATAAAATAATAATGATAAATTCATGAATAATGTTCATTTCCCAATCTGATTCAATTAGTGAAAATGTATAAAATACAATGGTGAACAAATGAAAAATGTTCATAAATTTATATGATCTAATAAATTCAAAAATACATGTTTTAATGGTGAATTCATGAATATTTTTCATTACATAATATTATCTAATCCATTTTATCATACAAATTGTAATGATGATTGCATGAACAATATCCATGTCCCAATATGTGTTGGAAGTAATATGAATGAGAGGGTTAGGGTGAATGAATATCATTATAGACTTTTAATTTCACTTCAATATATATTCTAATAATTCATCAAACAACATCACCATATCAACAACATTAACTAGTGTAGTAACATAGCAATGAGAATATACACATAGTAAGTATGAACACATCATATTAGTGGGAAAACCTCATGGGAAAAAAAAACACTAACCATAGCTTGGGAAAATAGTACTATAAATAAATGAATCAAATTTAGTTGATCAACCACTCAACTTGGGGCATGAACCCCAGTCTATCAAGTACCAACTTAATAGAGTCTTTAGCAAACACCCACTTGTAAGGATGCACCAACTCCCTTATTGACTTATTACCAACTCAGCCATCTCTTAACCAAGTAACCACTCATAAAATTACACTTATTACTTACATATTTTTCATTTTTTCAATTTCAATAGATGATGGTCCTCTTCTTCAACTCTTCACACTTGTAGTCCTCTCAAACTAACCTCTAACCTTCTTCGCTTAACTAGCCCTCTTCTTGACTTCATTGCATCATGCGACCTCGATCCTCATATTTAAACCTTTTTTATACATTAATTAAACCAATATTATTCTCCAAATTACCTCATATTTATCCTCTTTTTTATATTTTATTCACTTGCATACTCACTTGTATTACACTCAAAATAGGCCTAATTAGTCTTGTTCTTATACAAATCACTTACTCTCCCACACCTTCGTCACCCATACACACTTGAATACTTGAATTAATATTAAATTATTACTTATAAAAAATTAAAAAATGAAATACCAACAAATTATATCAACCATAACTTAATAAATGAAACTCTCATTTAGGCCTTAGGGAGATCTAATCTCATTAGGCCTTCATTAGAGCATGTTACACTTTGTATTTATTGGATCACTTCCAAACTGGATAAATAATAGTATAATTTAGTATATATTTAAAATATACATTATAAAACTTATCTTTATGTCCATAAAATATCTTAGGTCTAACCTCCACTTGAATCCCTTCTCAAAACATTGTTCTCAGTAGGCTTGTGCATACATAGAAAATTTGTCTTAAACGACTAAATAATTTATTCACATTTTAAAAATATCCATGGTATTAAATAAAATATTAATAAAATAAATTATATTATATTCATAAAAAAATTCATTATATTATTCAACTCATGGTATGTAGGATCAAACTCTTCTCTGCAAGATGCTTGCTTTGAACTGGCAACTGGCTTCCAAATAGAGTAATCAAACCTTGATATTTTTACACCTAAAGATATAAAATAAAGGAATTAAAATTAATTAAAATGTAATTAAAACATACTTATAATACAATCCAAAAAATATATCATAATATTTAATGGAAACTATTGGTCTTGTAGACCAATTTGTTTACCTTCTCTGTCACAGACTTCACTTTAACTGATAAGCCATTGTGGATTTGATGTTCCAAAATATTATACTAACTTAAAAAATTTAAAAAATATGTCCTTAAATTCTCATTAAAAATATTCATTAGACACTTCAATTAAGAATATAAAGCTTCAAACTCATCATTGTGCCTTATTTATTTAAAACTGTCAGTTTTCTTCAAAGACCAATCATGGTGAATTTGAATTCCAAAACCTATGAAGACAAATTAAAAGACATATTATGAATGAATATTATCCTTAACTATCTTAATAAAATCTCCAAATACAAAAATACTAAGGTATAATTTCAAATATTAGACATATAGACCAATCTCTAGACCTCTTTACACACATACCTAACTAAGCTAGACAAGTCAACTTCACAACAATGTTTTTATATATAAAAAGATCTCCAAAACTTATTAAAAACATAAAAATGTATTACATGTCTTGAAAAATTTATTAATTAACTTGAATTCATCCCTAATCTATTAAATCACATCCTTAATCACCTTCTTACTTCTGCTTGGGTTTCTCATTGTTTACATCATTAGGCCTTTTAGTGATAGGTCAAATTATACAATCAATTTAGAATACTTGAGGTATATAAAATAATTATATATCACCATGTAAATTATATAAAAGTCTTAAGCTTTTTCATCCATCCATTTATCAACTTTAACTTGGTTAAATTTGACTTCTATAGTAATTTTTTGAAAAACATGCTCTTTCCTGTAGCATCTGCTCACACACTTGACAAACCAATCACACCTAGAGGTGACGGAGAGTGTTTAATACAACCAATTATAACTTAAAAATCCATATAAAACCATTTTAATCACTTTATAAAAATATCTTGAACATCAAATCATTGTTAGGTTTCTTTGAGGGTTTAAACCATCTTCTAATCTTAACAATCATTCATAAAGCTTAGCCATTTATTTAAATAACCAATTCCTATAAATTTGAGAAAGGACCCTTAAAAATATATCATGAATAACTTAGGTCCTCATGCAAACCTTGTACATTCTAATGAACACTTGAAAAGCCTTTTGTGCAGTCGAGAGACATTAAAACAAATTTTCAAGCCTTTTCTTGCAAACCATGACCTAAAAATTGGTAAACATACTTGAAAAAATATTAAATAAATTTTTAAATTCTCAAATACTCGCACATGCCTTGAAAATTGATCCTAATACCCCATCTATCAAACATCTCTCTCTTTCTTATCTAGGCATTTGACCTACAAATCATATTACACCTTGAAATTGACCTTATAACACTATCCAAATTGTCATGACCTCATATACATGTCATAAAACCTATTTCCATGATTATCCACTACCATAAATTTTTCATATTCCTTTATAATACCTCATGACACATAATTAGGTTAGGTAGGGTCTATAACTAGTCTAGTTGCATGTTAGGTCTATAGATACTACCCATGTAGGCTCACTATGAGACTCTCATGAGTGATCAAATGCCTCATATGCATGATCAAGAAACATAATACATATTATTATGATTCTATGATTCTATATCATCAATATAACATGCTAAAACCTTCTCATTAGGACTCTTCATGCTATGACTAGTGTCATGACTAGGCTTTACAAACACCTTCATGCCTTAACCTATTCCTTATACATCATGAAATTAACACCACATCAAAGAAGTACATATAATACACTTGTAACTATACCTTTATCTCTCATTATAACATATACATACCTTTAATGAAAGCTCATCATGCTTTCATAATAACCTTGTCACATTAGGTTCAAAAGTTCATACATCAAATACCACTCACCATGCATCTTCAATAAATGCGTCTAGACATAAAAAAACACTTTGAAATTAATGACATTATATTGAAATCAATGAAAAAAACAATTCCAAAAAAATTCCCCTTTGTTAACAATGGAAAAAAATTCTACAATATGATCATTGATCACTCACATCTTCCCCAAACTAGTTAACCTTCCTTCTTGAAATTTCTCCTCCTTTGACATTAATGAAAAAGTGTTTTCCACAAAATTCCATATGGAACCACACCTTATTTCAACATATTATGAATAATCACTCGAACATGATCCCATTACTTCATGCATACTTCCTCCAATTGAACTTAGATTACAAGACCATATATCTTATCCTTTACATGACTGATATGACTCTATCCCATTTTTTATTATCTAACAAATATCTTATTCAAATGGACTCAGGTATACAAGATTACATACCTTCCTTTATTCACCTTGATTCCATATAAATTAATGATATACAAATTCATTTTTATATTCAAGATTAATAAACATCTAACTTTCCTTCATGATTATACATATGTTATTTGTAATACACACTTGCTCTTGAAATTTATGAATTATTTGATTAGCTCCATCTTAGCTAATGTTATCTCTCAAATAGATTACATGATAAAAATTATGAAAACCATTCATATAACTTCTCCCTAATATATCCTTAACCATTCATACACTATAGAAACATTCTCTTCTGATATTCTTTGAGATCCATAAGTCATATATAATCCACCTATATGATGACAACCCTTCTTGTATTATTTTACTACTCATTAGGTTTGTAAGATACCAAGTTCACTATCTTATAAACTTATATATTACTTGATCACCTTCTCCTCACATAAATAGGGCATACTAAGTATATAGACCTATGATACATGACCCAAAGAACATCTTCAAATTCCTAGAGCAATCACACATGTCTATGAGCATAAAATCATCTCCATAATCAAATCTTATCCATCATGTCTATTATGATTGTTTGAAATCAAATATATTTTTCCAAGGGAATAATATAGTACTCCATGTTAGAGAAAATATCACTCATGTCATATCCATATGGTACCTCAAATGTTCTTGTTGCATCAATCTACCCCCTTCATGTCCATAAACCTCATCATGACATCCTCCTTTCATCATTCTATCAAATAGGTATGTGCTTACATATTTCACTATGATAGACCTTTGTCATATTATCTTCTTCATGACATGAAAACTAAGACTATACAACATGTGAATTATTCCTATATTACCTTAAGGTCATCTTAATTCACATATAACACTCAAATATCTCTCTCTCTCTCATAACTAGATCAAGAGATATAATCTCAAAAATCATGCTCCCCCCTTTTTTTCACAACTTGTTAGCCATATGAATCAAAAGTACACATAAACCATCTTTAACATAGATCAAGCACCTATCAAAGCTGAATAAACATTTACTTTGCTTCTACTTATTTATGAGTGTCTCCATGAATCCTAATGGATTCACCCCTTCCATAGGGTATTAGAATAACACATATTTAGGAGATTCCCAAATCTCCACTCTTTTCTCAACCAAATTACAACCATGAGGCTGATAGTCTTTCTTTAGTATCTATTTGGTCATGGCTAACACCTCTAGATTGATGTCTACATCATCCTTCTTCTTATTTATCTAAAAAAATACCAAACACTCTTAGCATTCTACCTTGGAAATTAGTTTATTTTGATCCATAGGCTGATCATGACTAGTTTTCACCTTCTTTGGTCTCCATACCATTATTTATCTCTTAGGAGATTCCACCATCTTGTTATGATTTAAGGACTTATTTAATATGATCTTACAAAATCTTGTACTATAACCAACACATTGGCATTCATAAAAAATAACCTTACTCTTAATAGACATACCTCTTTATTGATGTTCTATGTGATCCATTTTTGGCTAATTGATTCCTTTACCATATTCCCATAAATACTCATTCTTGGGTGGCATCATTCTACAATTCTTTTCTTTATATCCAAACTGATAATAAGCAAAGTAATGACCATGGGAGAAATTGGTATACATTATGGCATTAATATATCTAATTGGCCTTCTCATATTTCTCTTTATGTTGCCATTATATTTGAATTGATCTATATTATCATGCCATTTATCAAACTTTCTCATCTTATCTATGAGCTGATCATGCTTAACATTAAAGGAATCTAGCTCCATCTTTAACTAGTCATTCTCAACTTCTGTTGACTTAAACCTTGTGTTGACATGTTATAGTTAACTTATAATATCCTTGATAGTATTATTTTGATGCTTAAAATCCTCAAGGGCACTTATGATCTCATCTTTAAGGTCTAATTCAACTTCTCCTTCTTCACTATCATAGTAGACCTCTTCATCATACATGTTGCCTCCTTCTTGTTGATCACAATACATCTTGTGCTTCATAGAATCTCCTTCAAGCTATTAGACTATATAAAAATACCATGTTTGAATACCAATTATTAGAATAAATATGAATAAGAGGGAAATAAATCAGTATCCTTATCAAATTTTAGTTTCACTTAAATATATATTTTAATAATTCATCAAGTAACATCATCATATGAGCAATATCAACTAGTCTAGAAACATAGCAATGAGAATATATACATAGCAAGTTTGAACACATCATATAAGTGGGAAAAACTCAAGGGGAATAAAAATTACTAACCATATATTTAAAAAATAGTCCTATAAATCAATGAATCAAATTTAGTTAAACACCCACTCAACTTGGATCACCAACCCTAATCTATCAATCACCAAATTGAAAGAGTCTTGAGCAAACACCCACTTGCAAGGAAGTAACAACTCCCTTAGTGACTCAACACCAACTAAGACACCTCTTTACCAAGAACCCACTCATCGAATTATACTTATACCTTAAATATTTTTCCTTGATGTAACCTTTAATAGATGATGATCTTCTTCTTCAACTCTTCACACACTTAGATTCCTCTCAAACTGGCCTCTAGCCTTCTTCACTTAACTAACCCTCTTCTTCAATTTATTAGATCATATGTGATTTATCCTCATATTAATAACTTATTTTACAAATTAATGAAACCCATATCATGGTCCATATGACCTCACCCTTTTCTTCTTTTTTCGCTTTTATTCACTTGCACACTCACTTATCTTACACTCAAAATAGGCCTAATTAGTCTTACTTTTATACAAGTCACTTACTCTCACACACCTTGGTTTTACATACACAATTGCATATAGTATTACTCTTATAATATGTATTATAACATGTTACATACATGAAACAACTAATACATTAGATCACCCATAACTTAACAGACCAAACTCTCATTTAGGCCTTAAGGAGACCTAATCCTATTAGGCTTTCATTCGAGCACATTACACTCTATCATTATTAGAATGATTTAAAACACCATAAAATATAGGATAAATTCATATATAATTCAAATATACCTTATCCAACTATAATTTAGGTCCAAAAAACCATTTAGGTCCAATCACCACTTGAACCCCTTCTCAAAATAGTAATCTCAATAGGCACATGAATACACAAAAAAATTGTCTTGAATAAATGAAGAATTAACACACATTTTCGAAATAGACATGGAAAAAAATAACATATTCATAAACCTCATGACCTTAGGGTCATTAAAAACTTAATTCTATGATTTAACTCAAGGTATATATGCTCAAACTCTTCTCTGCAAGATGTTTACTTTGAACTACAAATTGGCTTCAAAACACAATCATGGAACCTTAAAATTTTGACACCTAAAGAGACACACTTAAGGAATTAAAATTAATTAAAATTTTATTAAAAAATACTTATAATAACCTCCAATAAATAGATTGTAATATCTAAACTATTGATTTTACAGACCAATTATTTACCTTCTCTCTCATAGACTTCACTCTACTTGATAAGCCATTTTGGATATGATGTCACATAATATCATACTAATTGAAAATACTTTAAAAAGAATTTATAAGTCATTTAAGCCCCAATAAACATCACCATATTCATTAAATATTTAAATTCAAAAGATAAGGCTTAAATTTCATTATTCTACCTTGTTCACTCAGAATAACTAGTTTTCTTCAAACACCATTCATGGTGACTTTGAATTCGAAAACATATGTAGATACATAAAAAGAATCATGATGCATGAATATTATCATTATATATATTCATAACATCTCCAAACATAAAAAAACTAATGTCTAATGTCAAATATTAGACATATAGACCAATCTCTAGACCTCTCTATACAAAGAGCTCACTTAGCTATATAAGTCAACTTGAGAACAATGTTTTGATAAATACAAAAATATCCAAAAATTATATCCAAAGTTAAAATGTATTAAATTTATTCAAAAATGTCTTCATTCACTTTTATTCATCCCTAATCCATGATATCACATCCCTAATCACTTTCTCACTTTTGACTAGGTTTCTCAGTATTTGTATTATTAGGCCTTTTAGTGATAGGTCAAGTTGTATGATTCATTTAACACACCTGAGGATAGAACATAATAATAAAACATCATGTGAATTAGATAAAAATCTCAATATTTTTCATATATCCATTATCAAATTTTACTTGTTCAACTCTAACTTCTATAATAATTTTACAAAAAACATGTTCTTTCTTATATGGTCTACTCACACACCTAACAACCAATCACACCTAGAGGTGATTAGGAGAGATGAACACAATCTATAAAAACTTAAATATCCATATCAAACCATATTTATCACTTTGGAATAATATATTCAACATTAGGTCATTTTTAGGGTTCTTTGAGGGTTTAAACCATCTTCCAGTCTTAACGATCATTCATAAATCCTACCCCTTTATTTAAGAAATAAATGCCTATAAATTTGATCTAGGACCCTTAAGAATATAAAATTAATATATTATATCCTCATGTATATGTATCACATGCCAATAAATACTTGAATAACCTTCTCGATTTAAGACCCTTCATTCTATGCACTCAAGATACCTTAAAATACTTTTTCAAGCCTTTTCTTGAAAACCATGATCTAAAACTTGGTCAAAATACTTGAAACAACATGAAATAAATTATTGAATGATAAAATACTTAAACATGACTTGGAAACTGATCCTAATATGAAATATCCCAACAAAGAGAATGTTAATAACTAGTTGAAACTGAACATTACTTAAGTCTGATTTTTATGAATACATTGCTCAGAAATGAAGATTAGGTTTACACATGTTTCCGCAATAGCAAATATATCACAAGATCTGAACTTAAATATGGTTGTAATAGAACTATAGATTATCCTCAAAATATTTTAGATAAATATCAATTGCAAATACAGTCCAGATATCATGCAAATAAAAATAATACAAATATGGTCTCAAAAACCTGATTATTCTAGCAAACTGGGAATAAACCCTGGATCTGTGCAGCTCAGGCTACTGTGTCAAACACATAATCACTGACATCGGTTATGCTGCCATCATCGATCGATGTCAGTTGTCCACTATGCTGACGTCGATATGGAGTCGGCTGATGTCAGTCACTGAGATGCCAATGTTGGTCTCTGAGTCCTTGCAGCCTGCAACTACGAATGGTGCCCTTCTTCAATCTGTGATTTAGCTGGTATGACCTGGCACTAATCTATGTGGATTCCATATAGCGGCAAAATACAGTATAACACATCCTATATGCTGGACCCCTGATCTGAAGATCTATAGTTTTCTAAATAAAAAACTAATGAAATAAATACCTGGAGACCTCTGTATTTGTCCTTTCTAGCCACTGATTTCTTGAAGTGAATGACTGTTGAAACCCCAGATCTGATCAATAAGCTAGATGTGAATTTCGTCACAAATCTACCCTTGAAAAGAGCTAGGTTTTCATCCAACTCTTCTTCAATCTGCTGAAGGTTTTCATCCTCAGAGATTTAGTTGAATTAGAGATTCAAGCTTCACAATAATGCATCAGAATTTTTAAGAAACAAAAGATAAAGATTGCTTTACCCTCAACTTCTTTTAAAGGCTCCCAAGAATCTTCTAGAAGAAGCCAACTTATTTAATATTTTATTTTCTAATTAATTAAAATTAATTAATTAAAGTCATCCTTTTGAAGTAATATTAATTTTTGGACAACTTAAATTAATTAAGTTACTTTATCATAATTTTGGGGACATTACAGTCCTCCCTTCCTGGAGATTGCTTATCCTCAAGCAATTCACACCTAATACCCAACACCAACTTCCAGGATCCCATATCATTCTCAAAAATTTTCAAACTCTACCATCTAAAACACTATGCTTAGTCTTTGAAGAAGACTGCTGCACTACTCTAATTATCATGCTCTCAAAATTCCCATAATCATCCTATAACCATGTATCTATGTGGAATCTCTGTAACATAAAAGTAGCAAACCTTGTCAGATACATAATAGCATGATGGATAACTGACTGCTGTCCCTGTAAGTAATTCCTCATACACAACTGAGTTGAGTACTTGCAAACTCTAGTTCCATCTTCTGTAGATGGCAACTCTTCATCCCACAACGGATGGTGTAATCCCCCCATCAATCCACATTGATGCATCAACCAATCATCTACATGTGAACTAAAAGAAAGGTGATGAACTCTCCTCACTATGTAGTCATGGTAAGAGGCACCAACCTCCGTCAATAGTTGACCATCATAGTCCTGCTTTCTATCACCTGACATGGAACTAACCTTAGGGGAATCAAGTCTATTTTCAGAATCATCTCTTATTTGAATAATGTTATTTTTTTTTGTCTTGCTATGTTGATGAGATTGATCTTATCTTTCACTTTTTGAAGATGCCGTCTTGCATTGGCAGCCACTAATCTAGCCTCCTTGGGCCTTTGTGACCACATATCACATAAATTTTGTGTCCTTTCCACATCCTTCCAAGTCTGATGTTCATGATACGAAGGTGAAGTAGCAATATGATCATGAAAAGAATCCATACCCTTATTATCCATATCATTAGCTTGCTCTATGCTGGCCTCCAATGTAGAAATCTCAAGTGAAGCTTCTTGCAAAGATGATATAAGCAACTCATTCCCCATGGCTGCCCTCATATCCTCTTGAGCCAAATCAACATGTCTAAAAACTGGTGTAAGGCTGCCATCAACACCTGTAGAGATCTCTTGTTTCTCCTCCCTTTTGTTTTGTGATGTGGACCCTTTAAAAATGGATGCCATATACCGTGCCAATTTGTCTTCATTTTTAGGATGTGAAAGCTATTCATCCATCCTCTTCTGGTTTTCAACCAACATATTCAAACTTTGTTTTAGTTTGCCCATATCCTTATTCCACTGCTTCTGAGTACTTGAAGTACCCATGATTAACTAGCTGATTCAATGACCAATCTACCCAATAGGATGGCAGAATCAAGGCGCTGATACCACTGAAATATCCCAACAAAGAGAATGCTAATAACTGGCTAAAACTAAACATTACTTAAGTCTGATTTTTATGAATACATTGCTCAAAAATGAAGATCAAGTTTACACATGCTTTTACAACAGCAGATATATCACAAGATCTGAACTTAAATATGGTTGTAATAGAACTATAGATTCTCCTCAAAATATTTTAGATAAATAGCAATTGCAAATATAGTCCAGATATCATGCAAATAAAAATAATACAAATATGGTATCAAAAACTTGAATATTTTAGCAAACTGGGAATAAACCCTGGATCTGTGTGGCTCAGGCTACTGTGTCAAACACACAGTCACCAATGTCAGTTATGCTACCGTCATTGGTCAATAGACTGACATCATCAGTCGATGTCAGTTGTCCACTATGCTAACATCAGTATGGAGTTAGCCGATGTTAGTCACTGAGATGTTGATGTCAGTCTATGAGTCCCTATGGCCTACAACTGCGAACGATGCCCTTCTTCAATCTGTGATTTGGCTAGTATGGCCTGGTACTAATTTGTGCGGATTCTGTACAGTAGTGAAATATAGTATAGCACAGCCTATATGATGGACCCCTGATCTGAAGATCTATATTTTTCTAAATCAAAAAATAATGAAATAAATATCTAGAAACCTCTGTATTTGTCCTTTCTAGCCACTGATTTATTGAAGTGAATGACTGTTGAAACCCTAGATCTGATCAATAAGCTCAATGTGAATTCCATCACGAAGCCACCCCTAAAAAGAGCTAGGTTTTTGTCCAACTCTTCTTCAATCTGCTGAAGGTTTTCATCATCAGAGATTTAGCCAAATCAGAGATTCAAGCTTCACAATAATGCATCAAAAGTTTTAAGCAACAAAAGATAAAGATTGCTTTGCCCTCAACTTCTTTTAAAGGCTCCCAGGAATCTTCTAGAAGAAGCCAACTTATTTAATATTTTATTTTCTAATTAATTAAAATTAATTAATTAAAGTCATCCTTTTGAAGTAATATTAATTTTTGGACAACTTAAATTAATTAAATTAATTAAGTTACTTTATCATAATTTTGGGGACATTACATAATACCCCATCTAGCCACCATCTCTTTCTTTCCTCTCTAAGCCTTTGACCTGTAAGTCATATTAGGCCTTGAAACTAACCTTTTAATCACTATCCAAGCTATCAACACCTTATATAAATTTCCTCCAACATATTACCATTCTCATATAATTCCATACATTATTCATATGCCTTGACATTACCTCATTACACCTCATTAGGTTAGGCAAGGTCTAGAATAAGTTTAGTTGCATGTTAGGTCTATAGGTCTTACCCCTATAGTCTCACTCTAAGACTTTCATGAGTGTTCCAATGCTTCATATGAATGATAAATAAATCTCATAAAAATTATTATTCCTTTATTCATCTATCTCATCAATCCACCATGCTCAAACCTTATCATTAAGACTCTTCATGCTATGACTAGTGTCATGACTAGGCTTTACAAGACACCTTTATACTTGAACCTATGCCTTCTACATCATTGCTTTAGTACCAAATCACTTAAGAATATATAACACACTTGTACCTATACCTTTTTCTCGCATGAAAATCACTACATACATTCAATGAAAACTCACCATACCTTCACAAGAACCTTGTCACATTAGGTTTGCAAGCTCATACATCAAATACCACTCACCATGCATCTTCACTAGATGCATCTAGACATCAAACACACTTTAAAATTAATGAAATCAATGATAAAAATATTCCAACAATATGATCTACTTAGTTATAACATGTGATGTATAACTATATAATAAATATTCCAATATGATCAACCTTATGATCTAAAAAAAATTAAGTATATAAATTATAAAATATATGCATATACACTACACATTCCCAAAAAATACATGTCAATTTATAAATAATTAACCCTAAATCTAAACCAAATGATAATAAGTCACAATCTAAAATATTTGAGTCCTAAAATCTATCAAAATATGAAATCTCTAAATCATGTAATATGTCCCAATTTGAAATATTTTAATCATGTAATGTGTCTTAATATCATAATTATGTCTCTAACCCAACAAGACTAATAATAAAAATGGAAAGACCCTCTTGGCCCATACTCCCATAGGTGGATCTTCCCAAAAAGATAAAGAGGAGTAAGTTATCTAGGCTTTCAAGGAAGATAATCATGAGACCCTCCACTCAGACCTCAAAAGGAAGAGAATGGACAAGGACAAGGATCAGTTCATCATGAGTTAGACCAGGGATAAAAGTAAAAAAGCTGCTAGTGTGGAGACCAATTAGCTAGTCACTTACTCTGATTCAGATTAGCTCATCTCTCCTTGTTTCTCATTTTGGTTTCTTTTTAGTTTTATTGGCTATTAGGTGGCTAATGTCGGGTTGATCTTGTGTTAATCCATCGCTATTTATATCTTACCCCTTTTTATTGATTTTATTAATCTTGTTTATCTTTTGGCCCTTCAGCCTGTCTTTTACCTATCTAATAATAAATAATTACTTCTATGTGGAGGTTTGAATCTCTATGACAAGCCCACTAGTATTCTTCCTTTTTGTGCAAAACAATGTATCGTGTGAATTGCTCATCTAAAAATAAAAGAATTAATGAAATCATATTATATATACATATGTAATGATATATAACAATGTCATAAAATGTGGATATTATGTCATAATCATATGAATATTTCATTAAATCACTTACAAAACATGAAATAAAAGGAATACAAGTTTTATTTACATATGGATATAATAATTAGGTATGCAATACTAACCATTAAATATGTAACCACTGATTAATAATCTATGAATGAAATTTCCATGATATGGATCATGACACTACACATAATAATGAAGATGTGTGATATGTACTACAACACCATAAACCTAATATAGACTCACAAAGACATAACTTTGATGGCCATAATGCACACAATAAATACACATGAGATAGAAATCAATGTTACACAAGGGAAGAACCACACATAATGGAAGATAAAATGTCACACAAGGCAAGAGACACACATAATGGAAAATAATATGTCACACAAAGGAATATCCACATGCTATAAAATTCATATAATGAGAAACTCAATGAGCATTAGTTGTAAAATAAATGATGGCCCAAATAAAGAATCATTTAATGAAAACTCAATTATACCAAATAAGTGAGACAAGTAAAGTTTGAAAAAAATATCTATATAATTTTAAAAAATTATATATATCCTCTTAAAATAAAAACAAGACAAATAATAATTAGTGATTAGGATGTAATAAGTTTAATATTAAAAATTAAGCATAGAAAAAGTCAAACTAGTCTTCACCACTAATCCATGTTAATGTCCTATCAAAATAAATTAGAATACCAATTAAATTCATCACTCTAAAGCATAAAATAAATATAAATGTATGTGTAAAAAAATTAATGTAACACAATGTGATAATTGGAAAGGTCATGTATGTATGTATGTATGTACACACACACACACACACACACACACACACACACACACACACATACATATGACCTTTCCAATTATAACTATATATATAACTTATAACGCTGTAACAAATTGAATGAGATACTCCTATAATTTATATGACCTATACATATAAGAATGTGTTGTATCTAACTATCCATGTATCCCATATAATATGTATGCATTTAATCTCCCTCATAAATTTGTTAAACACCTGAGATTTTGTAAAAATGATATGGAATGTAATTTTTTTTGGATAAATAAAATATAACAATGATGTAAAGTAAAAAAACATGCCATATTTTACGCCTATTTATCATTTTTACAATATTATTGATTTTTATATTTTAAGAAATGATAATATTTTTTTTAATATTTTCACACACATCAATATGTTATATGAATACCATGTTTTTAGGATTTGAATAAAATATAATTATGGAAGATATTTGAACAAACTATAGCATGTATGAGGTTATATAAGGCATGAAAAATGGATTCATAATGTATCCTATGAAATCAATATACTACCACTATGTATATGAATCATAAAATATCATATCTCAAAAGAGTATTTGGGAGGTGGAATGGGACAATGATTAATTATGGTATATTATCATATAATAGATATACATAAATGTATGTTATCATGCAAGCTCAATGTACATCACAATAGGTGTGGATTGACAAAATGTAGGAGTGAGGAAGTAGTGTGGCACCAAAAAGGTGAAATGATATGGGTATTTTTTAAGGGGTGTAACATCATGGGATAATTTTAATATATGTTAAAATGAATATGAAAAGGAAATATCCAATTAAAATAAAGCCAAGGGCTATATGAATTATCACATGAAATATTATATGTACACATGTTATTCAATCACTTTATGTATTTTTTTCATCTTTTAATTGGATGGAAATGCATACATTACATGTAATTTATTAGATTAAACAAAATACAGAGAAAAAATGAGATTGAGAATAGCAGAGCACACATTCTACGTTCAACTAAGCATGAAGGCCTATTAAATAGGCAAACAAATGAAATACCCGTGAAGCATGAGACGGGTATAATAAAACTAACCTATGTCGGCTTGCATGAAATAACAAAGGCCGAATAAACAACTAACCTCTTAACCAAAGTGGTTAAGGCAACTAACCAAAATAAATTACCTTAGTAAATAACCTAAGGTAAATACAATAATATGCTAACACCCTCCCTTAATGACTAAACCAGAAACAAGACCAAGTTTATCTCTAAATTTTATGAACTTGTCTGTACCAAGTGGTTTGGTCATTATATCAGCTGGCTGCTCTGCAGTAGGGCAGTAGAAGAGACTAATGTCTTCATTTGTAACCAACTGTCGGATGTAATGATGGTGAACCTCAATGTGTTTGGTCCTGGCATGAAATACTGGATTCTTCACCATCTTCAAAACACTTTGGTTGTCACAAAAAATTGGAGTAGGCTTTGATGACTCAAACTGAAGATCCTCCAAAATTTTCTTTATCCACATGGTTTCACAACCTGCACTAACCACAGCTTTATACTCTGCTTCTGTTGAAGATAATGCTACTGTAGTTTGTAGTTTGCTCTGCCATGAGAAAACTCCTGAACCAAAAGTGAAAACATACCCTGTTGTAGATTTTCTTGAATCAACTGAACCTGCCCAATCAGAATCAGAATATCCTAAAAGTTCAAAATCTACAGACTTCTTATACAGTATGCCAAAGTCAAGAGTACCTTTAACGTATCTTAATACTCGTTTTTCAGCTAACCAATGGACTTCCTGTGGTTTAGACATGAAGCAAGATAGAAAACTCACTGCAAAACAAATATCCGGTCTAGTGGTAGTGAGGTAAATGAGACTACCCACTAGCTGCCGATACACTGTTTCATTGACCGGAGGTGAATCAGTGTTTGTTGAAATTTTAGCTCCTGTTTCCATAGGTGTGTGAGTTGGATTACAATCCATCATTCTAAACCTTTCTAGCAATGAACTGGCATACTTATTCTGTGACACAAATATAGTATTACCACTTTGCCAAAACTCAACACCTAAACAGTATTTTAGTAGTCCTAAGTCTGTCATGTCAAAAGTACAACAAACATCAGCTTTCATTTGCTGAATGAGACTAGTACTACTCCCAGTGATGGCTATATCATCAACATATATAATGAGAATCAAGATATCATCACCAGACACCTTTACATAGAGAGTTGGTTCCGAGTTACACCTTTTGAAACCTGACTCCCTAAGATATGAGTCTATTTTTGTATACCAAGCTCGAGGAGCCTGCTTAAGTCCATACAAGGACTTGATCAACCTGCAAACAAGATGTTCCTTACCAGGAACCTGAAAACCCTGTGGCTGAACCATGTAGACTTCCTCCTCTAGATCTCCATTCAAGAAAGCACTCTTTACATCCATTTGGTGCACCTGCCATCCAAACTGAGCAGCAATAGCAATAATCAAACGAAAAGTTACCATCTTGGTGGTTGGAGCAAAAGTCTCCTCATAATCAACCCCTTCCTCTTGTGCATAACCTTTTGCAACAAGTATGGCTTTGTGTTTGTCCAAGGAACCATCTGCTTTGTATTTTACCTTATAAATCCACTTACAACCAATGGATTTCTTTCCTGGTGGTAGTTCCATTAACTTCCAAGTATTATTTTTCATCAAGGAATCATATTCCAATTGCATAGCTGATTCCCACTCAGACTTCCCTTTGGCCTCTGAAAAAGAATTAGGCTCAAATACTTGTGAAACATCAGTTGTTAGAGCAAGATTAACATGCTCACCTCTATTACCAAACTGCTTTCCCGATCTTAGTCTTCTACTTTCCACATCTTGTGGCAAGTCTCCTTCTTTTAGTGCTTCAATTGTGGCAGTATACCACTTTGGCTTCTTTGGTTGTGTTGCTGGAACCTCACAATGACCTGTATCAATTCCCTCCCTGGAATGTGATTCCACTGATGAACAAGAATCCTGCTCATTTTTCACATTATGACTAATAATGGAATCATTAGATAACAATGACTCAATATCTGAAACTTGACCAGTTGCTGTGAAGTATGGCATTTGTTCATTTACTATGACATCTCTATTTACCACAACTTTGTTAGTAGAAACATCAAGTAATCTGTAGGCCTTTGACTGATCACTGTATCCAACAAACATGTATGTTTTGCTTTTTGCATCCAAATTTTTTCTCTTTTGACTAGGAATAACTGCAAAAGCTACACAACCAAAAATTCTAAAATCACTTACATCTGGAGTTCGACCTGACCAAGCCTCCTCTGGAGTCAAATTCTCCAAAGCTTTTGTAGGACTTCTGTTGAGGATGTATACTGCTGTATTCACTGCCTCTGCCCAATACCTGTATGGGACATTTCTGCTTTGGACCATACAACGAGCCATGTCCATCACCGTCCTATTACGCCTTTCCACAACTCCATTTTGCTGTGGAGTGTAAGGTGTAGTGTATTGTCTGTGTATGCCTTCAGTGGCACAAAAGTCCTTGAACTGTTTTGAGATGAACTCACCCCCATTATCCGTTCTAAGAGATTTCACTGGCCGTCCTGCCTGTTTTTCAACCATAGCTTTCCAAGTAAGAAAGTTAGAAAAACAATCAGATTTCTTTACTAGAAAGTATACCCACTTTTTCCTAGAGAAATCATCAACCAGTAACAGGAAATAACGAGCACCAGAAGGGGTAGGTGTCTGCATTGGACCATGCAAATCTGCATGTACCAAATCCAATACTCCGTTTGCTCTCGAAGCTTTACCAACATCAAATGAATGTCTAACTTGCTTCCCCAACTGACATCCAGTACATACATGATGACTATGCCGAATAGAAGGAATCCCCTTAACCATCTTAGTCTTACTCAATGTAGTCAAATACTGAAAATTCAAATGCCCATACCTTTCATGCCATAGTGAACTTGTGCTATCAACTGCTGCAAGTGCACTTTCCTTTGCTTTGATTGGATCTGCAAGCTTATACAAGCCTTTTTCACCGATCCCAACAGCAATAATCTTGTTATCTTTAGTGGTGACTAAACATTGTTGTTCTTGAAATTTTACAACAAAATCAGATTTTGAGGTGATCTCACTGATTGAAAGAAGATTTTTGTTCATATCCGGTACATACCTAACATTCTTGAAAGTATAATTTACTGTACCATTAAAACTTATATGAACATTACCAAATCCTTTCACAAAATATGTTGTACCATCTCCTAAAGATACAGATTCATTACTACTGTTATCTTCAACAAAATCCACATACCAGTCCTTATGGCATGTATAATGGCGAGATGCCCCTGAATCAAAGTACCAAGCTCGATCCACCACAGAATTACCACTGGAAGCCATGAAAGCAAAATCTGGTGATTCCTCGCCTTCACCTTCAGCTACATTCGCATGATGAGCTTTCTTTCTGGGGTTAGCCATATCATGTTGTCTTTTCCTACAATCTTTCTTAAGGTGACCAGGTTTCTTACAGTAAAAACATTTCCATTTAGATCTCTTATTACCACTTACTTGTGAAGATTCTGATGGATAGCTATTTTTATCAGACTGCTTACCCTTTTCCTTAATAAAGAATGCACTCTCTGTGGAAGTGGATGTAGACAACACTGCATGCTCCTGTCGTCTCTCCTTTTGCAATAGCAATGTAGACAATGTTTCAAAATCCAAAGTCTGCATCTCAGCAATCATGTGCAAGGACTCCACAAATGACTCAAATGATGGTGGAAGATTTTGCATAACAAGAGCAATCAAATCTTGCTCATCAACAGGTTTCTGCACTGCTTTCAACTGGTCACTGATGTCCTTGATCTGCAATAAAAACTCAGAAATGGAGCCACCTTCCTGCATCTTAGTGGAAAACAACAAATTCTTCAAATACAACACTCTACCGGCTTCAGAACCCTGATATTTTGAAGATAAAGTTTTCCATAAATCTGATGCTATAGTCGCATTTCTGACCTCTGAGATTAGATTATCTGCTACTGACAATTTTAACAACATGAGAGCCTCACGATGACGTTTATCATAGTCATTGGTAGCAGTGGTAGGCCTTTGCTCTTTACCGAGCACTATTTGATCAATATTCAGATATTCACATATTGTCAAAACCTTGTGACTCCACAAACTAAAGTGCTTGCCAGTCAATTTCTGAGAATCTGGTAGTAACAGGTGTTGAATACTAGCCATTTCACCTAGTTTTTCACGAAAATGATAAAATCGGAAAAACTATAATGAATTTTTTTTTTTTTTTTTAAAAAAAAAAAAAATTCCTTCTACACACTGATTCTATATTGACACTGAACAACCTTATCCAGTTTTTGGCAATAAACTCAATACCGTTTGCAAGATCACAAAAATTCTACCACTGAAACAATTAAATCGGGAAAACTACAATTCCGATTTAAAAAATTCTTTCTCCGTTGACATCCGGATAAAAAACCCAGAAAACGGTAAAATTTTTAGCTTTTCGGACGCTTCCGTGATTATTAGTCAGCGGTAGGTCCCCAATAACCCTTATTGGCTAAAGTTTTGATTTATTTCAATTAAAAAATAAAAATAATTGAAATATTAAAAACTTTAGGCTAAAAATTTTATAAAAAAATTCAGCCAATCAGAAAATTGGCCTACCTCTGAAACTTCAGGCGAAGATTCTGAGCCCGTTTCTCAACCAAATTGCAAACCGTTTTCACCAGTGTCTTAGTTTTGATCTAACTTGCGATTTAGACTTTTGTTTCACTGAAAAAGATGAAGAAATGAATTTTTCTGATTTTGCCAAATCCGTACGGCGCCCAGCACAGAGATAAATTCAACAGAGGCTTTTGAGCCTCTAAAACAGCTTGTTTTTGCTTCCTTTTGGTCTTATTTAGCCTTCTGATACTTCCTGGCAATTTTCAGACCTTCTGGTTGAGTTTTCCGAATTCCGTGATGCTTTCTCTCTCCTCGGCTCTCCACTGGGCGCCTGAAGCTCCTCCCTGGCAAGACACCGACCTCTCTCTGGCTTCCACAAACCTTCACTTAGGTTCTACAAACCATAGGCTCTGATACCATATTAGATTAAACAAAATACAGAGAAAAAATGAGATTGAGAATAGCAGAGCACACATTCTACGTTCAACTAAGCATGAAGGCCTATTAAATAGGCAAACAAATGAAATACCCGTGAAGCATGAGACGGGTATAATAAAACTAACCTATGTCGGCTTGCATGAAATAACAAAGGCCGAATAAACAACTAACCTCTTAACCAAAGTGGTTAAGGCAACTAACCAAAATAAATTACCTTAGTAAATAACCTAAGGTAAATACAATAATATGCTAACATAATTTAATAAAAAATAGTACAATTATGATAACATACCAATGAAATCCTAAAATATGGTATTATGATGCATGTAAAATATTCTTACCAACCACTTAGAAATATGAATTATGAAATATTTAAAACTCTATGATGTATTTTTCCTAAAATGATTTACAATGATTTAATTTCATTCTTTGCATATTTATTATTTTTCAACCTTTAAGTTCTTTACTTGTATTTGCTACCCATACTCATCTGTTATCAATCATTGTAGAATATGATCTAAAAGAAGGTATTTTCCTCATGATATCTTCCATAGAAGTCTAAGGAACCATTGTTTATTTTAGAGTAATATCATATGATAACAAGGCCTTAATATAATGACTATTACAAGAATATGGATAAGGGGAAATTATTATCTTATTATAATTGTACTAAATGTATTAAACCTTCCATTCAAAAATTGTTAAATGTTTTGTCACAATGCATAAACATTATTGTCTTTGTTTCCATTGATATGAAGATAATTAAAAAATTGTATATTCACTAATAATTCAAAGTAATGGTTAGAGTTATAATAATTAGGAGTAAGGTTGATAAATTTATTATCAAGTAATGTCTATAAAATGGTGCTGGTAGATATTTTAAAATAACAAACTTAATTTTTTGATTCTTATCTTTCGTACTCATATAATATTCTACCATATAATCCATGTCCTTTGAATCTTTTCATTTATTAAGGACCATAATTAGAAGTTTTGCTTTACAAGGCTATGTACTTGGACCAACTTCCCTATGTGTTATTTTATTATTAGGTCAAGATCATTTTATATCACTTAATTTTTTTGATATATGTGAATCACAAGTGAGATTAGAGTCATAGATGAAAATATATAGGTAAATTTTCTTTAAATAAGAATAAGAGTTAAAAAATTAGATTACATTAAGTGAATAAATAAGACTCCTAAAATTAAATTTCTTTCTAAATATAAAGGTTTATACATTAGATAATATTATATATTTATAAATCATTAAAATTAGTATCTAATAGCCTTATCATAACCTTGATTTATATTTTGAAGATGTTCCAATGTGAATTTAGTTACCTTATTATTATTAAAATTAGATATTAAAACATCTTATACCATATTAAAGTAAGGTAAAGACCCATTAAAAATACTATATAAACAATCTAAGATTTATCCCTCTAAAATAATGTGGAAATATTTTAATTATATTATTCTATCATTTCGTCATTTCCAAACAAAAATTATATATTTATTCAAGTAGATACTAGGATATTCATGGCCATGAAACAATTCTAATTTAGGTATAGAAAAATAGTTTTTGATAGTTATAATTAAATTTCACTTATGATATAGGTTGTCCTAGGATGACATTATTATCTATATTAACATCATATGATTTAGATTGTAAAGTGAGATAAATAACATCATTTTTTAAAGTCACACATATATTTCACCATATAAATTATATGAATAATAGGAATAGTATCAATTGTAAAATTTCAACCTATTATTATAATTCACCATTTATTGTAAATATATATATAATATATTCATGGTAAAAAAATCACCATTACATGTTTTGGAATCACACTCTATGGAAGTATCATTGAATAATTTGGATTCACATTTTATGGAAAGATCATTTCATAATTTGGAATCACAGTATATTGAAACATCATTATATAATATGTAATTTTCATCACATTGTGGTTCTAAAAAGACATCAAAATGGAATCATATTTTGTTTTAATATAAGTGTCATGTATAGCATAAAAATATTATTGAATTTTATTTGAATATAATAAATACTAACATCATATTAATTTTTAATATAAAATCATTTTAAATTCAAATGAAGGGAAAGCAAAATCATATTATTTTACACTAATAACATCATTTTTTATTTTAGGAGAAAAAGAAAGGAAATCGAATTATTTTGTATTAAAAATATAATTTGTAAGACTATAGAACCAATCTAAGATTTATCCCTCTAAAATAATGTGGAAATATTTTAATTATATTATTCTATCATTTCATCATTTCCAAACAAAAATTATATATTTATTCAAGTAAATACTAGGATAATCATGGCCATGAAACAATTCTAATTTAGGTATAGAAAAATAGTTTTTGATAGTTATAATTAAATTTCACTTATGATATAGGTTGTCCTAGGATGACATTATTATCCATATTAACATCATATGATTTAGATTGTAAAGTGAGATAAATAACATAATTTTTTAAATTCACACATATATTTCACCATATAAATTATATGAATAATAGGAATAGTATCAATTGTAAAATTTCAACCTATTATTATAATTCACCATTTATTGTAAAAATATATGTAATATATTCATGGTAAAAAAATCACCATTACATGTTTTGGAATCACACTCTATGGAAGTATCATTGAATAATTTGGATTCATATTATATGGAAAGATCATTTCATAATTTGGAATCACATTATATTGAAACATCATTATATAATATGTAATTTTCATCACATTGTGGTTCTAAAAAAACATCAAAATGGAATCATATTTTGTTTTAATATAAGTGTCATGTATAGCATAAAAATATTATTGAATTTTATTTGAATATAATAAATACTAACATCATATTAATTTTTAATATAAAATCATTTTAAATTCAAATGAAGAGAAAGGAAAATCACATTCTTTTACAATAATAACATCATTTTTTATTTTAGGAGAAAAAGAAAGGAAATCAAATTATTTTGTATTAAAAATATAATTTTTAGGATGATAGAACCAATCTAAGATTTATCCCTCTAAAATAATGTGGAAATATTTTAATTATATTATTCTATCATTTCATCATTTCTGAACAAAAATTATATATTTATTCAAGTAAATACTACGATATTCATGGCCATGAAATAATTCTAATTTAGGTATAGAAAAATAGTTTTTGATAGTTATAATTAAATTTAACTTATGATATAGGTTGTCCTAGGATGACATTATTATCCATATTAACATCATATGATTTAGATTGTAAAGTGAGATAAATAACATAATTTTTTAAAGTCACGCATATATTTCACCATATAAATTATATGAATAATAGGAATAGTATCAATTCTAAAATTTGAATCTATTATTATAATTCACCATTTATTGTAAAAAAATATATGTAATATATTCATGGTAAAAAAATCACCATTACATGTTTTGGAATCACACTCTATGGAAGTATCATTGAATAATTTGGATTCACATTATATGGAAAGATCATTTCATAATTTGGAATCACATTATATTGAAACTTCCATAGAATAATTTGGATTCACATTATATGGAAAGATCATTTCATAATTTGTAATCACATTATATTGAAACATCATTATATAATATGTAATTTTCATCACATTGTGGTTCTAAAAAGACATCAAAATGGAATCATATTTTGTTTTAATATAAGTGTCATGTATAGCATAAAAATATTATTGAATTTTATTTGAATATAATAAATACTAACATCATATTAATTTTTAATATAAAATCATTTTAAATTCAAATGAAGGGAAAGCAAAATCATATTATTTTACACTAATAACATCATTTTTTATTTTAGGAGAAAAAGAAAGGAAATCGAATTATTTTGTATTAAAAATATAATTTGTAAGACTATAGAACCAATCTAAGATTTATCCCTCTAAAATAATGTGGAAATATTTTAATTATATTATTCTATCATTTCATCATTTCCAAACAAAAATTATATATTTATTCAAGTAAATACTAGGATAATCATGGCCATGAAACAATTCTAATTTAGGTATAGAAAAATAGTTTTTGATAGTTATAATTAAATTTCACTTATGATATAGGTTGTCCTAGGATGACATTATTATCCATATTAACATCATATGATTTAGATTGTAAAGTGAGATAAATAACATAATTTTTTAAATTCACACATATATTTCACCATATAAATTATATGAATAATAGGAATAGTATCAATTGTAAAATTTCAACCTATTATTATAATTCACCATTTATTGTAAAAATATATGTAATATATTCATGGTAAAAAAATCACCATTACATGTTTTGGAATCACACTCTATGGAAGTATCATTGAATAATTGTGATTCATATTATATGGAAAGATCATTTCATAATTTGGAATCACATTATATTGAAACATCATTATATAATATGTAATTTTCATCACATTGTGGTTCTAAAAAAACATCAAAATGGAATCATATTTTGTTTTAATATAAGTGTCATGTATAGCATAAAAATATTATTGAATTTTATTTGAATATAATAAATACTAACATCATATTAATTTTTAATATAAAATCATTTTAAATTCAAATGAAGAGAAAGGAAAATCACATTCTTTTACAATAATAGCATCATTTTTTATTTTAGGAGAAAAAGAAAGGAAATCAAATTATTTTGTATTAAAAATATAATTTTTAGGATGATAGAACCAATCTAAGATTTATCCCTCTAAAATAATGTGGAAATATTTTAATTATATTATTCTATCATTTCATCATTTCTGAACAAAAATTATATATTTATTCAAGTAAATACTACGATATTCATGGCCATGAAATAATTCTAATTTAGGTATAGAAAAATAGTTTTTGATAGTTATAATTAAATTTAACTTATGATATAGGTTGTCGTAGGATGACATTATTATCCATATTAACATCATATGATTTAGATTGTAAAGTGAGATAAATAACATAATTTTTTAAAGTCACGCATATATTTCACCATATAAATTATATGAATAATAGGAATAGTATCAATTCTAAAATTTGAATCTATTATTATAATTCACCATTTATTGTAAAAAAATATATGTAATATATTCATGGTAAAAAAATCACCATTACATGTTTTGGAATCACACTCTATGGAAGTATCATTGAATAATTTGGATTCACATTATATGGAAAGATCATTTCATAATTTGGAATCACATTATATTGAAACTTCCATAGAATAATTTGGATTCACATTATATGGAAAGATCATTTCATAATTTGTAATCACATTATATTGAAACATCATTATATAATATGTAATTTTCATCACATTGTGGTTCTAAAAAAACATCAAAATGGAATCATATTTTGTTTTAATATAAGTGTCATGTATAGCATAAAAATATTATTGAATTTTATTTGAATATAATAAATACTAACATCATATTAATTTTTAATATAAAATCATTTTAAATTCAAATGAAGGGAAAGGAAAATCACATTCTTTTACACTAATAACATCATTTTTTATTTTAGGAGAAAAAGAAAGGAAATCGAATTATTTTGTATTAAAAATATAATTTTTAAGACTATAGAACCAATCTAAGATTTATCCCTCTAAAATAATGTGGAAATATTTTAATTATATTATTCTATCATTTCATCATTTCCAAACAAAAATTATATATTTATTCAAGTAAATACTAGGATATTCATGGCCATGAAACAATTCTAATTTAGGTATAGAAAAATAGTTTTTGATAGTTATAATTAAATTTCACTTATGATATAGGTTGTCCTAGGATGGCATTATTATCCATATTAACATCATATGATTTAGATTGTAAAGTGAGATAAATAACATAAATTTTTAAAGTCACACATATATTTCACCATATAAATTATATGAATAATAGGAATAGTATCAATTGTAAAATTTCAATCTATTATTATAATTCACCATTTATTGTAAAAATATATGTAATATATTCATAATAAAAAAATCACCATTACATGTTTTGTAATCACACTCTATGGAAGTATCATTGAATAATTTGGATTCACATTATATGGAAAGATCATTTCATAATTTGGAATCACATTATATTGAAACATCATTACATAATATGTAATTTTCATCACATTGTGGTTCTAAAAAAAAATCAAAATGGAATCATATTTTGTTTTAATATAAGTGTCATGTATAGCATAAATATATTATTGAATTTTATTTTAATATAATAAATACTAACATCATATTAATTTTTAATATAAAATAATTTTAAATTCAAATGAAGGGAAAGGAAAGTCACATTCTTTTACACTAATAACTTCATTTTTTATTTTAGAAGAAAAAGAAAGGAAATCAAATTATTTTGTATTAAAAATATAATTTTTCATTTCTTGAGAAGGGAAAGGAACATCACATTATTTTTATATAATATGTTTATTTTCCATTTCAAGGGAACAATAAATACCATTATGTTTTACTAAAGAGGATAAATATCAACACATTCTAGCATATAAAAAGGAATATCATTATTTTCCATATGACTATAAGTATCATTGAATTTTTAAATAGCCTTCCAAATAAAAACATAATGAGAATACATATGTATCTAATATGTGAATGGATCTATTTTATCTTATTTTTTTACTAAAATTATAGAAATATCAAAATGTGTATTATATAATTTATCATTGAATTTTTAAATATCCTTCCAAATGCAAACATAATGATAATACATATGTATATAATATGTGAATGGATCTATTTTATCTTTGTTTTTTTACTAAAATTATAGAAATATCAAAATGTGTATTACATAATTATTTATTACTTTCTTTTTATTCTAATGTATGATTTATAGAATATATAGAAGTAAGAGATTTGGTTTTAACATTATCTTGTTCTAATTATTCTACTTATCTAAATTCATCCCAAACATACTAATACTATTCATAATAACAATAATAATCATAGTAATTTCCATCATAAGTATACACATCATCTAAAAATTTAGAATTAATAATCTCATAGTATTGACCATTGGTCCATTCATTACTATAAGGCATAGAATGGGTATTAAATATGAAATCCATAGGATGAGAGATACTATGGTTTTTGAGATTGGTCACTCATTTTGAATATACCAAATATAAAATAGTATAAAACATAAGAATAAATCATACTCATAAAATAAAAGAAAAAAAATAAAGATAGGGTTTTCAAGGATTGAAACACTAGTGTTGAGGCCATTTAAGAAGGGGAAATCAAAATAAAATATAAATACGTAAATATTAAATTATAGGGATATAAGGTAATGTAGGGTTTTTAAGGTTTTAGAAAAAAAACGGTTCACTAATATACTTTACCTTATTTTATTTATTTATGTGATATAATGAATTATAAATTCAATACTTTAGATTCTTTAATGTATTACAATAAAATAAAAATATTAATGATAAATAAGAGTTTGATTTAACAATATCACTTACTTTACATAAAAATAACTAGATATGTTTAGATATAATACACATAACTATTTTATTAGGTCTAAGATTGAATGTAGGTGGTTAAAAAATCCTATAATAGATTAAAAGTTTCTTGGGTATCAAAAAAGAGTGTTTAACACTCCATAGATGACTCCATTATAATATAGAAACAAACTTATATAGAGGCATATATGTTTTATATATTAATTTATTTAAAATGTGCCTCATTATTTTGGCACATGCTATTATGCCTAGTTTAAAATTATCTTACTATGTGAAGTTAGGCAATTGTTGTGAGTGAAATTACATAAATATATCTCCTTCAATTTGAAACCCTGAATCCAATTTTTTCACTAGTTTTATCTGTCAAAATTTAGAATCCATGTTAGTTTAAATTACCTCAACAAGTCTTTAGTTAATGGCTAATAATTTATTATTATGTAATACTCTGAGTAGGGATGTAAAACCAAAAACATTGTTTCCTAGTAGTTGAACCCATGTAGTGGAACTCCTTTTATGAATTAAACCTAAAATATAGATTTATATACTTTAAAATGGTAAATTATATCCACTTAGGCAGTTTAGAATTGGGTAAGGTTTTATTTATGTGAAACATTTTTAAACTAGGAAGTTTATGGCAAAGTATAAATGTGTGTGTATCTTTTAATACTTTTAGATGATGATATATAAAAAATTATGGCTAAACATATTATTTATATATATGAGAGTCTTTAGTAAATTTCACATGCCACTGACATGTGAAATATAATAGATTCCCTATAAACATATTTTGAATTTGAAAAAATGATTGTTTATTTGCGCAAAGTTAGGTCTGTCAAACTTGGATATGTTTGTAATTTTACATGTGTTGGAATTTCAGATACTCATCTATAAAAATTAAATACTGACATGATGTTCTATATAGAATTTTAGTATGATAATTATTGTGTTATTTGTAGACAAGGGATTTCTCATAGGTGATTGAAATAAAATATTAAAGGTCAAACCCATAATAATAATGTGGATAGAAGAGAATAGTGTGAAAGACCCATATGTGTAAATGCATGTAATTTATGATGAATGTAGATAAAAATTAACATTTCCATGCATATAATACTATATTCTAATGCACACACCATTAATGAGGGTTATGTTTTAATAATAATGAAAAATTATGGGTAATTAGATTTGATTATCTTTAAAGCAACTAACTCTTAAATTAATAACAACCAACCATAACAAATAATAACCAATAATGAAAAATTAGGGGAAATTTAATATGGTGATTAGATCCAAATCACTAAATATTACACTAAAAAGAACACATAAAGACCAATAATGACAAAAAAAAGTAAATTAAAGGGTTTGATTATCCCTAAATTAACCATTTTTCACTAATAAACATAAGTTTTGAATAATGGTAAGAAATAACAATTTATTATAGATAATTAGGCCAATTGGATCCTAATCAACCAATTTTTACATTAAAATAAAAATTATGAATCAATAATGAGAAATTAAGGTTAATGAACAATGAATCTACCTAATTTAACCATGTTTTTTTTCACTAATATTTGTTAATAACTACTAATAATGACTAACTATAATAAATTAGGTGTCACTAGTTCCAAATAGATAAATATTACACTAAAGCAGATAATTTTGATAATTTGAAAAATCAATTGAAATTGAGAGTGAAATTAGACTAAAATAAATATTTACTACTATTAATGGTTAAATCATACCATTAATAAGAAATTATATAAAATAAAGTAAAATCAACTAGTTTTTTTTACTAAGAACAACAAATAATAACTAATATAAACCAAGATTAGTGAAGAGTGGGATTTCCCCCAATTGATAAATTATTGCACCAAAAAAATCTATCACTGGATAAAGATAAACTAGAGCTTTTAGGCTTATTGGATTAAAAAAACTCTTGCACATTGAGACATAATTTACAACTAATAATGGCCAATAAAGGTCAATGATTGGTTTGATTATTTATAAACTAACTAATTATTACAATAATAAGGAATAATAATATGAAAAATAATGGACATTAAGAGATAATTTCATGTGGTTATCCCTAAATGAATTAATATTTTTTTTAACTAAGCGAGGGGTAAAAATTTATTAAGAAAGCCAAAACAGCAGTTACAATTCATTATCCTGGTCCACCAGTTGGACCAGTTTCTGATATAAGGACATAGGAAGCATCCGTAACTTAGTAATATTCCACGTAGGCCCATTCTTCAAGGCCCACTTAGCCAAGCAGTCTGCAACCTTATTCCACTCACAGGGAATGTGTTTGAAAGAAATCGAGTGCAAAGAAGTGCTTAATTGCAAGATTTATTGAATAACCACCTGAATTTGCTAGTCCATCTTCCCCATGACACATCTGTTCAGTAGATTGACCACAACCTGTGAATCCGATTCGAACATAATGTTATTCCACCCCTGAACACAGTAGTAATGGACTGCCTCTAGGATAGCCATGGCTTTCATGAGGTTGTTAGTGTGATGCCCTTTGTGAATTGAAACAATAAACTAAATTTTACCCATACTGTCATGACCGACTCCCCCAATGCCAGCCTCTCCTAGATTCCCACGGGAGGGGCCATCCAAATTTATTTTAATGACCCCATCAGGAGGAGAACTCTAGCAACCAAATTTGGTCATCGGTCGCATCCTTTGTCTTCTGCCAGGCGTCAAGTTGCCACTACCCCTAGGCGCGCAGGTCAGGGTCGGGTCAAGCCCCAGGTGTGAGCAAAGCCCAGCCACCTCTGAGTCTAGGTCAACATCCCACTCACCCTTAACTTCCAAAGTCTCTAGGAGCATGATGGTGATAAGAATCCATAGAGCACGCACCTCTAGCTGAGCATTCCTGAAGACTCTCCTGTTACGTTCAATCCGTAGGTTCCATAATATGAAAGAAGGCCCAATCTGCCAAGCCATTTGAAGCAAAGGAATATTAGAGGAAGCCTGCCCAAGGGGCTCCATAATTCACCCAAGGACCCAACATGCCAGCAAGGAATGCTCCAGGCCATCCACCACAGATGCCAAATTTGTATGGCATACTGACATTGGAAAAAAAGATGAGAGACAGTCTCCCCATTGCTGTGACATAGAAAGCAAAAAGAAGGTCCTTGAAAACCTCTCTTGCACAAGTTGTCCCAGGTCAGACATCTATTATAAGTAAGAAACCATAAGAAAAAATTACACTTGGGCCAAGCAGCCCTGTTCCAGATACTCTTCCCCCACAGGAACTGCCCTTCATCATAGAAGTGTTTAGCCAGGACCTTATAACTAGCAGCCACAGTATACTGACCAGTGGCATCTCCCCCCCAAGCAAGAACATCACGTCCCTGAAGGGAGCTGCAACCTTTGGAGCCAAGAGGATGAGATAATTCTCTTCTCTCCTCTGTTGATCCCCCCTGTGGCCAAACAGAGGAACTTTTCCACTTGTACCCAAAGGTCGACCCCATATCAAAAAGTTCTTTATAATGTGCCACAGTAAACCATCCAACTGATTGAAAAGCATCTCAAAGCTGCTGTAAATGTGGGTGAGAGGATAATAGGGGAGGCACCCCATCCTAAGAGTTGGTCTAGAATAGGGCCTCCCTCCCACTATGGCAAACCCAGAAGAGGCTATTTTTCACAAGCTGAGCCCCGAGCTTAAGAGTTTTCCAAACCATCGAACCTCTCCCTTCGAGAGGGAGCCTAGGAATATCATGAGAGTCAACACCATCAAAGTACTTACCTGAGAGAATATGAGCCCAGAGAGAAGAGGGGCTAGAACACCACTTCCAGTATAGCTTGGCCGCAAGGGCTTGACTAGCAAGAGTAGTAGACCGTAATCTAAGACCTCCTTCTTTCTTAGGCCGGTATACCATGGCCCAATTGATGAGGCTCCACTTTGTGTTTTTTTAGTTACCACTCTAGAGGAATTGTCTAGATAGAGCATTGAACTCCTTCAAAAAATAGACAGGGGCTACCTGCACCATGCAGCGGTAAATGGGTAGCGCTTGAATAACCGATTGAAGGAGGATCACTCTACCCACTGTGGAGAGCCACCTATGAGTCCAGTGGCCAACTTTCTGCCTAAGTTTGTCAAGAATGTTTTGCCAAAATAGCTTAGGTTGCCTCCCCACAACAATAGGAATACCAAGATAGATCACAGGAAGGGTATGAATCTGAAACCTTAATATGGCAGCAATCCTTCTCTGAATGGTGACAGGAGTATTAAAGAAGAAAACTGAGGACTTATGGTCATTGATTTTCTGCCCAGAAGCCACCAAGTAACTATCAAGGGTAGACCAAAAAGACTTCGGCTCCCGTATTCACACTCTACCTGACAGGATGGTATCATCTACAAATTGTAAATGCGTAAGAGTAGCAACCCCGTTCCCCCATCTCCACCCATGTAAGGCATTTTGAGAAACCCAAAATTTTATAATCCACCCAAGTCCCTCTGCCAGAATAATAAACAAGTATGGTGATAGCGAGTCTCCCTGGTGAAGGCCTCTCGTGGCACCAAATAGCTCAAATGGTGCCCCATTGATCAGGACCAAGAAGGAGGGTGTAGTAACACAACTAAGCACCCAATAAATCCACCCCTGGTAGAAACCAAATGCCAGAAGGACTCTGTGAAGAAATCTCTAGCTAACTCTGTCATACGCTTTGGCCAAATCTAGCTTGATGAACATAGCATGCTCCTGTGAAGTACTCATGGAGTGGATGCCTTCCGCAGCAATCACAACACCATCTACAATCTATTTGCCTACCACAAAACCCCCTTGCTCCTCAGAAATAAGCCTGAGAAGGTACCCTTTCAGTCTCTAAGCAACAAGCTTGGTAATGATTTTATAAATCACATTACAGAGTGCTATGGGTCTAAACAAATCAAGCATATGAGCCTGTTCTATCTTCGGAATAAGCACCAGGAATGTGGCATTCAAAGCTCTTAGAATCTCTTTGTTAGAGAAATATTCCTGAATCACTTTCAGTAAGTCGTGATTTATGATATCCCAAAAGTCCTAGAAGAATTCAGCGGGGAAACCATCCGAGCTTGGGGATTTTCCTCTTTTCATGTTGAAAACAACCTCCTCGATCTCTGTTAAACTAATAGGCCTCATGAGGAAATCATTCATCTTAGTAGACACTAGAGGAGGTATGCACGATAAAACTAAATTTTCAGCCAGCTCTTCCGGTGGAGGATCCCTTGCAAAAAGTTCTGAGAAGAACCAAACAGCCTCCTTGGAGCTATCATGGGTAGAGGAAAGGCGCACCCCTTCTTGAGTAGTCAAAGAGGAGATGAAGTTGTTGTTTCACCTTCCTTGAATCGAATAATGAAAAAATGTAGTATTTTTATCCCCAACCTGAAGCCAGTCAATGTGGGCCTTCTGCTTCCAATATGTTTCCTCCCGAAGTTCCCATTCTACTAAGTTCATTACAGCCTTAGCTTCCTCCTCACGGAGCTCCTATGAGAAACCACAATCTCTTATTTTCCTAGTTGTCTCATCAAGCCGATCTTGAGCCTGCTTCTTCATGCAATGTAAGTTACCAAAGCTGTTATGGTTCCAAATTTGCAACTTTCTTTTGACATACTGAAGCTTTTTATGGAAAGAATACATGGTTGTTCCAAAAGCTGGGCTCCCTTGTCTCCACCACTGCCAAATGGAGTCATGCAGAGATGAGTCACAGAGCCACATCAATTAGAATTTGAAGGGGGGCTTTTTGGGTCCATCAATTTATCTAGAGGACAGCTTGATAGGCAAATGATCAGATCCTCTCCAATCCAGGATTTCTGAGGTAAGAGATACAGCATTTGACTGCCAAAAGCAAGACACAAAAAATCTATCCAACTGTTTAGAAATGACAACATTACCCATTCTTCTGTTATTCCACGTGAACATCCCATTTGAAGGTTTAACATATGAAAGGCACAGAACTTCAGCATTGTGCCATAGACAATCAGAGGAGGGGCCTAACCGAGGCAACCCACCTCTTTTCTCCTCCAAGCATAGGATCACATTAAAATCACTAGCAACAATCCAAGGGAGGTATGGATGACATTTTTGAACATAGCTGATATGATCCCAAAGTTGAGTTTGTCCCTCAATATCAGTAGGAGCATAAACATTTGTAACCAGTATTATCTCCCCAATTTCAATGGAGGAGGCCACGAAACAGAGAGTGGATAGGGATGAAATCCAAAGGATTGGTAGAATTTTCCTCGGATCCCAGCACATAGCAACTCCTCCTGAGTTCCCCAAAGCGCCGATGCATTGGCACTGGCCAAGAAGCCAAATATTTGGCATACAAGCAAACATTGAATCCACAGCCAGTTTGGTCTCTTGGATACATAAGATATCTGGAGAGTGCTCCTAAACTAATCTACGAATAGCCTTTTATCTGGGGAGGCTATTCAGTCCCCTCACATTCGATGATAAAACAATCATTGGGTGGGTTGGGGGAAATGTTCATCCAGGGTTTTAATAACCCTTGATTCCACCAATAAATCACCAGTAAGTCTGAGTCTCTCTTGGTCTTTTCTTCTTCCAGCTTTGGAGGGAATGGAAGAGGAACCCTTCTTAAAAGGTCACTGTGTTAACACAAGTGGTGAGGATGGTCCTTTATCTTTCCTACCCGCATCCACCTCCTTCACCAAATCTACCCATTTAGTTTCCTTCTCTTACAGATCTAAGTTAGCCACCTGTGATTCCATTTCCAGCCTTAATGAGGTTCCCAAATTTGTCTGTATCATCATGTCCTGTATCTCATTAGAAGCTGCAAATTGTTTATCTTCCTCTGGCGCCTCGTCTTGAATCTCAATTGGAATTCCATCCTCAATTGCCATACTATCCAGGGCATCAAATCTGTTGAAAGCCATTTCAACCTACCTGTCAATGTTTCTGCATTTTAGACCCCGACTTCTCCCCTGACGTCTGACAGTTGTAAAGCCTTCCATTTCAGCACCCACTTGCTCAGCTGGTCCCTACGCCAAATTAGCATAGATCATAGGATTTTTCCCTTTAGCCTCTTTATCAGTCTAAGTTTTTACATTTTTAGTAAAGGTAGCATGCCCCATCCTTTTACCAGCAAGTACTGTATTTGGCATTGAGGATTTAGGGCCTATCTCAATGTTTTTAGCAGCCTGAGGACATTGGCGGTGCAGGTGTCCGTACACATGACAAATACGATAGCGGAACGGGATAGACTCATAGTCTATCTTTTGTATCTAGGATGAACTGGCCATGTAAATTTCTAAGGAATCTGGGAGAGGATTATGCAAATCAATGTCTACACAAACACGAGCATATGAAATTACCTTTTTTCTCCAGCGAATGGTGAGCAATAGCAATTGGTTTACCCAGCAAGGCAGCTATCTGCCTAAGGATGTCCTCCTGCTAGAATTCCAAGGGTAGTCATGGAAGATGGACCTAGACCGGTACACAAGCTGGGAGCTCCTCCGCCGAGTTGAATCCCGAATGCCAGGGTTTAAGGAAAAGACCCACGCACTCAAAGAAATAGGGGCCCCCTTCGAACATGCGATTCTGGTCTGAGACAAAAGATAAATTAACCAAGAAGTAACTATTTCCTGCCAACATTACATCAAAATCCCCATCTATTTTCTAGGAGCGCTGAATCCAAGCATTCAGGGCCATCAGGGAGATTCTTATTCCCAGGAATTTACAAATCAGGGTATGTTCTGCCCAATAACTAGCATCTTCACGCACCACTTTAGAGGGAATAACCAGGATTGGTCTATTTGGTCTACACAATAAACAACCATTTATTTTGCTCAACCTTAAGTGTTCACTAGAATAAAACTGTTCCTGCCCTGTTACTCCTGCCCCAGGCAAAGATGCGTCCCTCCTGGGGCCTGCCAACGGATTGCTCCTCTCTCCATCACCCGCCATTTTTCACCCAATTTTTTGCATCAAAACCAAATGAATTAATATTTCACTAATATTGGATAATAAAATTAAATAATAACCTAAAATTAACAATTAGGATCAATGAATGGTGTGATACTATTGATACTTGGTTTTAATAAAATCATTTCTTCCACATTGTGTTTTACCCAATTTTGCAAACTTTGTATATATGAATATTTTTAGGATATTTTCTCCCATAGACTAATATATTTATTTACTTTGAGCCATCAATATGCCTTCAACATACATTAATTTTATCCTTTGAGCTTTATGAACATATCCTCTAATTTTTTGGCACCAATTATGGAAATTTGTCTCTCTAATGAAAAATTCAAAGACAACTAGTGTAATGTTGAATATTTTTTGTTAAAATTTACTGATCCATCAAATCCATGTTGTGTGTTTTTGTGGGTGTGTCCACCTTTGCTTGATTTCATGTGCATTTGATTTCACATCTTACACTCTTATGTGGCCATCCATTATGCATTTCAAGTCCTACATAGTAATGTACATACAAATGATTTATATTTATTTACCAATCATATACTAAGCATAAATAAAATATTATATTAATGGATTATCCTCTCATATATTCAAGTTATATCCTTCATTTCCATTGTAATGACTATATTTGTGATGATGGTTGCCACTTTCATAATCAAATCCTTTTCAATTTATTGTGACATCATCAACTTGTATATAAACATGGTTTATGATAATTTTCATGCAGTTGCATCAAAAATTTATGGATGAGGAGGATAAATCCCTTAATTTATTATCCATTTACATTACACTAGAGGTACATAGGGTATGATTCTGAGTATGTGAGATATGTAGTTGAAATGTCCTTCAATATTCCTAACCCATAACCAAATTATTTTTTTCTTCATTTTGAGTATTTGGATAATTAATTCTAGATATCAAGAATATATTAAAATTAATATTTTAATTTTAAATTAAAAAAGTTTATACACATGGATTTATAATGTTGAAAGGCACATATACTATTGGAAAAACTAGATTCTATAAATGAGTGTTTTGACATGTAATTCAACACAACCCACCTTTGATAGGATATTAAGGCAGTGAAGATTGTTTAGCCTCTCCTAAAAGGATAATGATGAAGGGATATCCCTAAGGTATATATCTAATGGTTCATTATTCATTGGGTTTTAATCAGTTGTTTATTATATATGATTCCAATTCAAGAGGATTAACTGTGTGAAATCTCAAAATTAATTTTGATAGTGTTTGGGTGCTTGAAAAATTTAATGGATATATTTTTTTTATTATTTCATTTGATTTGGTTTCAATAATATATTTACAATAATATAAAATGCATTAATTTTCCCAAAAAATTAATGTTTTATGGTTTTGTTTCAGTTAATTCATAACTAATTTTTTAAGTTTATTCCATTGCGTTTAATCATTCAACAATTTTTAAATAGTAATGGATAAATTATTGCATTTAATAAATATTTTAATATGGACTACATTCAAATGATTTCCTAGAATAATAAATTTTTAAAAAATGATAAAAGGGGGTGAAATTAGAAATAAAATGAATCCTACAATGATGAAGATGTATCTATATTTATTGCCCATGTGAACACACCAATCGATCTCTAGTATAGTCAGTACACACACAACCAAACATATATCTAATTTAAACATATAAGGGTAATTAGATGATTAAAAAGAATCCATAACCACCATTTCAATGTGTAGGTAGAAAACATGAATTTAAACATCTTCTATTAATCCAAATATTTATGTTGATGATAATATGAGAATTCATAATGATCAATCCTTAACCCAATATAATGATAGGTTTATAATATTGAGGGAGAAGTTACATTAAACATAAAAAAATGCATGAAAATGAATGTTATTGGCATTATAATCTCGTTTGGGAGAAGAAAAGCCAGCCCTTTGACAATAAAAATTATATCAATATATAATTATAGTCATCCAAGGGGAGAATTTTCCTTCCAAAAACATCAACCACAAACATTATTTCTCAACTACTCTTATTTCTATCCATTATCACTCTAAAATCATCAAAATACTAGATAAACACTAAAACTAAGTTTGAATACTCTCTAACTAGAAAAGGCCCCTTTAAAAGAATAATCCACAATGAGCAACTAACTAAACCGTAGTACTTTGTGACTTAGTAGATATAGACATTGAGATCCACTCATGGGAATAATTTTAAAAGAGGATAAATGAGAATCAACTCCCTAAGAGCCTAACATTGGTGAGTCATGCCAAATGACATGTCAACAAAGTGAGCAAGAAAACACATTATACGGAAATAATAGTCATAAAATATTATGCATTTGAATTAAATTTTGTGTGATAAAGCAAATTCAATGGAAATAGTACTAATATAATTTAATTGAGTTTAAATATACATTAAATATGAGTAGTATACTAGCAAGCCTTAAACTTACTTAGTGATAATAAAGAGTACATAATTCACATAGGGCATAATCATCACTTACAAAAAACTAATATACTCTAACAATCTAAATATTCTACCAATATGTGTTTATTTCATCACTCTTTTTCTTTTTTCTTAGTCTTTTATTGTTAAATAAATGCAATTATGTTCCTTACTAGTTTTAACCACTAGGACATATCTAAGTTACATTTTTTAAACTATATATTGCAGATTTATCTCATGATCAAAATATTACCATTTGCATAGTTTAATTATATACTAATTTAATATAACATTTGGTGAACTCATTAAATATTTTAATGTCTCTATCTTTTGAGTCCACTTAGGGTTTGATGACTAGTTTTATATTATTCAAATCTAGTTTCATATTTGCATCTTACTTTCACATGTTTTAGCCATACCATGGAATCTACTCACTATTTTTTTATTTTTTATTACATCTACCTGTTATAAATTTTTGCATAAAACTTAATTCCCTAAGACATATATTTGAAAGATTTATAAAGTTTGATCATCAAATTTGAAATATAATTTTTTTCTTGAAAATTGCACTCTCATTAATATAAAAATATATAATATGTCACTAATCATAAAAAAAAAATGGATGGAAAATCTGTACTACAAAATAACCAAACCAATTTAAAGAATCCCTAAGAAGATAAAAGTTTTGAAAAGGACACCACATGACCAAACAAACTATAGTTAAACTAACTCAAGTGCACACAAATCAAACAGATAGAAATATAAAGGCACAAACAATGATGATTCCATTAGGAAACAATAATGAACATGGAGGTAGAGGATGCTAAGGGTTCCCCCTACCCCCTAAGCCAAGGGATCTTCACTAATAGGGATAGGGTCCCAACCATTAGTCTAATGGTTTAAGTTTAGTATCATTTTGTTTCTTAAAATAATATCTACAAATAGAAATGCCTAACACCATCCATAAAAAATATCTTTTAGAGGGTCCCTCCACACCCCACCACCACTGTCTATATTTAGCCTATCATATCCTTAGGGAGTATATGACCAATAACAATGAGGAGAGGTGGGTCTATAGCTTTGAGACTATTGAATATGATATCGATGATATCATCCCCTATTCCCATGACCCAGAGGGTAATGGTGGGGAGGGGATGAGTAGGATCATGACTAACTACATAAAGAGTATTCCCCTAATGGTCTAGAAGGATCTATAGATGGCAGAGATTGATTTAGACCCTATCTATTTAAATCCAAATCTAAATGGTAACATTATCAATCAAATCAAATTTATTATTTAGATAAAATATTTTTCATATATTCATTATTAAATCATTCTTTATTTCTAGATTTCCAAATCTGAAAAGGAATATTAGTATGGAAATATACTAGAATCTACTATATCTTATAAGTATCAAGGTGGAGTTCCATAGGAGAGATGTCTTTAAGTCTAATTTTCATATTTTCCCCTATATATTTTTTATTATTATAGTAATTATGGACACTTATAGTGACATTCCTAATTATATGATTGAATTTGATTCCAATATCTCATATATTATTGATATAGTGATTTTTTCTTTATTCAAATGATGATAATGACCTTGGGATTCATGGAATTCCTTATGTTTCACATGATGTTGATGAAATTATATTTATTTACATTGAAAATATTATAATTTTAATTATAAACCATATTGACTATTTAAATATTTATTTTATAAGTAAAAAACTACACAACAACTAATTAAGGAAGCTTTTCTGATCACACTCTTATATATCTATTAGATGGAACTAATCTAGCTCTTTGATACTATCCATATACATTAGGTGGTGAGAATAGTAGTCCTAATGTATATATTTATCTTTATATGTCTCCAAAAGGAGATATAACCCATCCTAAGGTAACTTATTTCATTCTTATATAACCCTTGACGTCAATGCTTATTCCTACAATCAATCCAATGACCAATTTGCCTCCACAATCACAACATGATATTGCATCTATTAATATTTGAAAATATTAAAATAATAATAATTTATCCATTTAAATTAATGTTAAACTTAAAATGGAATTTATTCCTACCTAAAGAAATGCAATTGTTATTGATACACCTAGTAGTGTATCTATTGATCATGAAGTATAAGAGTAAATTGATGAAATGAGAATAAAACTTACACTAAAATATAATGCATTAAAAAATAATATTCATGTGGTTTAATTTTATAATACATTACATAACCCTTTGTCTATGTAATCGCTTACTCACCCCTTCCCTTCTATATTTCAAATTATTAATTATGCATCATGTATTGGAAATGGGGATCCTTCACACCAGCCTTGGGATAAGTTTAAATATTGATATATTTTTCATCATGATGGTTTATTATGAAAAAAATATTTTTTATACATCTCAATAAAAATAACATATTTTTATTCCACACCATACACGTGGATTTTGTGAATCTATTAAATGATTTGGTCTCTAAGTTCTTATCACATTCTTATATAAGCATAAATAAAAATGTACGTTTTGTCAAATTTATAAAATCAAACAAGAAAATAATGAATGTGTTTTGGGATATGTACTTAAATTTAAAATCAATATTATAAAAAGTGTCACATCAAATCCATAATAGTGAGTTCCAAATTAACTTCTCAAATAGACTTCTTTTCCCTCTTAAGGACAAAGTAATGTTTATTATGTTTTCCTTGTTTAATAGGGTTAAAGGGGTCCATCACATATTTTATTAAAAATAAAAGGGAAAAATTAAAATATGATAAAAAATACCTAATATAGATAAATCCAACTAAAACCAAACCAGGCCAAACAAACCCAAAGAGAAACAAGAACAACATCTCAAAGAAACAAGTGTTGAAAGCTAAAACCAAATGCCAAAAGAGACTGAACCAAACTATCATCAACACCAACCCATCAGCCCAACACCAAGTAATATTTGGACAACAAGAATTTAAACCTTAATTCCATCATCATCAACCACTGGAGGTGTCATAAATATTTTTCACTTAGTACAACCATCCCTACACATGGTCATTAGATCCACCATAGGGTCAACACCATTAACCTCCATAGACTTGAAATCTGCCACCAACCCATCAAAAATTCTACTATGACCATGTATTTCATAATGACCAACTTAACTACCATGATCACATATAAATAATATATAACTAACTAAATAAAATGAATCACATGCATCCTCCATACTTCACGCATGGCCCAAAAGACTGTCTACTACCATGTGACCATCCCACTATCTATGAATCAATAATTTTGGACAACCAAGGGAGTAAAATATGATTCTATTGGACCAAAAAGTATTACAACTAATCATACTAATGAGAGCATATATCTTGACCTATAGAGAACTAGTACCACAATTAAATAAATCTTGTCATGGGTAATGGATGGTGAAGGGTTGAATAAAGATTCATTTTAAATTCTAAAACTATCATAAATCATTACTCAAGTTCTGAAAAAGTGGTAATGGGGATAAATGCCATAGTTTCATTATGAGAAAAAAAAATATTGTGATGAAGATCCTTAGAACCTCCAAAGTAATGGCTAGGCTAACCTGAAACTATGCTTTAACCACCAATTATACAATAAAAAAACCACCAACTTGTAATCCAATGTGAGTATAAGGTTTTCCATGAACATGGACTCCTTTTTTTAATTAACTTTAGCTTGGCAAGTAGTTCTTGGGTAAATTAGACCAATAGTTTTTTTAATTGCCTCTAACATAACCCTAGACTTAATAATAAAAACCTTATTAAGATGGGATTAAATCATGTATCCATCAAAGGCCATCTCCCACTCAATATCATCAAGAAGAGAAGGGGAATTCTAAGGGCACATTAGATATTCTCATTCATGGTAGAACAACACAACTCATACCCACCCAAAAAATAGCCATAGAAACACAATAATCACACTAGCACCAATGGATTATACAATTGAATCTACCAAATTTAATCAACACCCAAACCACCTATGATGTGATTCCCATAAATTCCAACCAAATGACATGACACTCAAGCAAGGTAAGAGGCATTATGAAGTAACATGATGATCCCAAAGAAAAATAAATGGAGGATTTTAAAAGGAAGACATAAAATAAATATTTGGCCAAGCCTCCTATGAGTTATCAATAATAATAGCATCCAACTATTAGATACCACTATTGGCTACGAATTCCTCCACCTCATTTTCGTCTCTATAATATTTTAAAGCCTATAAGACCGAGAAGGAATCCAAATCCTCCCATCAATACTTAAGGATGTTATTGAGGTTTCATGATCCATCTATGAACTTAAAAATAACTGTAATGACGAACATCAAGTCATATTCAATGGAAAAATTCATAATGCCACAATTGTATGCAAGTTTAATTCCTAGTATGAGTGCCTAAGCTTCAGCCTCATTATTTTTCCCATCCATAAGTTTCATGGATTTTGATCTAATCAAGGATCCAAAACAATCTTGAATAATGTATCCAGCTCCTAAATCCCCTTTATTTCCATGATAAAGCCCATTGAAGATCAACTTTAACATGCATGGAGGTTGGGAGGACAATAAGAATTAATATCTCTCTTACAAGCTTTGTTTAATATGACCAACCAATTAATGGGAGATAGAATAATGAATATTACTTATTATTATTTTGAGGAAATTTATTACGTGGTATAAAACATTGATAATAATATTATGGTTTCCAATATGTAAATTTAGATCTTTCATTCAAATATTTATCACTTCTGCACCCACATTATCTAAATATCAATGAAAGGAAACATTAAAACCTAAGACTAATGACATTCCTACTTTTAAAAATATGAATGAGGGAAAACAATAAGCAAATGTTTCAAATCCAATTATATGCTCATATTTCCTACTTATACAAACAATAAAAAAATTGTGACACTACCAAAACCATCTCAAAAATTATTAGATGTTTTGTTTTAAATTGATATTACTTTACTTGAAGCACATAAATTAAATACTATTCCAAAATTGTCTAAAGGGTAAAATTTAATTCTATATTTTGATTATCATTGAGCTTAATAAGAATCAAATATTCAAGTTAAGATGTTATATTTCTCATTGATTACAAAAATTTTCACATTGACTGCCATGATTCAATATTGATGATTTTTTTAAATGTCTAATAAATTCTTGAAAATATATAACAATCAATTTCTAAATAATAATATTAAAAATAATTTTCTTTTCATATGATTACATCTATACATATTTTGACTATTCTAGATTAGCATGATATTGATAACATCATTGTTATGGTTTCAAGTTCTAAATGGTAATAAATTTTTACTAAAACATATGACCATGAAATACCTAAAAATGAATCCATAAAGGTCCTTTATTCATTCATTATTATGTTTACCATCATCATTTAAGAACACATGGCATGAATATTAAAAATGGTTCAATAAATAATCCTATTATTATTTAATTTTTATCAATTTAGGGATATACTATGTGATATTTACTTAGTAAGACTATGATACTTCACATTTATAATTGAATTTGTTTCAAAATAATTATTTGTGTACATTACAAATTATGATCTTTCTTTGGACCCTTATAATTTTTTTGTATTCATTCTAATTAAAATATCATATCTTGTTTTATTAATATATAGGTGTTTTTTAATAAATAAAATAAAATAAAAGATCATATAATTAATTACTTTTAGAGTTGTTTCTCATGTTTGTTAGGTTATAATATAGTTTTTTAGCTTTTTCCTAGTTGATCCTTTTATGGATTTATCCTACATTGGTTATACTGACATACTTCTTATTTTTTCTTGTCTATATATGCAAGGTGTCTCATTTATAACATATATAAGTTATTCTATGTATATTATATGACATTGAATTTATATTTGCATATCATATTTCTAGTTACTATAGCTCTTATTACGATGTTTTTACTTTTAATGGTTCAGATCTTAGGTTTAGAATGATCTTGTTGATGTTGTATTCATGGTATAATAGATGGAGGTGTTGCAGCCATCCATATACAAATTTGTTGATGCAAGGGTTTGTCCATTTATCAAAATTTATTCTCGATGGAGTGGAGATATTTTTTATAGATGTAATATCTATTATTTTTGTCATTAACCATGCCATATGGATCCTAGTCTATACCATTAGGTAATTATTCTACTAGACCCATGTTTACCATTATTTTGGAAGATTTTTAGGAAAATTATGCATGTTTCTTGATGGTTTTAGGCCATACATGCATCAAAATACAAATATAAAATCATAGGGGAATATCCCTATGAGTTTTATGACCTATAAATTTTGTTATAATCCCTAAGTATCAAGCCAGTCAACCCTTTTGCTAAAAAACTAGATCATTAATATGTTATGGTATAGATATGATTTTTTGGATATATGACTTATTATAGTTAGATAAAAGCACCAAATTTTTGACTATACCATTTTGTAGAATTTTGGAGTAGATTGCATAGTTGTTTTGGCATCTTGCATATTACTGTAGTAATTTGTCTTCATCATCTAGATAATCAGTTGCTCTACTTTTGGTTTGAGGCTATACAATTTGAAATTTTAGATATGATTCTTGGAGAGGATAGTATTTTAAGTATAATTTCATAATATAATAGGAAATAACACTGTGCATCAAGACATACCACATTCTGGGACATCACAATAGGGCCCATTCATCTAGTGTTTCTAGATCATGCAAAGAGTCTTCTTTAAGTTGGCTTTCACCCATTTTTGACAACCAATGCTTGGTTTATGCCAAATTAATTTATGAAAAAAAAATTGAATATTTTTTGCGTATTCATAGTTTTAAAGATTTTTTTCATTCTTAGTGCATTTAATTTTCATGCAATGTTTACTTATTTTACCCATTTTTATGACAAAAAACCTGTAAATACTATAACTTTTGATGATAACAGTTTTAGGATGCTTGATGGATCATGAATTAAATCCCATTAAAGATTATATGATGTTTTTATTTATCACATCATCATTTAGAAGCATTAACACAAGTATTAATGTCAAATCCAAGTCAATCTCAACTAGTTTAAGTAACCCAAGTGTCTAAAATGAGAAAATTGGTATGAATTATAATAGTTCTTTTGGTTGATATGTCTTTACATTCTCCATATCAGGTTGATGGGAAGCAATTCTTATAGGTCTTAAATTTCAATTATAACACATATAAGGAGTTATATATATTCCCATTCTAATTTTGGACTGAGGGGAAGCAACACTTACATGTCTCGCAAGAACCCTAAATATGTTAGACTTGATATGGAGGTCTATCTTCCCATATGTGCCAAGTTCACCATATGGGCCTACTATTTATTAAGGAGGAGGATTTTGGGATTGTGGTAGACCCACTTATTCATTTTTAATTTATTTTTCATCCTCATTTCTAATGTTAGGTTCATGCTAAATCTTTTATGGGACTTGAATTAATATTTGATGTTGGTGTATATAGAGGTAAAACTCAAATTCATATTATACGTTCATAAATATATCAGCATGTTCAAAATATTAATGTTTGTATGATGTGTGAAATTTATTTAGTAGTTTTATAATGTTCATTATGATGTTCTTTCATGTATCCCAAAATAGAAATGCCACCCTATTAAAATCATAATACACCCACCCATAGATTAAATATGTTCCCACTTTTTATATTGAATGTGTCCAATACTAATTGAGTGTTTATGTGTAACTCCATGTTTGGCACCCATCAAATCTATGTCCATACTAATGAATAGTTTAAAGGAAATTTATTGTTCATCTACTTTGTCTATGACGTTATATGGTAGATATAATGGGGAGATTAGTCCCTATTATCCTGATTATTTTATGCTTGGGGTAATACTAGTAATCCTCCACTTTTTGACCACTTGTCTTTATTGAATATAAGAGCCTAGGAATGTTAAGCCCATAAATATACCTATACATCATTGGGTATAAGTCTTTGATATCATTTGTATTTCTTTTTGTAGACACTAGAAAATTGCACACTTGCAGTTCTAGGTGTCTAAATGCCTTGGGACCACCATAAATCCTCCTAAAACCTTCCTAACCCCTTCTACCACCCTCCTAACTTAACAAAAGTCCCTATTCTACCAATTTTTTTTCAAAAATTATTATTTGAAAACACCATTCTAAAATAGTTTTAAAAATCACTATTCACCATCCTTAATCACTGTGGACCCACTTTCACTATTCATGTTGACATGGTAGATGACATGGCATGTGATGTAGCATGTGAAATTTCATAGTAAATGACAAATGACATGGCATGTGACATGGAAAAATGATGTGGAAAAGCGACATGGCTTGTTACCCCACCTTTAGCCCCTTTTTCTAAGATGCTTAATGACCTCATTTAAGCATCACAAGGTTCCCCACTTGAAATGGGTAGAATTTATCCTCAACTATAAGTCATTTGACTTGGTTTTGAATTTCCACATGAAAATAACCTTCAAAATTGACTTCCCTACCACTTTCACACCTTGGGAGAGACAAAGAGCCCTAATTTTGGAGTTTTTAGCCCCAATAAGAGACTTATTAGCCCAAATTAGAATATTCACCCACCTCACCTTGACTCACCCATTTCCACTTGAGAAATGGTGCCATATTTGGTGGGATAACTCTTAAAAGTCTTAAATAAGGATAAATAAGGGTGTAACAAAGTCTTCGGTCCCATTTTCAAACCATGTGTACAAATCCTTTCAAACTTGGACTTGCATGCAAGGTAGGGAGACTTGACAAACCCCATAGGAATATCCCACCAAACCCATCCTTGAGATTGGGGGAAAATCCATCATACTTCTAATATTCCCTCTTTTCACATGTTTCCTTACAATAAAACTACAATCCCCCCCTCCTCTCCTTCACCCAAGGAAGAAGTTGAAAAGTGGGAGTATTTCTGACCAAATTTTATTGTAAGTGTTCATCCATTTCAAGGAGGTAATTAGTCTTCCACATCTTAGAGGAAAATAATTAAAAGTAAAGAAGCTTTACTGAAATATCCTCAAGACATCTTCATCAACAATCTTGAACAAACCATCTTCATCAAGAAGCATCTACAAACATTGAGGTAATCTTTTATTTTATTATTTCAATTTATTTATTTATTTTATTTTGGCCTCCCTTCCATTAAACTTTTCAATCCATTCACCATTATTTTCTTCATCCCTTCTTCATCTTACCATTTACCCTTTTACCCCTTTACCCCATTTTGCCTCTTTGCGATATTCCTCAGTTGACCTCTTTCACCTCTTTGCCACACTCAACATATTATATTCTTTGACTCATATATAAATTTACCCTTTTGTCTATTTTCAGCCTTGATCATTTACCTAACACAATAAAATAATCCTTTTGACCTTTACCATTTTACCCAAACCCCAAAACTATGGCCTTGCCTTGGCTAGTTTTAGCATATGCTAGATTTAGTCATTTTTCTTTTAATAAGTATTTCATTTATTTTCATACTTAGCATTTAATTCATCATTAATTTAAATTAAATTAAATTTATTTTATTTTATCATCTTAATTTTTTATTAGGAGAGTATATTAATAGCCATCCAAGGAAGCTTTAGCTTTTTGGATCTATCATATGTTAGGCAGTTCACCCTACATCTTTGTCTAACCAACAAGCTTCTAGTAGTGTTGTCTTATTGTAGTTATTCCTTCCATGATCCACATCCCTTCTCAAGGATACATTTCCCCATTGAGGCGATCATTGCATGCCACGTGTCTGATCGATAATCACCTTAGGTGCTTCATGGCTAGCCATATAGGGATATGGAAGAGGACCTAGATCACTTCAGAGATTTTGGTGTGACATCTAGTCCTTCTATTGGTTTAGAGTTAGGTCTCAAGGTTGAGACCCATGAAATATGGTGGGCCTGATACATCTCTCCTCAGAGATAACTAGCTACCACATGTTTTGATTAGGATCACCTCGATGTCCCCTGTTGGCTGGCCATAAGGGTTTAGAAGAGGACCCAAATCATCTTAGGAGTTTTGGTGTGATGGCCAATCCTCTATTGGTATCATAGATAGGTTTTGAGGTCAAGACCCATTGAAGCTAGTGGGAATGATCCACATCCCTTCTCAAGGATACATCTCCCCATTGAGATAATCATCACATGCCATGTGTCTAATCGAGAATCACCTTAGGTGATTTGTGGTTGGCCATATAGGGATTTGGAAGAGGACCCAGATCACTATATGGCCAGCCATGAAGCACCTGAGGTGATTTTCGGTCAGACATGTGGCATGTAATGATCACCTCAATGGGGAGATATATCCCTAAGAAGGGATGTGGATCATGCCCATCAGCTTCCATGGGTCTTGACCTCGAGATCTATCTCTAATACCAATAGAATGACTAGCCATCATGACAAAAGCTCTGGAGTGATTTGGGTCCTCTTCCAAATCCCTATATGGCCAGCCACGAAGCACCCGAGGTGATTCTTGGTCGAACACATGGCATGTGATGATTGTCTCAGCAGGGAGATGTATCCCTGAGAAGGGATGTGGATCATTCCAAGAAAAAAAGGATTTCTCTCTTTTTCTCATCATCAATGAGCACACATTTACTAGGTACACACCCTTCATCTTGTGTTTCTATCTTTTCTCCAAAAAACTAAGAAAAAAGAAAAAAATTATAGAAACATTTTGGCACACCTAGTGGGACCTAGCATCATCTAAGTGCCCTTTTATTATAATTTTTCTTAGATTGAATTTGCATTCTCTCCTCGTTTATTTTATTTTGATGAAATATGAAACCTAAAATTTCCTTTCAGATAAATTAAATCTTTACGTTATTTTATGTTCATCAAATGAAATTTTAAATCCAAATTTTCTTTTAGCATAAAGTAAATCTTTGCATTATTTTAATTTCATCAAATGAAATTTGAAATCTAAAATTTATTTTCACATAAAATAAATCCTTGCATTCTTCTATTCTCATCAATTTGGAATCTAAAATTTCCTTTGGCATAAAATAAACCTTTACATTATTCTATGCTCATTCAAAGACATCAAAATGTTCCTTGGGTTTAAAATCAAGTGCATTCATGATTTGCTTGCTTAAATATATCAAATAGATTTAATTAAATAGGTAAATAAATCATAGATTCATGTTTCTTCTTCACACCCAAATTGAACCACTTTTATAATCAACACACCAAAACAATAATTAAGACAAGGTCTGACTTGGATTTCATCACCAAGTGGTAACCTTACCCCTACCTAGTTTTTGTACTCAGATTTAATCATATAGGGGTGAATGAACTCCATTCTTTGGTAGAGTATAAACTCTAAAAAAAAGTATATTTTGGCTAAGTGGCCGAGCTCAGCTTTGGGTTCATGAAGTTCAGGGAACAAGCCCCCAATACTAGGCCACATACCTGGTTCAGTGAAGAATTAACTCTTGAGTGCCTAAACATCCTAGAACTAAACTTTGATGCCTTTATTTATGACCTTTTTAAGCTAATTCCCTTTATACTCATTTAAGGCTTAAGCCAACTAGAGATAATTAAAATTCTAGGGCTTAACATTCTCTAGAGCATGTTGATTTCTTTCGATTTCTTTTCTTTTTTCAACTGCTTCTTGTTTGAGGTGTGAGGTTTGACTTCTTCTCTTTGGTTTCTCACATGGTCTTAACCTAACTGTAGGTGAGAAACCAAATCAACCTACCCCTACCTCCTTCCTCATCTTTACCCATGGAGTATATCTTGGACATTGAGGTGATACCCCATGATTCTCCTCATATGCCTCATTTACCTAATAGATCCTTGGTGGTCCTTGAAGGAGATGTTGAATTCACTACCTATCTAGATAATAACTTGGTAGCCTTTTAGTATTACCTTGCCACCTTGGCCCTTTCTCACCCTAACCTCTTACATCGCTCTCTTAAATCTACCTTATGTCATGATATACCACCTCATGTTGGGTGTCACCTCTACTCAACCTTCCATTTCTCATGCTTCTTCCTCAACTCATGGCCCTCTAGTAGATCAAACCCAATGAATGTCCTGATCACTGCTCAAGTACCCCCAACTTTGACTCATCTCACATAAAGGTTAGTGTATCCATTCCCATTGATACCCTACCAACCATGGGTCTAACTTATCCTATTCACTTCTCTTCTCCTCTTACCTCTATCCAACCAACCAACACCCCTCTTCAAAACTTAGTTATTTTAATACCCCAAATACTTCCTCCCATCCAAACATTGGTAACCTCTTCAACCTAACCCTCTCATACACCCATTCCCCTAACCATAATTATTCCCTAATAGACAACGCCCACCTCTTATCAATATGTGGCTAACCCACATAGCCATATATCTCCCCCTACCTCTTCATTCATACCCACAAGTTCTTATGGGGTAACCCCTCAACAAGAATCAACCTCTTACCACCATATTCCCTCTTCCCAACCATCCTATTAGTTTATCAATTCTATCATTCCCCTAACCCAAGCCCAAGCTAACTTGGTCAAGATGTTAATTGATAAAGTTAACAATCTTGAAACTTCATTTTTAGGATCTAGTAACCTCCTTTCCTATGACCAAATATGTAATTAACCCATCCATCCATCCCAATATATGACTACCCTCACGAAAGGGAACTCAAAAAATTTACCAAGTTCTAAAATAAAGAGGACCCCTAGCAGCATCTTAGGGAATTCCATAACTCATGTTACCTAATTTACCATGATGATTCCTTTCTTCTTTGCACATTCCCAATGTCTCTAGCAAGATCAGACTTAGATTTGTATAGTGCCTTTCCTAAGCATTCTATCATCTCCTTCACTCAACTGGCCCAAACTTTCTTGGAACACTTTTCAATCAATATCTTCAAAAAAGTCTCCATTACTGACCTCTACTCTATCTAGAAATATGAATATTAGTCCATTTATAACTTTATCACTCATTAGAGAAGCTTAATAAACCAAATTTACATCCCCTTACCTCAACTGGAACTCATAGAGATTTTTTCTCAAACATGTGCAAAACACAATTCCTCCACGTTGCATGTCCAATGTTTTTGGACATTTGATGAAGCCTTTACCGTGGCTCATAAACTAAAAAATAGAGCCATTAAAGAAGGGAGGTTAAAGTTGAAAAATAAAAACATAAATTAAAAACCCAAATATCCCTCTTTTCTAAACCCAACAACCTAACCAATTGAAATACCAAGAACAAAGCAACCACCAATGCTATTGCCCTCAAAGCTGCACCTCTACCATCTACCAACCAACTAAACTTGAGTAACCAAACCTATAACTCCTCAAATCCTTTAAACCAAAGAAACAAAACATGTAATAATCAGAAGTAATTAACTCCACTTGGAGAACCATATGCTTCTATTTTGGAAAAATTGTTAAAAGCCAATATCATTCAACTTCTACTAATTAAACTAGCTCAACAGTTGATCCTTCTCACACCATGCCAGGATGGTATAATGAGAATGACCACTGTGTCTTTCATTAGGTCATATGGAATGATATTAATATATGTAACATCTTTAAGAATCTTGTCCAATAACCCATTGATAAGGGGGATCTTAGATTAGATAACCCCAATGCTCCACCAAATCAAGCTCTTGACATATTTATTTGGTGGAGCATTGGGGTTATCTAATATAAGATTAAATGCCTTTTCCAAACCATTATCCCACCAAAAATGAGAGAAATAACATGAATGCTCTCCCAAAACCCATACCATCAACATGGTTCATGATATGCTCAATGACAAAGAACCTACTCATCAACCCACCAATTCCCTTTCACCTATAAAATAAGTAGAATTACCTTCTAACCCTTTAAACACCAAAACAAAAGAAGTAACCATACTCAAACCTTCAATATAAGCTTACAAACCTATCTCCCATATTATATAACCATTCGTTCCCTCTTTGAATTCTATCTCAAAATAAAATATAGCCTCATCCACTAAACCTCTAATTCTGGAACCTTTTGCCACAAGCCAAGACAAGGGTAAAAAAAAAACCAAAACCCCCAACCCATTCTTTGGTGAACCAAATTTGCACTTCTAAAAATTCCACCCAACCATCTAAAACCTCTAATAAACTAACCAACCCTCAACCACTTAAAAAAAATAAAGTAGTTAAACCTCCTTCAAAACCAACAAAAACAACCAAGGTGGTAAAACCAAAAATGAACCCAGATTCCCAAATTTTACCTCCTTTAACCTTTCCCTCCATCTTGGGTCCTCATCCCTCTACCTTGAGCATGAAACACATTATTTATACCAAAACCCTACCAACTCTACTAGTTACACTGTCACACATCCTTTCTAAAACATCTCTCCTATCAACACTAGTAATACTTAAGCTACCTACCTTTCCATCATTCCTTTCTAGATCATAAATTGTATTACCTAAACCAAATACCTCAATAAATCATACCAACTTAAAATAACCTATCTCCAAACAATCTTCTACCTCAACACCCAAACCAGAAACCAGCAAACCCCTAACACCTTTAATGGAGTCATACTCAACCATTCTCCAAAGGTTTTTAGAAACCTCTTTCATAACCCTACCACCTATCAAGAATTTCCAACTTATCAAAGATTTTAACCCTTCACCTCATCAACCAAAATGGTTCAATGATAACTTGATATGTGCATACCATAAGGCACCAGGACATGACACCAAGAACTATAAATCTCTCTAAGCTTTTGTTAGCATATTATTGTATTTGCCTTAGGTTATTTACTAAGGTAATTTATGTTGGTTAGTTGCCTTAACCACTTTGGTTAAGAGGTTAGTAGTTTGTTCGGTCTTTGTTATTTCATGCAAGCAGACGTAGGTTAGTTTTATTATACCTGTCTCATGTTTCACAGGTATTTCATTTGTTTTCCTTTTTAATAGGCCATCATGCTTGGTTGAATATGTTGAATATGTGCTCTGTTATTCCCAATCTCATTTTCTCTCTGTGTTTTGTTTAATCTAATATGGTATCAGAGCCCATGGTTTGTACAACCTAAGTGGAGGTCTGTGGAAGCTAGAGAGAGGTCGGTGTCTTGCCAGGGAGGAGCTTTAGGTGCATAGTGGAGAGCTGAGGAGAGAGAAAGCATCACGAGATTCAAAAAACTCAACCAGAAGGTCTAAAAATTGTAGGAAGCATTAGAAGGCTAAATAAGACCAAAAGGAAGCGAAAACAGGCTATTTTAGATGCTTAGAAGCCTCTGTTGAATTTATCTATGCAAGGGCACTGTATAGATCCTAAAAAATAAAATAAAATCATTTCTTCATCTTTTTTAGTGAAAAAAAAGCCTAAATCACAAGTTAAATCAAAACTAAGACACTGGTGAAAATGGTTTGCAATTTGGTTGAGAATCTTTGCCTAAAGTTTTAGAGGTAGGCCAATTTTTTGATTGGCTGAATTTTTTTATAAAAGTTTTAGCCTAAAGTTTTAATATTTTTATTTTTTTAATTGAAATAAATCAAAACTTTAGCCAATAAGGGTTATTGGGGACCTACCACTGACTAATAATCACGAAAGTGTTTGGGAAGCTAAACATTTCAACATTATTTGGGTTTTTTATCTATATGTCAATGGAGAAAGAATTTTTTAAATTGGAATTGTAGTTTTCCTGATTTAATTGTTTCAGTGGTAGAATTTTTGTGATCTTGCAAATGGTATTGAGTTTGTTGCTAAAAATGGATAGAGTTGTTTAGTGTCAATATAGAATTAGTGTGTAGAAGGAATTTTAAAAAAAAGTCATTATAGTTTTTTTGATTTTATCATTTTCATGAAAAACCAGGTAAAATGGCTAGTATTCAACACCTGTTACTACCAGATTCTCAAAAATTGACTGGCAAGAACTTTAGTTTTTGGAGTCACAAGGTTTTAAAAATATGTGAATATATGAATACTGATCAAATAGTGCTCAGTAAAGAGCAAAGGCCTACCAATGATACCTATGATAATGATAAACATCATCATGAGGCTCTCATGTTGTTAAAATTGTCAGTAGCAGATAATCTAATCTCAAAGGTCAGAAATGTGACTATAGCATTAGATTTATGGAAAACTTTATCTTTAAAATATCAAGCTTCTGAAGTTGGTAGAGTTTTGTATTTGAAGAATTTGTTGTTTTCCACTAAGATGCAAGAAGGTGGCTCCATTTTTGAGTTTTTATTACAGATCAAGGACATCAGTGACCAGTTGGAAGCTATACAAAAACCTGTTGATGAGTAAGATTTGATTGCTCTTGTTATGAAAAATCTTCCACCATCATTTGATTCATTTGTGGAGGCCTTACACATGATTGTTGAGATGCAGACTTTGGATTTTGAAACATTGTCTACATTGCTATTGTAAAAGGAGAGATGACAGGAGCAGGTAGTGTTGTCTACATCCACTTCCATAGAGAGTGCATTCTTTACCAAGGAAAAGGGTAAGTAGTCTAGTAAAAATAGATATCCATTAGAATCTTCACAAGTAAGTGGTAATAAGAGATCTAAATGGAAATTTTTTTACTGTAAGAAACCTCATCACCTTAAGAAAAATTGTAGGAAAAGACAACAGGATATGGCTAATCCAAGAAAGAAAGCTCATAATGTGAATGTAGCTGAAGGTGAAGGTGAGGAATCACCAAATTTTGTTTTCATGGCTTGGAATGGTAATTCTATGGTGAATCAAGCTTGGTACTTTGATTCAGGGGCATCTCACCATTATACATGCCATAAGGACTAATATGTGGATTTTGTTGAAGATAACAATAGTAATGAATATGTATCTTTGGGAGATGGTACAACATATTTTGTGAAAGGATTTGGTAATGTTCATATAAGTTTTGATGGTTCAGAAATTATACATTCAAGAATCTTAGGTATGTACTAGATATGAACAAAAATCTTATTTCAATCAGTGAGATCACCTCAAAATCTGATTTTGTTGTAAAATTTCAAGAATAACAATGTTTAGTCACCACTAAAGATAAAAAGATTATTACTATTGGGATTGGTGAGAAAGGCTTGTATAAGCTTTCAGATCCAATCAAATCAAAGGAAAGTGCACTTGCAGTGGTTGATAACACAAGTTCACTATGGCATGAAAGGTATGGGCATTTGAATTTTTAGTATTTGACTACATTGAGTAAGACTAAGATGGTTAAAGGGATTCCTTCTATTCGGCATAGTCATCATGTATGTAATGGATGTTAGTTGGGGAAGAAAGTTAGACATTAATTTGATGTTGGTAAAGCTTCAAGAGCAAAGGGAGTACTGGATCTGGTACATGCAAGATTTGCATGGTAGAATGCAGACACTACCCCTTCTAGTGCCCATTATTTCCTATTACTGGTTAATGATTTCTCTAGGGAGAAGTGGGTATACTTTCTAGCGAAGAAATCTAATTGTTTTTCTAACTTTATTACTTAGAAAGCTATGGTTGAAAAATAGGTAGGATGGCTAGTGAAATCTCTTAGAATGGATAATGGGGGTGAGTTCATCTCAAAACAATTCAAGTATTTTTGTGCCATTGAAGGCATACATAGACAATAAACTACACCTTACACTCTGCAGCAAAATGGAGTTGTAGAAAGGTGTAATAGGATGGTGATGGACATGGCTCGTTGTATGGTCCAAAGCAGAAATGTCCCATATAGGTATTAAGCAAAAGCAGTGAATACAATAGTATACATCCTCAATAGTTTTCCTACAAAACCTTTGGAGAATATGACTCTAGAGGAGGCTTGGTTAGGTCAAACCCCAGATGTAAGTGATTTCAAAATTTTTAGTTGTGTAGCTTTTGTTGTTATTCCTAGTCAAAAGATAAGAAATTTGGATGCAAAAAGCAAAGCATACATGTTTTTTTGATACAGTGATCAGTCAAAGGCCTACAAATTACTTGATTTTTCTAATAACAAAGTTATGGTAAATAGAGATGTCATAGTAAATGTATAAATGCCATACTTCATAGCAACTAGTCAAGTTTCAGATATTGAGTCATTGTTATCTAATGATTCAATTATTAGTTATAATGTGAAAAGTGAGTAAGATTATTGTTCATTAGTGGAATCACATTCTAGGGAGGGAATTGATACAGGTCATTGTGAGGTTCTAGTAGAACAACCAAAGAAGCCATAGTGGTATACTACCACAATTGAAGCACTAAAAGAAGGAGACTTGCCACAAGGTGTGGAAGGTAGAAGACTGAGATCGAGAAAGCAGTTTGGTAATAGAGGTGAGCATGTCAATCTTGCTCTAACAACTACTATTTCACAAGTATTTGAGCCTACTTTTTTAGAGGCTAAAGGGAAGTCTGAGTGGGAATCAGCTATGCAATTGGAATATGATTCCTTGATGAAAAATAAGACTTGGAAGTTGATGGAACTACCATCAAGAAAGAAATCCATTGGTTGTAAGTGGATTTATAAGGTAAAATACAAATCAGATGGTTCCTTGGACAAAAACAAAGACAAACTTGTTGCAAAAGGTTATACACAAGAGGAAGGGGCTGATTATGATGAGACTTTTGCTCCAACCACCAAGATGGTAACTTTTCATTTGATTGTTGCTTTTGCTGCTCAGTTTGGATGGCAAGTGCACCAAATGGATGTAAAGAGTGATTTCTTGAATGGAGATCTGGAAGAGGAAGTCTACATGGTTCAACCATAGGGATTTCAATTTCTTGGTAATGAACATATTATTTTCAAGTTGATCAAGTCCTTGTATGGACTTAAGTAGGCTCTTTGAGCCTATTATACAAAAATAGACTCATATCTTAAGGAGTCAAGTTTCAAAAGGTGTAACTCAGAACCAACTCTCTATGTAAAGGTTTTTAGTGATGATATCTTGATTCTCATTATATATATTGATGATATAGCCATCACTAGGAGTAGTGCTAGTCTCATTCAACAAATGAAAGCTGATATTTGTTGTACTTTTGACATGATAGACTTAGGACTACTGAAATACTATTTAGGTGTTGAGTTTTGACAAAGTGGTAATAATGTATTCATGTCACAGAATAAGTATGCCAATTCGTTGCTAGAAAGGTTCAGAATGATGTATTGTAATCTAACTCACACACCTATGGAAGTAAGAGCTAAAATTTCAACAGACACTGATTCACCTCTAGTCAATGAAAAAGTATATCGGCAGCTAGTGGGTAGTCTCATTTACCTCACTACCACCAGACCGGGTATTTGTTTTGCAGTGAGTTTTCTATCTCACTTCATGTATAAACCACAATAATTCCATTGGTTAGCTACAAAATGAGTATTAAGATATGTCAAAGGTACTCTTGACTTTGTCATACTATATAAGAATTATGTAGATTTTAAACTTTTAGGATATTCTAATTCTGATTGGGCAGGTTCAGTTGATTCAAGAAAATCTACAATAGGGTATGTTTTCACTTTTGGTTCAGGGGTTTTCTCATGGTAGAGAAAACTAAAAACTATAGTGGCATTATCTTCAATAGAAGCAGAGTATAAAGCTATGGTCAGTGTAGGTTGCGAAACCATGTGGATAAAGAAAATTTTGGAGGATCTTCAGTTTGAGTCATCAAAGCCTACTCCAATTTTCTGTGACAACCAAAGTGTTTTGAAGATGGTGAAGAATCTAGTATTTCATGCTAGGACCAAACACATTGAGTTTTACCATCATTACATCTAATATTTGGTTACAAATGAAGACATCAGTCTCTTCTGCTGCTCCACTGTAGAGTAGCCAACTGATATAATGACCAAACCACTTGGTACAGACAAGTTCATAAAATTCAAAGATAAAATTGGTCTTGTTTCTGGTTTAGTCATTAAGGGAGGGTGTTAGCATATTATTATATTTACCTTAGATTATTTACTAAGGTAATTTATGTTGGTTAGTTGCCTTAACCACTTTGGTTAAGAGGTTAGTTGTTTGTTCGGTCTTTGTTATTTCATGCAACTTGACGTAGGTTAGTTTTATTATACTCATCTCATGCTTCATGGGTATTTCATTTGTTTGCCTATTTAATATGCCTTCATGCTTGGTTGAATACATTGAATATGTGCTCTGTTATTCCCAATCTCATTTTCTCTCTGTGTTTTGTTTAATCTTATAGCTCTTATTCATATATTATGTGAAAATGATGATCTATTATCAAAAAAACCTCCTTCATCCCCATTGCCAACCCAACCACCAAATCAACCCATCCAACCTTCAATATTACATAATAATTAAGAGGAGGAACCAAATCAACCACCCAATCTAGAAAACCTCCTTATCTACACTATTCACATGATCACCTGAACCTAGGTCTAGTAGAAGGATAAAGGTAAGGATAAGGCATATATTCCTTGGACTTAACCCTCCTCAAATTCCCAAAAAAATAATACCCAACCCTTTCCATATTCAAATAACATAAAATTATCTATCTTGATCCATATACAATATCCATCAAGAAAGCTATCCTAAAATAACTCCACTAAACTCTAGAAAAGATAAGCTTGTATGAGTTAATCTCAACTTTTCCCCATCATCACCAAGCACTCATATAAAACTTACAATCCATCAAGGTCCAACCTAATGAACCTAAACCTCTAGCTACTTTTGTTGGTGACATTCAAACTTCCAACCTTGTTACCTTCATAAATACCAAAATACCTTTTGTTCATTCAAAGGATCTTGATCCCCCACTCTTCATTACCATATACTTCAATAAAACTCATATCAAAAGAGGTTTTATTGATGGAGGAGATAGAATCAATATTATCTCCTTCCACTCTTATGACCAACTACAGTTACCTATGAACATCATGTCTAAAAACTTAGTAGTCCTTCGATCCTTCAATGATACAATGGCTACTATCTTAGGTACATTTGTCCTCCATATTTGTGTAAGACCCTGAACTATTCTTGATCTCTTCTATATTGTAGAAGGAGAATTAAAATACAATGTGTTACTTATACATCCTTGGATTTGTGCCATGGGTTGTGTTCCTTTCACCTTATATTGTTGTGTCAAGTTTAAACATGAAGGATAGGTAGTGACGATCCAAGTTGACCCTAATATTTTCACGCCTTAAAAAATGACATATCAACATAATGACATCCTTATTCCTCCTTTATCCACCTCAAAAACCTATACTAACAACACAAACTCACCAACCAAAACCGATAACAACCTTACACTTAATGTTGATGAGGCTTCCACTAGCTCATATCTCCCCTCTTTTAAGAGTCTGATAAAAGATATTATGACGACCAGATTCCAATGCCTTTCCTTTGGTGAATACATACTCTTAGACTTGGATATCTTCCCTACTCCATAATAATATGGGAACCTTAGATATGACCCTTCATATGATCCCAACATTGGAACCATTATCACTTTTGGGCTCCTAAACCGTCAAATGAATTTTATTTATAGGGGACTTAATCAACCACTTTTAGCTCCTAACATTACCTCATCTACCTAACTATTTACCCCAAAATTTTCCTACCTTAGCAAACTTGAATTTGTTAAATTATATCTCCATAGGTTTGTCTATAAAGGATTTGGCTTTGGTAGATATGAACAAGGACCTCGTGAGTTACCCTATGTCAAAACTATGAAACCTCATGAGTCATTTGGCTTGGGGTATAAACCACATGAAGAATCCACAAAATCAACCAAACCCATTACCACCATAGAGGAAGATATATCATCCTCACCAACCCAACCACTTTCCCCACTTGAAGAGCCTAAAATAATCCCCCATAAATTTTTTTGATTAATACCATCAGGCTCGGCCCCTTGATTTATCACGAAAGTGGCCAAACCAAAACCATTCTCGTCATCCATCCCAAAATGGTTGAAAAGGATTATCCTACCATTAATACCATTCATCATTATGATGATGACTCTATTATCACCTTCCTTGGTGTGAGGCATTATTCCATCCATAAATTTCTTCCTTTGGAGAACCAAATCATGTTAAATGAATCTACAACCAATATCAACTTGGGCACCCTAGATGACCCCCACATCATCAAGTTGGGTCAATCACTAAATACTAAGGAACTTTAGGAATTCTCTTCTTTCCTCTAAAAACATAACATAACATTGACTTGGTCTTATAGTGATATGCCTAGGATTGACCCTGTCATTGTTAACCATAACATAGTCATTCATCATGATGCCAAACCTATCAACTAGAAGATTTGATGCATGCATCCTAGCACATCCCTTCCTTTCAAATAAGAGATTCAATGTATTCTATTGGTAAATTTCATTCAACCCATCAAATGTCCTCAATGGGTTTCTAATATAGTTCCCATCACCAAATCCATAGGGGGACTCTGCCTTTGCATTGACTTTCGTGACCTTAACCTTGCTTATCCAAAAGATGGCTTCCCTTTGTTGGGGATTAACCAACAATGGATTACTCTTGTGAAAGCAATAAACGCGGAAATAAATTAGATAGATAAGCAACTGAAATGATAAATAGCACAAAACAAGATATACAAGAAAACGCCCTGAAAACTTGTATTAAAACTCTTTACAATAGGAATACAATTGAAGAAACTTCTTTCTTCCACACCTCTCTCAGATGCACACAAGATCTCTCACTAGATCTCTATTCCTCAAGAGCTCTCTCTCTCAAGTACACTCAAATCCAACAACCTGGATTGATGCAACTCAGTACTGTCCTTCAAACATTCACAATGTTCTACTCATACTCACACATTCAACCTACTAAGCTAAGAAGATCTTTCCTACATATAGAACTAGGCAAATTGAGCATGCTCTTACAACAAACAGTTAAGCCTCTTGAACAAGGGCTCTAAAAATAACATTGCTAATAATAGAGACGCGAGCTTGAGTCTACAACTCAAACTCATCATGCAAACACTCGCTTCTATCCTCAGAAATCGCTTTCTAGACACACAGGTAACCGACGTTGGTTCCTGCCTGTTCGCCTGTGACCGTCGCCGGCCGACCCACTGCTAACGTCGGCACCTTTGCAACTGAAATTGACCAATGTCGGTCGCTCCTGACCGACGTCGGTGTCTGTGTAGACCCGAAACTGTTTGAGTTTGCTCCTTGGTGAAGCTTTTAGCTCCACACCCTAACAATCTCCCACTTGGAGATAAACCAGCTGCACCAGTACCTGTACATCAACATCTTCTAGCTCCTCCATCTTCAACTCAATCATGAAGACCAATAGAAGTTGAATGAAGATTCAACTTCTCTTTAGTAACTGGTTTTGTTAGCATATCAGCAGGATTCTTGTCTGTATGGATTTTCTCCAGCTTCAACTCACCATCTTCTAATACCTGCCATATGAAGTGGTACCTTAGCTATATGTGCTTGGTTCTTGAGTGAAAAGCTGAGTTCTTAGCCAAATGGATTGCACTCTGACTGTCACTATACAATCTGCAACTCCCATGCTCCCTTCCAAGCTCTTCCATGAACCGTGTCATCCATATCATCTCCTTGCTAGCTTCTGTGGCTGCAATATACTCTACTTCTGTAGTTGACAAGGCTACAACCTTTTGCAACTTAGATATCCAGCTAACCGCCGTTCCACCTACAGTAAAAACATAACCTGTGGTGCTCCTCCTGCCATCCAAATCACCTACCATATCTGAATCTACATAACCATGTAGAGAAGTATCTGAACCTCCATAGCACAAGTGTCTACTGTTGGTTCCTCTCAGATATCTAAGAATCCATTGAACTGCTTTCCAATGTTCCTTACCTGGATTGGCCATATACTTGCTTACTACTCCCACTGCTTGGGCAATATCCGGTCTAGTACACACCATTGCATACATCAAACTTCCTACCACGGAAGAATATGGAACCTTACTCATGTACTCTACCTCATCATGTGAATTAGGACATTGTTCTTTACTCAACTTAAAATGTCTAGCCAAAGGTGTGCTTACCAGTTTGGCATCCTACATATTGAACCATTTCAACACCTTGTCCACATAATCCTCCTGAGACAATATCAACCTGTGATTTTTCCTGTCCCTCTTAATGCTCATGCCAAGGATTTTCTTTGCTGCTCCCAAATCCTTCATAGCAAACGTTTGAGCTAATTCCACCTTAAGCTCAGAGATATCCTGCATGTGAGATCCTGCAACCAACATATCATCTACATACAACAATAGAATAATATATCTACCGTTATCAAATCTCTTAAAATATACACAATGGTTAGATTGACATCTACTGTAGCCATGCTCAGTCATAAACCTGTCAAATTTCAAATACCATTGCCTAGGAGCTTGCTTGAGGCCATACAAGCTTTTCTTCAACCTGCACACTAACTTCTCCTTACCCTTGACCTCAAATCCTTCTGGTTGTTCCATGTATATTTCCTCATCCAAATCTCCATGAAGAAATGCTGTCTTAACATCTAGCTGCTCAAGATGCAAATCCTCAAAAGCAACCAAAGACAATACAACCCTTATAGAAGTCATCTTAACAATAGGAGAAAAAATATCACCAAAGTCAATACCTGGCTTTTGTGCAAATCCTTTCACAACCAATCTGGCCTTATATCTCATCTGTCCATCCTCACCTTCCTTCAACCTGTAGGTCCATCTGTTCTTTAGTGTTCTCTTACCAGCTGGCAATTCAACCAAATCCCATGTTTGGTTCTCTTAAGGACTCCATCTCCTCAACCATGCCATGCTCCCACTTACTCCTGGACTCCACCTGTAATGCTTCTTCAAAACTCTCTGGTTCTCCACCATCAGTTAGCAATAAATAATATAAGGAAGGAGAATATCTAATTGGAGGCTTACTTACCCTTTCAGACCTCCTGATGGGTATCTTGGACTCGTTCTCAACACGCTGTCCACCCAAATTTTCTGACAGTGACCGACCTCGGCCACCTGTAGACCTGTTACTAGCCGACGCCGATTCTTCCTGGCTGACGTTGGTGCTTGGTCTGCCGACGTCGGTCTCTGTATGACCGACATCAGTTTTTGTACTGTCGACGCCGGTTCCTAACCTGCCGACGTCGGTCTCTGTGTTTTCCTGTAAGTGATTATTTCCTTTTCCCGTGAGCTCATTTTGGACCATAACTTCATCCAATTCACCATTGCTCTACCTAGATTGATCCAGCTTCCTTATATGATCACTATACATCACTCTTTCATTGAAAACAACGTCACGGCTCCTAATTACCTTATTAGTTCCTAGATTCCAAAATCTGAAACCAAAATCATCTGAGCCATAGCCAATAAACGTGCACCTCATAGACTTAGCATCAAGCTTCTTTCTATTCTCCTTATCTATGTGCACAAAGGCTTCACAACCAAAAACTTTGAGATATGAGAGATCTACCTTTTTATCTGTCCATGCCTCTTCTGGAATTCCACCATCCAGAGCTGTAGAGGGTCCTCTGTTAATCAGGTACACTGCGGTGTCAACTGCTTCTGCCCAAAACTCTAAGGGCAACCCTGCATGCAATCTCATATATCTTGCACGCTCCATGATAGTTCTATTCATCCTTTCAGCAATACCATTTTGCTGAGGTGTCCCTGGAAGCGTCCTTTGCCTATGGATTCTGTGAGTGTAACAATACCAGTTAAACTTAAGACTACAAAACTCACCGCCATTATCAGATCTCAATCCCTTTAATCTTCTGCCTATTTCATTCTCAACCATAGCTTTCCAAATCTTAAAAGTCTCAAAAACATCAGATTTCTTTTTAATACAGTAGATCCATACCTTCCTTGTAGCATCATCTATGAATGTAACATAGTACCGTGATCCTCCAATAGAGGCTACCTGAGCCGGTCCCCACACGTCTGTGTGAACAAGCTGTAACTTCTACCTTTTCTTAGTAGACCCAATCTTGAGAAAACTAACCCTTTTCTATTTTCCAAATACACAATGCTCACAAAATTCTAGATCCATACTTTTCAAATTTGAAAGCATACCTTTAGACTTAAGAATTGACATCCCCTTCTCACTCATGTGGCCAAGCCTTGAGTGCCACAATTTAGCATCCACATCTGAAGTAGATAAAATGAAAGGAGATTTGTTAGTAACACAATTACACAAATAGAGAGTACCTTCTCTCTTACCTCTGGCCATAACAAGTGCACCCTTGGTCACTTTCCAAGAATCTACTGTGAGAGTTACTGTACAACCCTCATCACCTAGCTTACCTGCAGAAATCAAATTTCTCTTCAAACTAGGAACATGCATCACATCTCTCAACACCCATGTGTTGCCATTCTATATCTTTAGCTGCACTTTACCTTTGCCAATAATCTTACAAGGCTCGTCATCCCCTAAGTACACTATTCCAAAATCTCCATGGATATAGTCACTGAAATATTCTCTGTTAGGGGTAGCATGGAAAGATGCACCAGAATCTAATACCCAAGATTCTATATTATTATGCAAAGAGAAAATAAGAGCATCCTATGCAATACCTACAACCTTTGCCTCTTCCTTTCCTTCGTGCTGATTCTCCTCCTTTGGCTTTGACCAGCAATCTCTGCTTATGTGCCCCAACTTTCCACAGTTCCAGCATTGTGGCCTTCTGCCATTCCTGGATTTGGATCTGCCTCTTCCCTTAGACTTAGATCTTGATCTCCTCTTGATCTTTTCTTTTTTCCTTCCCCTGATCTCGAGATTTAAAGCATTCCTAGATGTCTCTTCTATGCTTTTCCTGCGAATTTCCTCATTCAAGATAACACTAACCACATCCTCTACTTTTAAAATATTCAAAGTAGAAGCAGTATTAGAAACTGCCATTACCAAGCCATGCTAGCTTTTAGGCAAAGAACATAATATTAAAAGAGCTTTTATTTCATCTTCAAATACAATATTGACTGAACTTAACTGATTAACAATACCATGGAAATCATTTAGGTGATTAGAAATAGATCCACCTTCTTGCATATGCAAATTAAATAACTGCTTCATTAAATATACCTTATTTGAAGCTGAGGGTTTTTCATACAAATTTGCTAACGTAGTCATTAACTCTATCGTAGTTTTTGCCTGTGACAAATTAGATATCACAGTGGAGGCTAGACTCAGTCTTATAGACCCCAGAGCCTTTCTGTCAAGAACTTCCCATTCTTCATCCTCCATGTCCTTGGGCTTCTTTGCAATCCCACCTAACGGTAAGTAAAGATCTTTCTGATATAGATAGTCCTCTATCTGCATTCTCCAATTTTGATAGTTCTTGCCATTAAACTTTTCCATTCTCAACTTACTTTCTTCTGCCATTGCTTCTCCCACTCAAACAGAAATCCCTGCAGAAACCCCTGTGAGCAACCTGTAATCCAAACACACTACACAGATCTGAAACCACCTGTTAGTGAACCTGTGCTCTGATACCACTTGTTGGGGATCAACCAACAATGGATTACACTTGTGAAAGCAATAAATGTGGAAATAAATTAGATAGATAAGCAACTGAAATGATAAATAGCACAGAACAAGATATACAAGAAAACACCCTGAAAACTTGTATTAAAACTCTTTACAATAGGAATACAATTGAAGAAACTTCTTTCTTCCACACCTCTCTCAGATGCACACAAGATCTCTCACTAGATCTCTATTCCTCAAGAGATCTCTCTCTCAAGTACACTCAAATCCAACAACCTGGATTGATGCAACTCAGTACTGTCCTTCAAACATTCACAATGTTCTACTCATACTCACACATTCAACCTACTAAGCTAAGAAGATCTTTCCTACATATAGAAATAGGAAACTTGAGCATGCTCTTACAATAAACAGTTAAGCCTCTTGAACAAGGGCTCTAAAAATAACATTGCTAATAATAGAGATGCGAGCTTGAGTCTACAACTCAAACTCATCATGCAAACACTCGCTTCTGTCCTCGGAAATCGCTTTCTGGACACACAGGTAACCGACGTCGGTTCCTGCCTGTTTGCCTGTGACTGTCGCCGGCCGACCCACTGCCGACGTCGGTGCCTTTACAATTGCAACTGACCGACGTCGGTCGCTCCTGACCAACGTCGATCGCTCCTGACCGACGTCGGTGTCTATGTAGACCCGAAACTGTTTGAGTTTGCTCCTTGGTGAAGCTTTTAGCTCCACACCCTAACACCCTTTGCTTAGCATCGATTAACTTGTTGATCTTATAGCCAACCATGAGATGTTATATTTCATGAATGAGTTTTTGGGTTACAACCAAATCTTGATTTCTCTATAATATCAACATAAAACTACCTTCACCACCCCATGGGAACCTTTTTCTATAAGGTCTTGCCTTTTAGGCTTAAAAACATTGGTGTTACCTACCAATGAGCCATGACCTACATATTTCATGACCTCATACACACCATTGTATAATATTATGTTGATGATCTCTTGGGAAAATCCAAATCTCATAAAAAACATCTTAAAGTTCTTGACATCATCTTCAAACACCTAATCTATTTCCATGTCAGACTCAATCCCAAGAAATTTTTTTTAGAGTCCTCTAAGGAAAGCTTTTTGTCTTTATCACCTCTCTTCAAGGAATCAAAGTGGAACTTACCAAGGTCAAAGCAATGTTGGAGATTCCTCCTCCTACAAACCTTAATCAACTCCATAGCCTACAAGGAAAATTCTAGTCCATTCAGTGCTTCATTTCACAATTGTCAGATATATTCACCCTTTTCACCATCTAGTTAAGAAGGATACCTCCTTTAAGTGGACCAAGGACTACCAACAAGCCTTTAATTCCATTAAGGAATACCTTCTCTCTCCACCAGTTCTTATTCTCCCTAAGGATGACCACCCTTTTTACTTATATATCTCTACTACTAATCATTCCCTAGGGACAATGTTGGCCCACCAAGATAAACACCATAGAGATCAAGCCATATACTACATTAGCCACACACTTGTATAATATGAGACTAGATATACCCATATCAAGAAGATCTACTTAGATTTAACCTTCATAGCCACCAAACTCTACCATTACCTTCTTAACCATAAAATCTTTCTCATAAGTAATACTGACCCACTCAAATACATGTACTCGAAATCATACCAAAACTAGCGTATGGCCAAATGGCTCATTCTCCTGGCTAAATTGAACCTTGAACTCCTCTAGTAGAAGTCAATTAAGGGGTAGGTCATTGCTGACCAATTAGTTGAAGATCCTTTACCCAATGGCCAAACACCTCCTCTTGCCTTCCAAATGAGTCCATCATGACCCTATTTTAGGAAGATGGCATAACTTATCAAGTGACCATGTTATTCAACGTCTCAAAGTTTCAGTAAAGAGGTGGTGCTAGAGTTATTGTCATCCTTATTGGTGGTGAACCCTTTCCACTCTCTTTCAAACTTGAATTTTAATGCACCAATAATATGTCTAAGTATGAAACCCTAGTGATAGGTCTCCAAACTAATCTAACCTTAAGAATTAAGACAATCCATATCTTTGGTTATTCTTAACTCATGGTCAACTAGGTCAATGGATCTTATCAATGTAAGAATGATGTTTTGAAAAAATATATACTTTTAGTTGAAAAACTCTTAACATCATTTAAACATTACCTAATCCAATCCATTCTTTGATCTACCAATAAATTTGCTGATACAATGGCTTGCCTTGCTTCCCAGATCCCTTCTCAGCCTTCCAATTCCAAAATATTTGTTACCATTCACCATTTTACCACACCTTATAACCATTGTAACCCCCTTACCATTTTTAATGTGGAGAAATCCCCATCTGACATTTGGTATGACCAAAATTTTAACTACCTCCACCTAGGCATCATTCCTCCTAACCTCTCTCAAAATTCTTGAAAAACTTTTGTTCAAAGTACCTCTCATTACACCATACTAGGGGGAACACTTTACAAACATAGTTTTGATGGTCTCCTCCTTCGTTTCTTATACAATCATGAAGCTTCCCATGCCATCAAGGAAAGACATGATGGGATCTTTGGGGGACACTTTAACAACCTAACAGTCACTAAACTTATCCTTTACCTTGACTATTACTAGCCCACACTCAACCAAGACTGTTGTGATTATCTAAAAAAGTGTGTTAAATGACAACAACATGCTAAATTACATCATGTGCCAAGCAATAGTCTCTAGGTATCTCAAGACCTTTGGCCTTTCTCCTAATGGGGTCTTGATGTCATTGAGTAAATTAACCCCCAATATTCATAGTGACATAGCTTCATCATCACAACCACTGATTACTTCACCAAGTGGGTGTAAACTATCCCTCTCATCTTAGTCAAAGTGGAAAGGATCATGGATTTCATCAATCATCATATCATTTATCGCTTTAGTGTACCGCATAAAATCATCACTAATAATGGTGAATCCTTTAAAAAAAAGCAAGTTCAAAGCCTATGTGATGCATTTGGGATCGAGTTGATATTTTCTTCACCATATTGTCCTCAAGGCAATGTCCAAGTGGAAGCTTCCAACAAAATGATCACTAAGATAGTCAATTTTTTGGGTCAGGATTGGCAATTCCACATCTTATTCATTTTATGGGCCTATCACACTTGCATCTTAACCTCTATATGTGCTACCCATTTCTATATTGTCTTTGGAGTAGAGTCTTACCCCTCTAAGTCCAAATCCCATCTCTTCACATCTCTTTGTAAGATATCATTTTTGAAGAGGACTTTCATCAACATCATTTAGCTAATCTTGAGTTTCTTGATGAACATCACTTGGTAACCCTCACCCCCCCCTCCACATATATCAAGAGTGTATCACCTGTGCTTATAACAAGCACCTCAAACCTCTAAAGATCAATATTAGAGACCTCATCCTAAAGGAAAACCAACATGTAACCAACATGGAGAAAATAAAATGGGGCAACTTTTCTTTCAATTGGCTCAGAACATACATCATCACCCATAATTATGGATCAAGTGCTTATCATTTATCCTCCCTTAAATAAAAAATAGAACTTGAGCCTCTCAATGCTTCAAATTTACATCAATTCTTTTGCTAAAACACAATTTTAACCCATTTGCATGTCTAACTTAAGCTCATCCCTTGATTATGAGATATTTACCTTTCACATTTCTCTTATCCTTTCTGATAACAATCAAATAAAACACATAACCATTTGATTAACAATCATATTCATGATATAATCCTAAGTATGGGTACCCAAGCTCTACGCATAACATGGTTCTCATGGACACTTTCCATCTTTAACATGATGGGATATTATGGCCATTGTTCCTCAGTTCCCCTCATTTCACAAACCTTATTGTGTTCAATTTTCATCCTTATAAAGGGGAAACCCCTAAACCTAATTAGACTAGTCCATGTCTACAAATATCAAAATTATTCTACAAATACAAAATATTATCTGGGTCACACTCTTTGACATCACAGACTGCTCCTTCGAAGGATAATTTCCCCAAAATCAAAATCAAAAAATTGCTTCAAAATTAAAAGTAGACTATTCCCTTGGAGGACAACTACCCAAAAGAAATTCAAATTTTCTTTAGAAAAAATAGACTGCTCCCTAGATAGATAGCTATACAAGCATTAAAAGAGAAAGCCCATAAACTTAGACCACTCCCTCATAAGATGGATAAGTCAGCTTTGACAAAAATAAGAAATAATTCATTAGAAGCTTCCCACATTGATTAGCTTCCCAAATAAGAAAACTCAAAAAGATCCATTGTCAGTCACAATTGGTTTCTACATGTAGACTTCACTGATCGATTAGTCTACACTTATCATAAGACATGGACTAGTCTGTTATAGTTTAGTGGTCACCTTTAAAAGGGGAAAATTGACCCACATAAGGCTACCATTCACAGTTTCCTTCTTGTTCACTTTGCCTATCACCCATATTTCCCTTCTTCCTCTTGATCAAGGGATTGTGAACTTACTTGACACCAGGAAATCAAGAAACTTATTTTATCCACAAACACATGCTAATGTAAAGTATTTTCAAGGCTTATGTTCATTAATTCTATCTCGCATTTGGGTTTTTTTTGGTCCTCGCCAATGATAAAGCATTAGGCCTCATTCTTTATCTCTCAAATGTGTGGTTAAATGTTTTTTAATCAATTATAACCATTTCCCATCATTTTTATCATTATGTTCATTTATCCTCAAAATGAATAAATCACGTTAAGCATTTTGTACATGTTTACAACAAATTGTAAAATATATTTTATTTATTTATTTAAGGTGCGAGAAGTTGCATGGATTTTACAAAGCTATCTAACTATCTACACATCATCCTCCTTACTCCGCATTTAGATGACTCTCTAGTGATTCTAGGATTATAGTCATCCCTCTTGCTTGATTATTACCAGAGCTACCCTCATTAATATTCACTATCTCCACAACTTCTAAATGGCATCCTTTATTATCCTATCTCACATCCATCTTCATATGGAAATAATCACACTCTGCTCTATGTATTTCATTTTGCTCACCCAACACCCGCATTGCATAGCCCTCCTTTAGTTGTTCAGCCTACAAAAGCACCATCTATTATTTCTTTCACATGCATCTCCTTAGGTAGTGTATATTCCATCCATAAATGCACTACATAGCATGAATTTTTGCCTCACATCAAGCATAGTACACTTCTCACCTACTCCATCATTGAGGAGGTAGTAGTTCTAGTTCTAACTTAGGTTGTGGATGTCTCACCTCTTCTTGATGGTTTAGTAGTACTTATATTTTCTCCATCATGTGTTAAAGCATCTTGTAGATCTATACATTCACCATGTTAATTATTTTAGGATGTGGAGGTTTCCCTTCCTCTCTACCATTCCTCTCATTGTTCACCATTTACAGTTCCTTTCATTCTCAATGCCTTGAATGACTGATACAGCTAAGTGATTATTGATGCATCCTCATCCCTAGAGCTTCATTTTTACTCAACCATCTGATCATCCTTTCTTATTGTCATGATTAGCCACTCCATCGATGCAAGCATCTTATAACATCATTCACTCCTTTGCATAGTGTCTTTTGGCATGATGAAATCATGTCCATCAACCTTTCATGTGGCCATGTAATTCTTGATCTAGTCAATCATTTTGTAGCATCACCATGGGCCCATATTCTGATCACCTCTTTTTAATGACTATTATCATTATCATGTAATATTTTATTTTAGGCCAAATACAAGATCCTCCTTAGTATATGTGTAACCATCTTTTCTAGTTGCATGCTTCATATCTCTTAGTATATTTCTACCTAATCAAATGGCCTCTATAAATTACTATTTTAGGAATAAAGGATGAATATAAGGACACCTTTTGCCAAGCCCATCAATGCAACTCCTAAGTAAGACACTGACTATCCTTCACCGCTCACCATGCTACTAGTTTTTTAACTCATAGAATATGCCTAGATATCAAATAAATTCTTTGCATGCCATTTCTATAACCATTAAAACTTAGCTCATATCAGTGATGACCATTTTCTATTATGACTATGTAGATCCTGATAGAAAACCATCTCCTAAAACTTAGCTCATAGCAATAGGGAATACAAAATTTATTATAACCTCACATGACTTCAGTTGGTATAACCTCTTAATAAAGACACCTCTTTCTTGGATTATTTCTATTGAAGGTCATTTATGTTAATAGGCCTGGTATTTCCTTCTTATTTATCCTACCTTACCCATCCATTATTATCATACTAGTAAATGTGGGATCATTGTGGTAACTATTTACCAACCTACCCCATTCATTCTCACCATTACTTTCACCACATCCAAAAACCTCTATTGCTTCACCAAAACCCTTTGTCATTAGCCCAAACCAACCCATGTGGCTCATCCAATTGGGGAAAACTAATTAGACACCACTAACCCAATCCCTATTTAGAACTACATTGGCATAATGTCCATAGACTATGTAGGTGTCGCTTACAAGCAATTCAACCACTAACATTTCCCTTTCCTTCCCTTCACCATCAACCATGAGCAAACCAAAACCAACCTTAACTAGTTTTGACCTCTTGATAATTTTACATCCAACCAACCTAACCTAAACTTTATGGTCTTTCCAATCATGACATCCCATTTACAAGCCACCAACCATCCTTTTAATCGAACTACATTGGCCTGATATCCATTTTAACTATGTAGGCACTATTCAGGAGTAGCTCAGTGACTAACAACTAAATCCTCATTTCCTAACTAATTTATACCACTAATCTTGCCCCTCACCTAGGTTATCCTAAACCAAGACCACATTGAACATTATTTCTTGGCATCCTTCAGTTCTAATGCCACCCACCTTGTCTACCATTTTTTCCATCTTGTCAATCTCTTTTAATCACTTTTATAGCTTGTCAATCCCTTTTAACACAAAGATTGATATTTTTTCCAATTCCCCACTCTTATCTCCTATCTATCCACCATCTCCTCTTTTTTGTTTTCCTTCTTGTCACCTTCTTGCAGTTTTCTTCCATTGCTTACACCTCAAATTGTGGTACATCCTCTTTGTCTCCATGCTTGCTCTTTTCCACCTTATCCAAGTATGTCTATCATTCCCCTTCTTCATTTTATTTATATCTCGACACTCTTAGCATTCATCCTCTTCCATTATTTCCTTTTCATTTCCTCACTAGTTTTGCCTCATCCTCGATGTCTTCCTTGCTGACTATTTCCCTTGTTCTTTTCACATCCTCCACTTCATTCCTCCTTATCTCACCATTCTCTCTTTTTGTCTGATTTTTTCTTTCCTTTTCTTCTAGCCCCACTCTAGGTATTTATCTTGGAGAAGATTTTCATAATTGCCCTTCTCTTCTTATCTCTAATTCCCCTTTACTCTCCATCGTGATACTTATCTTTTGCATCTACAGGAGTATCTATGCTTTGTATCCCCACTTCAATTCTTCTTTCTTGTCATCCCTGATTTTCATCCCTTGTCTTCATGTCATTCTTTCACCCCTTCCATTTCCCTTTTCTTTCTCTCTCATTTTCATCACCAAATCCTTCTTCTCAATATCTTTAGACTTGTTTTCAAGCCTTTCATGGCCACTCAACCACCAAGTTCACCATCCTTTTCATTTCTTCACTTTTTCCTTTTATTTTCCTTTCTCTTCATCATTACCTATCACTCCTTATTTTTCATCCATATGACCATGCCTGGATCCTTTCATCCCCATTTGTCACCTTGATGCTCCTCTTTTCATCCATCTCCTACTCATACCTTTAGGACTTTCCTCTTGACACTTTTCAATGCTTTATCTTTTTTTTTAATTCACAAGTCATGTGACCAAAAAACATGTGCAAGCATCATTAGTTGTTTGGAAGAAGTTTCCTTCCCATCCCCTCGATCTTTCTCATTTTATATCCCTTTTGCTCCACTCTTTCACTGCTATTGGAATGAAGCTAAAAATCATCTTCAAATGGGAGATTTAGGATATCTATGTGGGAATGCAACCTACTCCCTCAATTAATTAATATTTTTCTATATTTAAAATCCCCTCACCATATTTCTTAGAATTCCATCAAAATTCAATGCTTGCTTATTTGAATGCTCCACTGGCTCAAGTGTTAAGGGTTCAAATCTTCACCATGACCCATTTACCCACTCTACTATTTTGCTTCCCCAAATCATTCAACCATACCCATTCTATAGCTTTTTCTTGAAATTATTATGGATTATGAATAATTTTGACTTATTTATAGGGTAATGAAAGACCCTATTAGATCATCATGATAATTTGAGTAGTTCCAAATTTCCTACATCCTAGTATATCCTATTTCTCCCATTTTTTTGGTGGCAAAAATTTCAAAATCATTACCCCTTTATTTTATTATGACCTTATTTTCATCATACCCATGTTTGGACTCTCCCATCCTTTTCTACCTTCATTTTTATATGTGAACTCATTTTCATATTGAGGCAACTAGTTACCCAACACTCCCAACCTCAAAAGAACTACATTAGGCCTGCAGTTTATTTTGGACATTATGTCCATGGATCTATGTAATCATCATCCACTTTCCTAGTGCATATGACATCTACTCAACCACCCAATTCTAACCACCTAACCACCTTACCCATGTCTATCTTGATGTTATCTATTTTTGACCTGACCTATTTGCATGTTATATAATGCCTCACTATAGTCTTTTTTACCATGCCAACTAATTTTGCCATGTTAAAAATTTAAACATTTAATATTTTGCACCACCTAGTACATGACCCAACTATTGGTGTTTTACATATGATCGCTTCTAATTTTAGTTACCCACACATGAGATCACTCCTAAATTTAGATACCCACACAGACACTACCCCTTTTGTTACAAAGGTTAACAAGTGTACCCAACCATCACAATAATGGTCATGTGGTCTATTAGTCACATATATTCTTAGAACTAAACTTATTTTACTAGCATTGGTAGCTTTCATCTTTATGTAATCTTGACTACCATGCTTAGTCACATTTTATGCACTTATTGGCATCTCACATGCCCCACTACCTTGCAGCACCACCTAGTGCTTCCCCACCAACTACTTATCAAACCTACACTTGATTCAACCTCTCCTCACAAAATCTTAGTTTGATGGGGAAAACCTCCTCCCATACTCAAGGCACCCTAACCTTTGACCAAACAATCTATTTTTTTTTTTAAACTTGTTAATTTAAAGATGCATAACAATAAAGGGCAAAATGTAGACACTAAAAAACTACACACTTGCAATTCTAGGTATCTGAATGCCTTAAGACCAACTTAAATCCTCCTAAGACCTTCCTAACCCCTTAAACCACCCTCCTAACTTAACCAAATTCCCTATTCTACCCATTTCTATTCAAAAAGTATTATTTGAAAACACCATTTAAAAATAGTTTTTGAAATCACTATTCACCATCACTATTCATTATGGAACCCACTTTCACAATTCATGACGACATGACATGTGACATGAAAAGTGACATGGCATGTGACATGGAATATGACATGACATATGACATGACAAATGACATGTCATGTGACATGGCAAAATGATGTGGCAAAGTGACATGGCTTGGTACCCCACCTTTAGCCCCTTTTCCCAAGATGGTTAATAACCTCATTTAAGCATCACAAGGGTCACCACTTGAAATGTCTCTAATTTATCCTCAAGGATAATTAATTTGACTTGGTTTTGCATTTTCACTTGAAAATATCCTTCAAAATTGACTTATTTGCCCCTTTCACACCTTGGGAGAGATAAAGAGCCCCTATTTTGGACTTCATAGCTTGAATAAGAGACTTATCAGCCCAAATTAGAATCTTCATCCACCTCACCTTGACTCACCTATGCCCACTTGAAAAATGGTACCATATTTTGTGGGATAACTCTTAAAAGTCATAAACGAAGACAAATAAGGGTGTAATCAAGTCTTTGGTCCCATTTTCAAACCATGTGCATAATTCCTTTTAAACTTGGACTTGCATTCAAGGTACGGAGACTTGACAACCCACATAATAATATTCCACCAACCCCATCATTTACCTTAATAAAAATTAACCATACTTAGAAGATGCCATCTTTTGGCGTGTTTCCTCATAAAAAACTAGAAATACCCCCACTTTCCTTCACCCAATGAAAATGTTTAAAAGTGAGAGTATTACTACCCAAATTTTATTGTAGGCATTCATAAATTTCAATTATTTTATTAATCTTCCACATATTGGAGGAAAATAACTAAAAGTAATGAAGCTTTATGGAAATTGCCTCCAGACATCTTCATCAATAATCTTCAACAAACCATCTTCATTAATAAGCATCTACAAACATTAAGGTAATCTTTTATTTTATTATTTAAATTTCTTTAATTATTTCCTTTTTCCTCACTTAATTTAAAATTTTCACTCCCTTTACCATTATTGCCTTCATCCCTTCCTCATCTTACCATTTACCCTTTTACCCCTTTACCCCATTTTGCCTCTTTGCCATATTCCTCAGTTGACCTCTTTCACCTCTTTGCCACACTCAACATATTATCTTCTTTGACCCATCTATCCATTTGAATTTTTGTATTTTTTCATAATTTATCATTTACCCAACTCAACAAAATAATCCTTTTGACCCTTACCATTTTACTCAATCCCCAAAACTATGGCCTTGCCTTGGCTAGTTTTAGCATGTGCTAGATTTAGTCATTTTTATTTTAATAAGTATTTAATTTATTTTTCTACTTAGAATTTAATTCATAATTAATTTAAATTCAATTACATTTATTTTATTTTATCATCTTCATTTGTTATTAGGGGAGTAGATTGACAGCCATACAAGGAAGCTTTAGCTTCTTGGATCTAGCATGTGCTAGGCAGTCCACCTTGCACTGTGGTAGTGTTGTCTTATTGTAGTTATTACTTCCAATAAAAAAATGAGTTATCTCTTCATCTAGTAATCAAAAAGTGTGAATTTACTTGGTTCACACCCTTCATCTCATGTTTTTATCTTTTCTCATAAAAAACTAAGAAAAAAGTGAAAAATTATAAAAATAATTTCCTAAACCTACAAATATGAAGAATGCTAAAATAATCATAAACCCTAATTTTTACATATTCCTCAGATATCTCCCAAGGTTTTTCATAATATTTATGAATGGTGGTTGGGATATAATATACTAAATATGACTTCATATCAAAAAATTCCATCTAGTCTATTTTCTTCTTTGCGCATTTGGATTCTTGGGTTAGACCTGATGACTTCTCCTAGAGATATGATTATATTTTAACTCAAAATAATATTTAATAGTGGTACCCATACTTCATAAACACAAGATATCCTAGGAATACCATATTATTGAGTGATCAATTCCAAAGACACTTATCCTTAAAATCAACAAATTACCTACGTATTTGACCCATTGATTTAACTTATCTCTAACTATATTAGTATTCAACCATCCATGGGATAAATGTAGGTAATTTTTGAATCTTAAATCATATAGTGTTTATTCAATTTATTTCCTAAAATAAAATGCTATTGGAGTATAATTAATGAGAAAATATAAAAAAATTCTATATAATTTACCATTAGTAAACACATCTTATAAAAATTCCATAAAATGCATTACCTATGGATTCACAATGGAATTATGCAAGAACACATCCTTAATTTAGATTATATCATCAATATAAATTTTTAGAGTAGTGTATAATTGATCTTGAGTTGTGTATGTCTTCATTGAATCAATTTTTTTTCCAAATATGTGAATATTATTGAAATTGATGCTCTAATGTTTTTGATTCAAACACTATATCTAGGTACTCAATCCTTCAAGTGATGAAGTACACATAGGGATAAGCTCATGATATGTGAAATATTAATACATAATTTCCAATTTGTAAAAATATATGAATGTTTTCAAAAAAATTCAAGAAAACTATGGCCTTTACTCACTTGGAAGTTCAAATTTGTAATTTACATAAGTTAGTTTGATAGAAAAGTAACTCAATTTTGTTTAAACAATAGAATATATTAGATAGATGTTTTTAGGTCAACATTTGAATGTATTAAGTTACATCTCATGTGAATTTTTTACTATATAAAGGTTTTTACTTCATTACCCATCTATTTATATTTCATTGGAATTTTCATTTTGTAATGTTAGCTTTAGCATGTCTATTTTCCACATGACATATTTTCATTTATTTTTTATGCTTATTCATATTTATATGACAAGTGTCTCTTATATATGATTTTAGGGCTTACATTCATGTCTTTAACCTTAATTTATTCATAAATATAAACATGGCACCTTTTCACTTATTTTTTGGGAATGGATTTCCCTTTTGTTTTTTTACTATAGGCAAATGGAATTGTGACACTGATCACACTTATATTTGTCCACTTGTTTTTAAAATATGTTGATGTACTTTGGTCTATTAGGCCTTAGCTTCTTGAGATTAAGACACATGGAACAATTTCACTTTCTTGGGGGTCTAAAATTGTATATTACTATGTAGATAACTATTGTCCATAGATAATCAAGATGTTCACATGTGGAATGACCTCATTTGTCTACTCGACTAGATGATTTTGTGATATATATTTGATGATGTAGTCTAAAAATAAAAGTAATGGTGACACACATTGACATATGACTTTTTGGATAACTTTTAAGACTTATAAAATGTATGAATATCAAAGGATATGTGGATGAATGAGATGTTGACATGAGGAGCACCCTCACTACTTTGGATGGTCTTCAAGTTTTGAATGTGTACCTTAGATAGACCATCCATAGGTATCTAATATTATGAAAAGTGGAAAAATATTGATTACTCAGATGGTAGTGAAGATTTTAAAATTGTTTAAGGACCTATCAAACATGGATGAGTTATATTATGCCAAGTGGATAGTCCTCATTTAATTAATTTCTTAAATGACTTAGTTAATTATGAAAATAAGCATTGGTTGTGTAATAGTGGGATTGGGGATACATAACATGATCTCACTTATCTATATGATTTATAGTAATATTCCTTGTCCATTTTACTATATATAAAGCATGTCAACATGATGAAGATATGTGGAAGGATCTCACTTGCTTGGGTTCTTGGAAATCAGACCATCTTACTACTCTTGAATGTTTTGACCATTTAGGTGTAAAATAAACATGTGTCTAGATAAAACATGACTTGGGAATCATTTTATCCTAAAAAAATAGAACTTTGGATAAATATTTCATTAGTCTCATTAATCCAAAAATCAAAACCTAAATTTGGTAATTATATAAAGTTATAACAAGTGTAAATAACTTATTAGTAATGCCTATTTAGACTCTAAAACATAACATCATAAGAAAATAATAAAATTAAGAACATATAGTTTGTAATTCCTATATTTTTATACCAAGTAGATAGGAACATACAATTTTAAGCTCAATATGGGTCCTTTTTGAAAATTTGAAAATGGGGATGTGTTGGTCACAACAAATGGTCAATCAATGGGGAAACACTCCAAAGTATTTGAGAACACATAATATTTGTTTGATCATATAAAAACAATAATTTACAAGATATAAAGAAAGAAAGAAATCTTAAGATTTAAAGAGGCTTCACATGTAATGATACAAGATGTTAATGGTTCTTGATCTTTGGATTTTGTGCGATCTTGTTAAGATTCACTCTCCCTTATTATCAAATATTTAGCATAGATTTAGGAATATCTAAGGATGTTATTGATTGTAGTTTCTCAAAATATTTATTTTTTAAGTACTAGAATATGGTAACTCATGTATTACTTTGCTTCTATCTAATTGTCTATGGCCATGACATAGATACCTCTGATTACACTCTAAGCATTTCTCTAATTCTATCCAAAAATCCATATCCATGATATGGATTTCTTAAATCACCCTTATTTAATGTTATTTATAATTTATTTTGAACCTTTCTTGGAAAAAGTGTCAAGAACCACCATTGATTGGGTGCATAGGAATAAACTTTATTATAAATTAGAGATTTTTTTCATGATTCTACCTTAATTGGTGTGTATTATCTCTAAAATAAGTCTTAGCTATGTAAATGTGTAGTTAATATTTTATAATGATATGTCTTTCTAAAATTTACATGAAATAATCAGAGTAACTTCCAATGGAGTGATAAATTTATTCAATACAGATAAAACTTACTAATCAAACATGATATGTACCTTGATCTGAGGACTTAAAATGCATCATGAATAATCTATAAAAATATCATTTGAATGTAATTTTGGTCACCCCTTATTAAGATAATTTTCATTAAGTTCATATAATAAATTTACGTTGACTATTCTAATATTAATACAACTATTCTAGAAAACATGACAACTAAACTATGAAATCAAATCTAGAAGGTCAGAAATTTAACTCTAATAAAGCATGAAGTTTACACTATAAATCACAAATTTAATCTAGAAAGAAAGGAATCTAAATTAGGAAAACTATATATCTAATCTACTCTTATTATTAAGGTATAACTCTTAACCATTCTTAGATGGATATAGTTGGATCATCCATGAAATTATGTTTCCAAAATTGCCCATTATCTGGAAAAGTTAAATCCTTACCTTAGAGATATTTTAATCAAAAATTATTGTTACCCATAATTTTAGAAATCTGATACAATCTAATCTACAAGGGAATGAATCTATGATACTTTAATTTAATTTTGTGTGATCTATTCCATAGGATCTTTAGGTATGAAATTAATAAAACATTGATTTTATATATCTATCAAACCATCTCTTGACAATATACTAGTTTTTTTTAATCTTTGGAGACCTTTAGTTCATGTGTCCATATAGATAATGTCTAGTAACCTTGACTGAATTGTTGCATATCCTTCCATATACTCCTACATAAATTGATGTGTTTCCATTTTAAGATTAATTAGAAACACAAGATGGTTCCCATAAACTATAAAGATAGGTAAAGTTTTGAGGGCCTCTTTATGTCTCATTATGTCATCCCATAGTCAATATTTCAATAATAGATGTTGTTCCCTTAGATTATCTTCTACCAAATTATTTTTGGCATTCAGAAAATTATTATTAATAGATTATGTAGCTCCATTTCCTTGTGGATAGTAATTTAAAGAGCATGATATGGTAATATAAATGATATAGGCACATTGAGAGAACTTTTTATATTGGAATTTTATAACATTTTCACATACCAAATAAATTGGTGTTCCAATTTTGGTTAAAATATTCTCTTAAATAAATTTGATTAGATCTTGAGCTCTAAAATTCTATGTTGCTATAGAATCAAACCATCTAGTACAATAATTCATGGTTTTCAATATAAATTTGTGTCCTAATAAATATTTAGTATTAATAAATCACATAATGTCTAAACCCTATTATGTAAAAGGATGTCCTTTAATTACAATTTGCAAAGGCATTCCTACACGTACTTCTTTTATTACAAATAATTGGCATTCATGACATGATTTGACATGGTTGTGAGAATCCTTGAAGATGGTAGTAAAATAGTGTCCCATCATTATAATTTGGTGAGTTGTATCATTTATATAAGGATGTCCATCCATAAAACTTTTATGGAGATTATCAAGGGTGTGTATGTCTTACTCTATTAATATACACCTTAAATATATGATTTCATTATTTTTTTATACAACACTTATTTTCTATCATATAATGAGTTCAACTGAGTTTGATTTCTATTTTTTTTTTATTTAAATTATGATGGCATGTAGGTATGATAAGGTCATAAATGATCTAGGAATACTAGTCATCTCAAATTGTTTAAGCTTCATTGATTTTTTTAATAGAGATACATGGATCTATTTTTATCATAAATTAAATAATAACTTATCCTCTAACCATTTTAATATATTTAATTTCAAAATAAAACTTATGTAGTTTATCCATCTGTTTACCACTTCTCTCACCTATATTGTAATTGTCAATTGTCAATTTGATATTTGGGTTTAGGACAATGGTGTAGGTCTTATTGCATAAAATGTAGTGTCTAAATTTCTTCACTACCTTAACCATAACATAAATCTGTGTTTTAATCATGTAATAATTTAATTATAAATATTTTAAATTAGTTATCATAAATGAAATTAGATTTTCACTATCATATACCCTTTGCATGAGTACTAATGCTATAATATCTACCAGTGTAAATGAATAAAAGAAGAAATCCTTGGTGAAGTTAGAGTTGATCAAAATTACAGATTGAGTGATGAAAATATTAATATATTTAAATTCTCTTTTATATTATATTTTCCACTTTATCTTTTTATGTTTTTTTATCATAACATTCAATGGATTCACAATTTTTGTAAATTTTAAAGTTATTTTTCGTACAATGTTTACTTTGCCAAAAATATATTTAAGATATTTGTTGTTGTTAGGATAAGTTATTTTTGAGATATATTGAAATAATTATGGGTCAATATAAATTCCATATTTTTTAGTGATTTTTCCCAACACTTTTCATTTTGTGACTCTAAAGACACTCTTGTTTAGATTTAATGACTCTCCATATATTTTTCACTTATTGAATATTGTCTATAGGAGAGCATAATGATCTACCTTGTTATTTAAAAATATAGTCAAATAATCCATATATATGATAATACATTTTCCAATTAGTCCATTAAAATTGAAATCCATGGCATGCTATAAATATGCTTCTATATTTATTAGGTTAAAATTCATCCTTTTATATGCAAAAGTTCCCCACTTGGTAGTAAACGAAATTTTTATTCAGTTTTAAATTTATATCAATACTTCATTATAACCTAAGAAACCATACAATAAAGTCACCATTTATGATCCAATGACCATATAAATTACTTCATATAAAGTGTTTCAAGGATAATTATAACTTTCTAAAGCTCTAAACTATTTTTTGAAGTCTACATACATCCTGATCTCACCATTCTTTGTTATCCTAGTTACTACATTTAGAACCCAAGTGAAATGAATGATTTAGTAAATAATTTTGGAATCTAAAAATTATTTGACTTACTTCTAAATGAGAGGCTCCAATATTAGATTCATTTGTCATTGGCATTTCCTAAATGCTTTATACCTTTCTTATAAGGGTATGGTATTACATATGACCATGGGATAAAAAACATTTAGATATTCATATGTCCAAGAGATTACATATTTATATTCAATCAACAAGTCCTTCAATTTATGCCTTTCATATTCAAAACAACTCAATCCAATGTTGGCATGTTATAGATGGTCATTAGTTCCCGTGTTCACTTTAGAAAATTTAGTTTTATTGTTTTTAGAGAGATTATGTTTTTTATCTTGAGGATAAATATAAAAACTCACTCTAATTTATCTGAAAACTAAAAATGCAAGTGTCACAAAATCTAATAACACACTATCGCATTTAAAAAATCTACTAATTTCTCAACTTTTCCATTTGATTTTTAATAATGAAATAAAAACCAAAATTACAATGAAGATCAAAATTATAAAATAGAAGAGAAAATTAGAATAATTCACCAGTGAATTGATAATAGAGTTCGGCTTCAATATCCTACGTCTCTGGGTCCATTTGAAGTGAGGACCATTTTCATTAATTTTATGTAAAAAATGGCTTACAAAATCAATACAAATCTTTAATTCCTCTTATCTGGTCTCTGCATGCTTGTAAAATTATCTCTCAGACTTGTCATTAATGGCCCAAAGCTGTACAAGGGATAAATAAATCTCTAACCTTCTCAATTCTCTTTACACAGTCAGTTGATTATTACCCTTCAAATGGAATTTCATTCCCTTTATATCACTTCAAAGCCCATGGATCAAGTGGTTAAAGCTTATAAATTTTGCACAATAGGTGTAAGGTTCAAGGCATCAACCTCCTTCTTGGGTGCTTAGACTATCCTTTAATCCCATATTGGTTGTTTAAAAAAGGATTGCATGCTTTTTATAGGATTGGCACTACCTTTATGTGTGCCAATGTCCCTTTTGGAGGAGACTTAGGTGCTTAGATTAGCTTGATTTCTAACTTAGGCCATCATTAGAGATTCCTTGGGTAGGATGTGGTCTTTGCATGGTAAGGTGGATGGCATGGTAGATTTGGTTGATGGTTTGTGGCTCTACCACATGTTGGTTTGAGGATCCTTATTACAAATCTTGAAAAAATTATCCCACATTGGTGGGGTTTGAGAAGACTTTGTGACTTAAATACAATTTCACATACAATAACACATGAAGAATAGGAGGAAAAGGTAGCCCTCCACAAAAGTGTGTTAACCCTCACTGAGGGCCCCCAATGAGTAAATAATGGGGCCCATGGATCCTCATATGACCACCTATCAAATACTAGAGGCTATCAACAAACCAAACACCAAACCAATTTTTTTTTGTACAAATTCATATTACCATGTGTCAAATGATTATTAGACCACATGGCATATTTGAAAAATGCCACGTCACTTTTCGACACTCATTATTTGCCTATTGTAAGAAAAATTTAGCAAGATATATATATATATATATATATATATATATATATATATATAGCATCTGGAGTTATTTTTGCACTATAGAATAAGCACCAAAAATCTCTTGACAAATTCTTTGATGTGTAAGTGGTTTGACTAGAAATTAAAGACTTTTTAAAATGGAGCGGTACATGGATCCACCTGGATCACTCCTCCCCACTGGGAACTTTTGGACCTCCAAAAGTTGAAATTAATTTTTAATGAGGTGAGGTTATTTATTCCTTACCCTTCCATCTTCCATCCATTTAACCTTGTTTTGGTGCATCTCTTTTAGACTAACACAAAGATACTCAACATCACCTCTTTGTGAAGTATACACATTGCTATCAAGAATAGTATCTTCCTGTAATTATATTAGATATTCAAGAGCAAAATTGACAATAGAAGGAATGGATACACTTTCATCATGATAAATTATCATTGGAGGCTCATACAATTTTAGATTTTCCACATGTACAATTGAATAAATTTGCATTTAAGATGGTAAATCTAATTGGAAAGCATTTGTTCTAATTTTTTGTATTCTGAAAAGGACCATATTGGATTGGTTTCAACTTGTTACCTTCACCTATCAGTCTTTCCTTATTGATGTGAAGCCATACCATATCACCTAAAACAAAATGGTGATCAACATGATGTTTATCATGTCTGGCTTTATACTTGGCTTGACTTTTCCCTAATTGAGTATGAACAATCTGATGTATGAGATGTATTTGTTCAATGAACTTCTTAGCTTGAATGGCTTCTTTTAGTTCACAAATAGCTATATCCTATCCATAGCAAACATCTAGAGGAGAGTTAGGCAAGTATCCATAGCAAACTTCAAATGGAGATTTCGTAGTAGAAGAATGAAGTGCCTAGTTATATGCATGTTGTATGTAACACAATTATTCATCCCATAACTTTGGATGTTTATTGCTATAACCCCAAAGTAATTATACCATAGTGTGGTTCACAACCTCTATTTTCCCATTAGTTTGTGGATGAAATGCAGTGCTCTTACTTAATTTAGTGTCCATTAGTCCCCACAAAGTTGACCAAAACTCCCCAATAAACTTAGAATCCTGATAAAAAATAATTGAAGTAGGCAACCCAAAATGAACCCATACATGTTTAAAGATTAAGTGTTTAGTGACTTCCCCATTAATTTTCTTAGTGCAAGGAATCAAAACACACATCTTTCTAAATCTATCCACAACCACATATAAATAGTCATATTTTCTTTGTGTCATAAGAAACCCCCTGCAAAATCCATGGAGATACTTTCCCATGGGTGAGTAGGAATAGGTAGAGGAGTGTAAGGTCCTAGTTTTTTGTTAATAGGTTTTCTTGTGGCATAAAGAGTACATCACTTAATATATTTGGCAACATGTTCCTACATATAGGGCTAGTAACAATACATTTTCAAATGTGCAACCATTTTGGCAACTCCAAAATGACTAGAAATAAGAGAAGTATGTGCTTCTCTAATCATGTTCACCCTCTCACTTTGAGGAATACAAAGTTTACCCAAATGATACAAAATATCATTATGTACATGATGGTCTAATTCTTTGACTTGTCTACTACTCATCAAGTCTTTATAGACATCCTAAAAATCAAGATCATTAACATACTGTTCTTTATAGCTTTCATGAGACAAAGAACCATGTTGTAAAAGAATAGATGCAACAACCATAGGAGGCCTAGATAGAATATTTGCAACCCTATTTTGAATACCTTTTTTATACTTAATCACAAGATGAAATTGTTATAAGAAACCCATCCAATAACAATGTATAGACTATTGTAGCTTAGTTTGTGATTGGAGATATTGTAAGGGCTAATGATCTATATGTATTATTGTTTCTTTGCCCATTAAGTAATGTTTCCATTTTTTAACACTTTGAACCAATGTATAAAATTCCTTATCATAAGTTGGATATTTTATTACTACACTTGTGAAGGTTTCAAAATGATAACAAATCATTTTCTTACCTTGCATTAAAATAACTCCCATAGCATATTCACTTGCATCTATCTTGATCTAAAATGGTTGTTGTATATCAGGAAGTGCCAAGACTAGAGTAGTACTTATCTTTTAATTCAAAGTGTTGAAGGCCTTTTGATGCTTGCCTCCCCACTGAAAGACATGTTTCACACTTGTTAAAGAATGTAAAGGTGATGTAATATATGAAAATCAAGCAATAAACTTTCTCCAAAACTGTACTACACCAAGAAAACTTCTAACCTCAATTATATTAGTTAGTGTAGTCTAGTTAACAATGACTACCACTTTTACAGGATCAATTTTCAATTTACTATGTCCTAAAATGTAACCTAAGTATATCAAAGAGGTCTTTCCAAACTCACATTTTGACATTTTTAAATAGTGTTTTTCCCTTCGTAATGCATCCATGACTTTCTTAATGTGGATCACATGCTCTTCCCAAGAATTTCTGAAAATTACTATATCATCTAAGTAAACTATGAAAAAATCATCAAGGAACTATCTAAAAACATCATTCATCAATCTCATGAATGTAGTCGGGGCATTACACAACCCGAAAGGAATAACAATCCATTCAAACAATCCCTATTTTGTTTTGAAGGTAGTTTTCCACACATCACTTTCATTAATTCTTACTTGATGATATCCACTTCTCAAATCTAGCTTAGTGAAATAAATAACATGTTTTAATTGATCTAATAAATCATCAATATGAGGAAGAGGGTAATGATTCTTAATAGTAATTTTGTTTAAATCATGAAATTCAACACACATTCACCAATTTCTATCTTTATTTGGCACCAAATTAATTAGCAAACCAACATGAGATGAACTTGGACAAATAATACCTCTATAAAATATATCCATTACATTTTTTTTATTTCCTCATTTTCCACCACTGATAACATATACATGCCAATGTTAGGGAGAGGAGAATCCTGCAATAGCTAAATTTCATGTTAAACTCCCCTTTTATGGGGCAAATCCTTAGGATCTTGAAATACATCATCATAAGTAGAAATGATTTCAACCAATTCATTCTTGTGTTTAGGATCACAATTTTCCAAAGCCTAAGAACAGTATTTTTCCTTAGACTTAATCAACATGAGATAAAAATTCTTGCTTGAATTAATTAGTCTTTCATTTGCCCTATTGTAACCAAGGAAAGACTTGTTTTAATGTGATGTGTTCTGACTATATATTCAATGCCATCCTTAACAAGTAATTACTTATTCTACTCTCTATAAAATATTTCTTTTCTATCATAAAGATTTGGGCTTCCTAAAACAATCCCAAATATTTCAAATGGGACAACATCCAACTCAACCTCATCTACGAACTTGGATGTGATGGCAAACCTCAGTCTACAAGTTTGTGATACTTGTAGCTTCACATTGTCACACACCCAACCTAGTGATAAGGCTTTAGATGGGGATTGGTTTGTAAGCCTAACTTCTTAACAACCTCTTCATAAATAAAATTTTCTTGTGAACCACTATCAAATAGAGTGTCAATCTTAGTATGTTTTGAAACAACTCTAATGTGGAACAATTATTTTCTTTTCTTATCAACATGCACATAATTCTATTTAGAAGAAGATGCATCATTTGATGACTTAGTGCTAGAAGCTGAAAGATAATGTTCATTATGTAATTTCATGGCTGTGATTTTAGTTTCATCACTTGAATCTGATCTTAAATCTTGAACCATAGCATTAGTATTCTTTTCCTTCTTTTGAAACCTTTTAGGCCTTAACTCAGGGTGTGGTTTCCAACACTTAGACTTATCATGATTTTTCTTATAATGATTACAAAATGGTATTCCTTCTTTTTAAATAGTAGAAGTGGATTTTTGTTTACCCTTTCCTGATGAACTTTCCCCTTTAGATTGCTTGACATTAGATTGCCTACTTTTAAATTTAAGAAAATATTCTTTTGATTGTTTTCCCCTAGCCTATAAATGAGTGGATAGAATGCATACTACATCTAAATTAGTGGGATTTAACATAAGAATCATATGTCTTAAGTAACTATGTAGCCCACCTATATATTTTAGTAGTGTTTCTTTTGTCTAAAGAGGAACATTCAAAAGTAAAGATTTTCTCCTAAATTCTTGTGTGTAATCTTGAACATTTGGTCTTTACCTTATCTAAAAATTTTCCAATCCATCATGGCTTGTTTCATATAGCCTAAAGGATAAAATTACTTTTTGAGTTCCTCAACAAATTCATTCCAAGTAGAAATCAAGTTACCTTTTTGAAGCTCAGCTTCCTTCAACTTACTCTCCCACTAGATGAGATTTGTGCCTCCCATACGAAGAGTAGCCAAATGAATTTTTGACTCATCCCCTGCAATCTTTTGGACCTTGCAATAAACTTCAATCTGCTTGACCCAATTATCCAAGTTTTTAGCATTAACTTCACCATTAAACATTGGTAATTCAAACTTAATATCCAATTTTAGTGAAGGGAGAGATTCCATAGTTTTTTTTTACCATCATCTAATGAAGAAGGGTATTCAATTTATTTACCTTTAAATTCTTGTCAATCACCTATTTTTCATTCTTGAATTTCCTTTGTTTATCATGGTATTTACCATCATCTAATGAAGAAGGGTTTTAAATTTATTTACCTTTAAATTCTTGTCAATCACCCTATTTTTCATTCTTGAATTTCCTTTGTTTATCATGGTAAAGTTATTCAACCATGCTTCTCATCTCCATGAAGGCTCGGTGGAAAGCTTTTTTGGATTCCATCTCTTTTTCAGCCATCCCTAAAGCATGCCTTGAGCCAATCTCTAGATTATACTTAGTGAGTTTTCCTTCACCCTTTTTGGATTTAGACCTTGTCAACATACACTAGCAACCACTGTTAAATAACAACCACCTTGATACCAAAATTTGATCTAAAAACTGAAAATGCAAGTATCACAAAATCAAATAACACATTGTCGCAATTAAAATATCTATTAATTTCTTGAATTTTACATTTAATTTTTAATAATGAAATAAAAAATAGAATTAAAATGAATATTAAAATTATAAAATAGTAGAGAAAATAAGTAGAATTCACCAGTGAATTGATAATAGAATTCATCTTCAATAACCTACGTCTTCAGGTCCATTCGAAGTGAGGACCATTTCTATTAATTTTGTGTAATAAATGGCTTACAAAATAAATACAAGTCTTCAATTCCCCTTCTCTAGTCTCTACCTACCTGTAAAAATATCTCTCAAACCTATCATTGATGGCCCAAAGTCGTACAAGGCATAAATAAATCTCTAACCTTCTTAATTCTCTTTACAGAATTAGCTGATTATTACCCTTCAAATGGAATTTCATTCCCTTAATATCACTTCAAATCCCATGGCTCAAGTAGTCAAATCTTACCAATTTTTCACAATAGGTGCAAGGTTCAAGGCATCGGCCTCCTTCCTGGGCACTTAGACTATCCTTTAATCCCACATTGGCTTTTTGAAAATGATTTGCATGCGTTTTATAGGATTGGTACCACCTTTATATGTGTTGACATCCATTTTATAGGAGACTTAGGTGCTTAGATTAGATTGATTTATAAATATGCTACCATTAGAAATTCCTTGGGTAGGACGTGGTCTTTTCGTGGTAAGGTGGATGGCGTGGCAGATTTGGTTGATGGTTTGTGGCTCTGCCACGTGTTGGTTTGAAGATCCTTATTACAAAGCTTAAAATAATTATCCCACATTGATGGGGTTTGAAAAAACTTTGTGACTTAAATATAATTTTGCATATAATAACACATGACTAATAGGAGGCAAAGGCACCCCTCCACAAGAGTGTGCCAACTCTCACTTAAGGCCCACCAATGAGCAAATAGTAGGGCCCACGGATCCTCATATGACCACTTGTCAAAGACCAGAGGTTATCAACAAACCAAACACCAAACCAATTTTTTTTACACAAATTCATATTTCCACGTGTCAAATGGTTATTGGACCACTTGGAATATTTGAACAATGCCACATCACTTTTTGACACTCATTATTTTCTTGTTGTAAGAAAACTTCAGCAAGTTATATCTTGAGCATGGACTCCGTTTTGCATTTCAAAAGAAGTACTAGAAAGATCTCAATGAATTATTCAATGTAAAAGTGGTTCAATCAAAAATTGAAGAATTTTTAAAATTTAATGGCACATGGATCCACTTGGATCACTAATGACACCATACCCATGGGTATTCTATTTTATTTCATCTATAGGATGCCATAATCTACTAATTATTATGTGTTCAGTAGATTGGAATATTTTTAATTAATTATCTAGGATTTAAAGTTATAATAATTTCTTTAAAATATATAATTTGTTGATTTCCATAAAATACCTAAAACTTCTCCAAGTTATCATGGATTGATGGACAAGGAACCAACTCAATAATCAATTTATGCATCTTGAACTCCTTGAGTGGTGATAAATTAGTAGTTGAAGTTGTTATTGAATTTGTTATCTAATTTTTTTTCACTTATGATGGATTTGATGTTAAACATTTCAAAGAACTCAAGTAGGTCACATGATTTATGTATGTACCTTTAAATATATGAAATATTACACAAATATTTTCTCTTCATCTGATGGACAACTATCTCTAAATATCTAAGTATCAATAATTATTTGACATTGTGTTTCAATGTGAAATACATGCTCAAAATCAAAGATTTGTATTTAGATCAATTATTGGTGCATGGGAACTATAAACTATATGCAATAATGTATTACTTCTAATATAGATCAATCAGTGTTATTCTCACACCTGGGCATTACCTGGAATGGGCACTATCAAAATATAAGGTGTATAATTGTGAAGTACATAAAAATTCTCATTCATGAGATTCATTTTTTATAGTAAATGTGTAAACACCTACATGAGATGAAAGAAAGTTAACTTTTTCATTCTTGGCATTGTATTCCATGAGAATGTAAAAAAATCTTGTCTGTATGTCCACTTGGATCTAACTTGATACACATCTTCATTGTAGTTACATATGCAAGGAATTAGTAGCCATGTAATAATTTAGTGTCTTAGATCAATCACAAATTAAAAGTAAGTGTTATAATTACCATTTATTTAGGATAATTTATTTTATCCTAGGTATCATTTTCATGTGTGAGGATTTTATATTTATATGAATTATCAATTCATATAGATCTTGTTTCCATGTGGTGTCACTCACCTCTTTTTGATCCCTTAGGATTTGGGATTTACTTGCGTGAGTAACTCCTTTCCCCACATGGAACACACCTCACTTCTCTTTTTAAGGTATTGGAACACAAGTGGCACACACTTAGGAGGATTATAAGGTCATAATAGGATTCTATGTAACTCCCACTTTCCTACTCTAGCTTTATAAAATAGTCCTTCCTCTCCTCCTTTCCTCACTAATAAGAATCTAATATCTCTCCCTATTCTTCTCTTGTGTTCTTGATTCAATCTTATACTTGTGGATATTTTGGTTGCAAGCCTTTTAATAAGATCACGTGGGTTTTTCTATGATACATTTGGTTTTCCACTATAAAGCTCATTGCTTATGGTTTTCTTTTGAAAAGTTAACTTAGTATTGTGCATTCTTTTTTTTCGTAAACTTTCATGCTATGCCATTGATGATTATTCTTGGGTTAAAATCCTTCATATTATTAGATCTATGTTAACCTTATTGACATTTTTTTAAGAGTGTGCATATTTTTAAGGAGACTACATGGATGTTTTTTATAAGGTCTCTAACCCTTTCTATTTATTAAAATCCATTTTTTCTCTCCTTGTCTATTCTTACTAGCTTTCAATCCCTTTTTTAGGATTTTCAACAACACTAATTTTTTTAAAAAGAAATATTACCCTTTTTTTTAAATCATTTTTTAGTAACTTATTACTAATGTTTATTTTTTTTAGAATTGAAACTCTTTTAATATCCTTTTTTATTCATATATACATATATTTTTTCTCCTTAAATTACTTTAATATTTTTTAGTCTCATTTCAATAAAAAAACAATATTTATTATTCAAGAATTTTTAAAACTATCTATTCTAGCCTTCTAGGAAATATATTACTATTTTTTTATGAGTTCTTTATATAAACCTTTTCTATATTTCTAGGCAACTGCTCTTAAGGTATTGCCCCATCTGATTTTTTGTTATTTTCTTAGAAATAATTTTCCTTATCTACATGTGGTGCCCCAAGATGTACATCATCTGTTTGTCTAAGTCCTATTTACCATGTTGTGTTTTGGTTCTTCATTCTTGCACATTTTTTGGCATCAATCATTGGTAGGTATTTTCTTTTTCTTTCTATTTTATAAATTTTGTATTTTCCTTCCAAATGATAATTTTTAGAGGCATTACATTTATAAGATATTTTTTTTGAAACTTTTATTCTCATTTTTTGTATTGATCCTTATTTTCTTACTCATTACTACGTAGTTAAGTTTTTCCTTTAAACAAATATTAATTTTTTTCATTTAAAACATTTTTATGTATCTTTTTCACCTTGTTATTTGTCCTTCTTCTCTTTATTAACACTCTTTCCAATTAAGGCATCAACCCATTAAACAGATTTAAATTATTAAATATTTTTTTCCTTTTACAGACCATATGCCTCTTAACATATGGTGTATTAAGTAATAATATTTATTTAAAAGCACCTTCTATGTAGGGAATTTCAGTTTTAACAAAAACCTTTTTAATATTTTATTTTATTTAATCTTCTTTAGCTATGTCATCCTACTATATACAAAAAATGAATATCAAATATTAAGCAAATTTTTATTTTTATTTAAGGATGTACACCATATTTACTACAGGTGCTTTGCCTTTTAAAAATTTATGTTTGATTTTTCTTCATGCATTCTACATTTGAGTATTTTTAAAAGGTAAATAATAATATACATTCAATTTAGTTTAGTTTTTCAAACTCTCACTTTTTAACTTTAGTTAATTATCACTTCAAATTAAAAATCTAGTGTTTTTTTAAATTTATGTGTGAGTTTAATTAATTAACTAAAAAACAACAACAAAATTAATCTAACCACTCAAATTTATTTTCATTAGCTTGATTTTGTCTCAAGCATTTTTTTAATTCACTGTCATAAGAGAAATTCATGTTTTTTATTTAACTTAAATCAAGGCATCCTTTTATTTTTGTCATTTAAAGGAGACATTTATTCCTTGGTTTTTAAAACACACACACACACACACACACACACACACACACACACACACACACACACAAATATACCTTTTTCATTGATATTATCTCTGTCATATCAAATTGGCAAGGTTTTTTACAATTATCTATACTTTTTTTTACACTTATTTATTTCTGTCTATCTTTTTTACATTTCAATAAAGTTGTTACTTTGGTTTCTTTCCCCTCCTATGCCTTTTGTTGCCTAAGTTATTTCTTTCCTATTCACTTTCTGGTCATTGGGTGAGATTTCAAATCATAATGACTCAATTTTTACCCAAATTTAAATTCACATCCACCAATTACCATTTATAAAAATTGCATATGTAATATATTTTCACATTAAAACATTTGGTCCATTTAGTATATGTATGCAATGAGAAATGCAATAGATTCTACAAATCAATCCTAGTTCAAATAAGATGAATCCTACTTACAATTCCAATCAGGGATACCTTGGATAATTTGGGTCATGACCAATATAAATCCACTAGACCTAATCATGGGATCTCTTATCATTGTAATATCAATATGGAAGTTTCTAAAGCCTCCAGTCAAGCAAAACTATGCAATAATCCTAACTAGGTCCTATGTTTTCATATTCACTAAACTAATAACAATTAAAGAAAAAAGTGGAATCTAGTGCTCACCAAAAATTGTGGCACAAAGTGGGGGTTAGTAAACATAAAAATAAACATGCGTAAGAGAATACTAATTAAGCTATGTATAGTTAAAACCCTAATGTATGGAGAGAGAGAGAGAGAGAGAGAGAGAGAGAGAGAGAGAGAGAGAAGAGAGAGAGAGAGAGAGAGAGAGAGAGAGAGAGAGAGAGAGAGAGAGAGAGAGAGAGAGAGAGAGAGAGAGAGAGAGAGAGAGAGAGAGAGAGAGAGAGAGAGAGAGAGAGAGAGACTATTATTCAAAAGCCATTACTTATGCTACTTTTATATACTGAAAAGAGGAGCAAAGTTAGAGATACTTACCTAGAAGATGAACCTATCAAGACTCAATTTATCCCTTAGCCAAAGGTTCTTTACAATAGGTTTTTTTGGTTTTTAATGATCACTAAGAAATTCCAAATCATCCAAGGCTTCTCCATGATAATATATTCTTCTCCAAATACAAACCCTAAGCTAAGACTCCTTAAGTAAAATGGAGGAAGAGTAGATCATAAATAAGCAAAAATGAATAATAAAATTTTCCTAACCTATAAGAATGGAAAAATTGATGTGCTTATATATGTGGATCTAACCCTAAAACCTTATGAAATTTTTGTCTAACAAGGTTGAACTAGTATTGTAATTGACAAAAACTAACTAGGTTGTGGACTAGGTCATCCAAGGGCTAACCTAGACCCTTAATAAGATTTATCAATAAGAATACAATATTAATGCAACTAACATGTCATGTAAACTATCTAAAGGGGGTTTAGGCTATGGAAATGGCTATTTAACATGGTAAAATACTATAGGAGTGTACTATATGGGAGGCAAATCTTAGAGATATTTTTATAAGATCTAGTTGGATTGGTAATAAGTGGAAATAAGGGATAATAATCCTATATAACACTAATGATCTTCCTACCCATTTCTCAATGTACCCCCTTAAGGCATGAAATCAAAGAGATTAAGACTTGATAGGTTCCTATAAGAAATAAATCATCATTATTTGATAAAATTTTGAAAATATTATGTGTATACATATGACTGACTCCAAGATCATCACGTGTCACTCAACTATAACATGATATGATGCTTAAATAAAGAACATAGTAACACACAATGCTAAAGCCAAAAAAAATTGTAGTATTTTAGAGAATAAAATAACTAAAATGGGAATAACTAAAAAAGTAAATATATGCATACTTTGACTTACCTTTATCATTGGATTCTACAAATCAATCATATCTTAGAGAAGATAGATCCTACTTACACTTATGATTGGGAATACATTATGTAATGAAGGTCATGACCAATATGTGTCCACTAGATCTAATCAAGTGATCTCTTACCATATTAATCTCACTAGGGAGGGTTTTAAAGCCTCCAGTCAAGTAAAACTACACAATAACCCTAACTAGGTCCTATGTATTCATATTCACTAAACTAATAGAAAGTAAAGCAAAATTCTAATCTATTGCTCACCATAGCTTATGAAATAAAGTGGATGTTAATAAACATAAAATTAAATATGCATAAGACAATCCTAATTAATCTATGTATAGGTAAAACCCTAATACATGGAGAGAGATAATATTATTCAAAATCCATTACTTATGGTACTTGTATCTAATAAAGAGAGGAGAAAATTTAGATATACTTACTTGGAAGATGAACCAATCAAGATCAATTGATCCCTTCGAAAAAAATATTTTCAAGAGGGTTGTTGTGATTTTTAAGGATCACTTAGAAAGACCAAAGGATCAAAAACTTATCCACAATACTAGATTCTTCTTTAAGTAGAAACCCTAAGCTAAGACTCCTCAAGTATAATGGTGGAAGAGCATATTGTAAAGAAGAAAAAATGTATAATAACTCTTAACTACTCTTTAATAATGGAGAAATATATTTATTTATATAGGTGTATCTAACCCTAAACCCTTCTAAAATTTTTAGCCAACAAGGTCTACCTAGTTGACCTAGTATTAAAACTGATAAAAACTATGTAGGTCATAGACTAGGTTGGCTAGGGGCAAACCTAAACCCTTAATTAGTTTTGTCAATAAGAATATAAGGTTGATGTAGCTAACATAGTCATGTAAACCATCAAAAATAAGTTTAGGTTAGGGAAAGGGCTAATGAAGGTGGTAAAATACTAGAGGAGTGTGAAAAATCTGAGGCAGAGCTTAGGGGAATGTTTTTAGGAGTTGGTTGGACTAATATCAAGTGGAAGTAATGGAAAAAAATCATACAAAGCATCAATGTTCTACCCACCCCTTTCCTGAAACACCCCTTAGGGCATCCACTTAAAGAGATTGAGACTCAATGGATTCCTATAAGATAGAAATCATCATTAATTGATAAATTTTTAAAATATTATGAGTATACATATGCCCCACTGAAATCTCATCATGTTTCACTTAAGTACAATAGAGGATGGTGATTCAAGAAAGAACATAGTAATACACAATGCTAAGGATAAAAAAGTTAAAGTATTTTAAATCATAAAATAACTAAAAGTAAATGACTGAAATGGGGATAACTAAAAAATTAAATGTATGAATACCTTGACTTACCTTTATATTTGGATGGTTGTCTACTATGATTGTATTTTTGATTGTGGGGGGCACAGAGACTAATTTTGAAAAACCTAAGGATACAAAACTAAATAGAAAAGAAAACAAATACAGGAAAGCCAATAATTAGTACTATGTGAATGGGACATACATGGAAATCTATCAATATGGGGTGATAAGTACTATGTTAGACCAAATGACAATGTTAAAATTTAGAATAAATCAGGTAACCAAAAATCCCAGGCTACTAAAGATTGAAAAACTCAAACAAGTAAACCTTAATTAAGAATAACAAACTCACCAAATCAAACCAAGGATAAATTTCAAAAAAATGGTAATCAAACATCAATGAGAAATCAATAACAATCATTACTTAAATAAATATGGATAAGGAAAAAATGCTAAAACAACATTGATGAGTGAGAAGTAACAATATTTACTCAATCATCAATGAAAAAGGTGCATAAAAGGGGAAAAAACATTGGTGAGTGAGAAGTAACAAGCCAAGTTCACTCAACAATGGCAAAAGCACATATAAGTATAAATGGACTCAGTTATACCCAAAAAAAGGGTTAGTACAATAATGAAAAATGATAAAATAAATCAAAACATATCAATAAATTTAGAGCAATGGTAAAAAGAATGTAACCCATAGTCACACAAACATATTATTTTGTTCTAAGGATAGATAAAATTGAAAGAAAGTAATGATAGCATGTTTTTAAGATGTGAAGAGGAGGAAATTAGAGAAGAGGGAAAATAAATTTAGAATAACACATGCCTATCAAGGGGGAAATGAAATGGGTATAGATGAGAATGAAGGAAAAATCAAAGTATAATAACTCTTTATCAAAGTTGAGACACTCAAATTAGGTTTGTCAAATAAGAGGACTTTCGACCTTAAAGACTTTGGAGAACATCTCTTAGCCAAAAAAAGTCTTAGCTCAACAAAGGAAGTATGTATATCATCCCATGAAGGTTATATGAATGAAAATTAAAATGCACCTACCTTCCCATGATGTGTTCCCTTTTCCTTAGGACCCATTACAGAGCCATCGATCTACTACAAAGATTAGGTACTTGCATGAGAAAGTAGTTAGTACCATAGAGTTTGTTAAATTCTCCTATTCCAATCTACTAGCCTATTGCACCCCATGGACCTTAGCTCTATCATGAGGCCAAGTTTGGAGTTTGAGCTTAGATTGGACATAGGATATGTTCTTGTAATCACATATTTTAGTATGATTTTAACTTTTGAGATTTGTACATTACCTTTTGTATATTATTTCATTTTATTTCAAATTATTTGGATTTTAACTTTCTTGATGGATTTTTTCTATTCCTCTTCCATATGGATTTGGAAAATCAATCATGGGTGTTAAAGATAATTTTTTTTGAATACTTTGGACTTTTTTGCTAAGAAAGAGAACTTAGAGAGCATGGTTTATAAGAGTCTCATAAATCTACATGAAATGAAAGTGATATCTTGAATTTGACCTTATATTATCAAATTTAGAGTGAAAAGAAAGAAAATCAAGAGGAATTAAACATAAAATAATTTAAATTGCTTCAAATTGCAAAAAATGTGAAGAAAGGATATAATGATAGTGAAATGTGATTTCTTATCTTAAGAATGAGAGAAATGTAAGGAAACATGATAACATGGGTTATTTGTGTAGATTTTGTTTATCAAAAGAAGCAAAAGCTAAAGTTAAGAATAAATATCTAGAACTTGTAACCATTGCAAAACATAATCTATAAAGGGAATGAAAACATGATGACTTTATGAGGAAGGCCAAGTCCTATTCATGGTCTTACACTGCAACTCATAAAAGAGAAACCTATGAGGGTGCCAAAAAGTATTATAAAAATAAATTAGATAAGTAAAAGATGGTATTTGTGAGGAAGGCCAGGTCCTATCCATGGTATTACATTATAACTCTCAAATGAGAAACCTAAGGGGTGCCAAAAAGTGTGTAAAAAGTATGAAAACAAAGAGGATAAAATTTCATCATGAGGAAGACCAGGTCCTATTCATAGTTTTACAATAAACTCATGAAAAAAAGGGAAACCAAAATATCAAAAGGAAGGACTAGGGTTTGTGAAAAGAAAGAACTGTTGTAGAGAGTGAGACCTATGTAAGTATCCTAAAAAAGTGTTAGATATATATCATATATAAATTAGGAAATACTTCTTGAAGAATTGTGTATTGGTGAGTTCTTTAAAAATATGACCTTCATTGGTTTGAAGGTGGTAAGTATTTGGACCAAGAATATATTTGACTAAATAAGGCCCCACCATTTTTGGGTGTATTTAACTTATTTGTCATGAATTTAGTCTAATTTAAGGACAAGATCACCAACATTAAATGTGTGAACTTTAACTCGTTTGCTATGTTGTTTGGAAATATGAGCCTTGTATTGGCAATTATGTTCCAAATAAGAAAGATGGTGTTCATCAAGGATATCAAGATCATGAAGGTGAGATTCACATAATTATTCATTAGGTATTATACCATGAAGAGATATATGAAGAGAAGGAAGCTCAAATTCTAATGGAAAGACTAATTCAGAACTGCAAACTAGAGAGAATTGTGTTACCCAAATGGTGGTACATATGTTAATGTGATAGGCCTAAATAAAAAGATAGAGATGAAGGTGTGAATCCATGTAGGTTTCATGAATTCTATTTTGGATAAATGTATTAATAATTTTTTTAGTAGCCTCAGCTTGGCCATTACATTATGGATGATAGGGTGTGGAGAATTCATGATGGATTTTGAAATTAGCATAGAGATATTTGACATTTTTATTTTTGAAATTACCATCATTGTCTGAAATGATAGTCTGAGGGACATCAAAGTGAAAAATGATTTGATTAAGGAGGAATATGGACATGGTGGTCTTGGTGATGTTAACAAGGGAAATAGCCTCAACCTATTTGGTAAAATATTTGGTGGTTATAATTATAAAGACATGCCCATCTTGGGGTCAAGGTAATTTTCCTATGAGATCTAATCCCCACATGAAAAATGGTGATGGAGATTCTACAATTTAAATCTTGGATAGAGGTAAATGAATTAAATTATCATGAAGCTAGTAAGGAGTACATTTTTTAGAAAATTTGATGGCATCCTTTTCAAGAGTGGGCCAAAAGTATCACATATGTAAGTATTTTTGAGCTATAGTATGTCTACTAAGTGGCCACTATAAATTCCTCCATGAGCTTATCCATTATGAGGAGGAACCTCATCTTGTATAACATAGCAGAGTAAGGTAACTTCAACATTATGATAATATAGGATGTTATATATAAATACATACTTAAAATTTTATTTATGAATGTGAGTCTTTTAATAGGAATCTAGGTTGGGAGGATAAGTTTAGTGTTCTATAAATTTAATGATGTCTTTGAACCATGGGATTTATTAAATGGTGATGGACTCAATTTGGATGATTAGTGAATCTTGTGGCTGAGTAGAAGATGCATATTTTAATATTTGGATAGGAAAAGTGGAATTGGTAAAAACTTGGTGAAAATGAAAAAGAGATGATGAAGAAGTGAGGGAATAAGAAATAGAATTTTCATCTTGAGGGATAAGCCCAATGGTGAAAGAAATGAAATAATTGTAAAAGTAGTTTAATTTTGATGATAACAAATGATATTATCACTTTTGCATTGGTAATCACCATTGACTTGGAAATAAATGAGTTTGGAATCACCTAAAGCACACAGTAATTGGATATCTAAATTAAGGGAATCTCTCATGCCTAATATTAAAATTTCATACTCAACCATGTTATTAGTGATGTCATATGCTAAGTAGAAAGCTAGAGGGATGATTTTTCCAAGAGGGAATCCAATAATAAAACCAATACCAACTCTTTGAAGGTACTTAGCACCACAAAAATGAAGGGTTCAAGTATCCTCATGTAAATCAACAATAATTTGAAGTTCTTCAATTACTACTTTTGGTTCAATAGTATCAAGGAGGATAGTAAATTTATTAAGATTATTTTCTTCAAGATCAACACTAAATTTATGAAAGTAATATTTAAGGGATATGGATTTTTTGAGAGATTTAATATAAATAATATTATCATCAAGAAGACTATCTTGAAGGTGGTTGATAGCAAGCACAAGAGCTATGGTAAATTAATCAAAAATGATTTGTATTTTGATACTTTTTTGATTAATAATTCACAGATCAAATTCCATGATAAGGATCATCCATTTTCCAATTCTATTCCTAGGAAGAAAGACTTTGGAGAAGAAGTGATGAAGGGGATTGAAATATATGATGACATAAGTGGTCTAATAAAGCATATAATCTCAAAGTTTTTCATCTACAAAATGTATGGCAAGACAATCCCGTTTGAATTCTGTGTAACATTTTTCATAATCAACGAGGCCTTAGTTGATATAGTAAATGGTATATTATCTTCTAGTATCATCTTGTTATGTATTCATTTCCCAAATTTATATGGGTGTGGAAGTGGTATATAGGATGAAAGGTTGATCATTTAAAATGGGATGAAGAGTAAGTGGGTAATGTAATGATTCTTTCATACTATCAAATGATTTTTGATAGGTATCCATCCATTCTAGAGAATTACCTTTTTTAATAAGAGAATTGATAGAGTGGATATGGTAAGCCATTTCAAGGATGAATCATCTAATTTCCCTAAGTTTAATAGAATAAGTATGAACATTTGAAATGGATTTAAGGATGATCATATTGATGATAGAATTAATTTTGGTAGGCTCAACATCGATAATGTAAAGAGAAACTAGAAATATGAATAGTTTTCCATATATGAAAAAAAAGATACATCTGTAAGGATTTAATCTAACTTTATATTTAAGAAGATAGTCGAAGATGATGGCAAGATCAAAAATATGAGTTTTGTGAAATTTAAATTTAGCAATGAGGTTATCCACATAGGTTTCTACAATTTTTTGGATAATATCATGAAATATATGAGTCATTACTTGTTGATAAGTAGCTCCATCATTTTTGAGTCCAAAGGGACTTTTAACATAACAATAGGTGCCCCATTCTATGGTGAACATGGTATTATGTTGAACTTTGTTGGTAATTTGAATTTGATTATAGCTCAAGAAACCATCCATAAGAGATAATATTGCATAACAACCTATGGAATAGATAATGGCACCTATTGAAGGTAGAGGGAAATCATCCTTAGGACAAGAAAGATTAAGACTATGAAAATCAATATAGATGTGAATGACCTATTGTTCCAAGAATCTATAACTTGTTTTTATGGACAACAAACCAACCATTTTGGTTTTGTAGGCCAAAATACTCTCTTTCTATCAAAATGTTATGAGTAGTTAAGTTTTTTGAAATATTCAAGCCTTTTCAGCTAAGGAAGTCATAGGTTCAACAAGAGGGCTTTATTAAAAGGAAGTTCAAAACACTTAAGGTTTTTCCTTAGTGTTTTGAGGATGGTTCAATGCTTAGGTTCATTCAAAAGACTTAATGGTGGGATTCAAACAAATAGAATGAACCACTTTGAACCATTGAACCATTGAACCCCACCTTCGCAAGGTTTAAAGGTTCAATGAGTTCAAAGTTTCAATGACTTTGGTGGACTTAAAGAAAAGAAGGCTTTGAAGAGTTTAAGATTGAACTTTGAACCATTGAACCTCAAACTTAAAAAGAGTTCAAATGTTCAAGGTTCAATGAGTTCAATAAGTCTGAAATACTTAAGGAAAGAAGGCTTCAAAGAATGAAAATTGAACTATTGAACCATTGAACCTTGAACCAAAAATGAGTTCAAAGGTTCAAATACTTAGACGGACTTGAAAAATACAAAGAGTTCAAAGCTTCAAAAAAAATCAAACAAATAAGATTGAATCTTTGAACCATTGAACCTTGAACTAAAAGAGTTTAAGGTTCAAGGGTTTAAAGAGTTCAAAGTTTGAACGGAAGCTTTGAGTGAATGGATGAAGTGGAATATTTCAGAAAGAAGTTCAAAAAAATGGTTCAATCGAAGAAGAAAAAGAAAGAGAATGTGTCCCTTCATAAAATGATTAAACCAATGAACCATTGAAGCTTGAACCAAAAGAGTTAAAGGTTTAAGGTTCAAAGAGGTTCAAGGTGACTAGTGACATCCCTGTGAAAATCAAATTTAGGGTAGTAAAATAGCTATTGATTTTCAAAAGAGCTGAGAACATGCTCAATGACTAGCCTATAAAGGAACCGAAAGAGCCAGCTGAAAGTGAGAAGATAGCCCCGAGAGCTCAAATTGATAAGAAGAGACAAAACATGAGAATAAAAAAGAGAGAAACTACAGGAAAATTAGAAATATCTATAGGAGAGTTATTTCCAGTAGGTGGACACTAGGGAACATAAACATTCAAGGATGTAGCCTATTTTTCTTTGTTGAGTAAAGGTGAATGGACAGCCATGTAACATCATTAATAATACCAAAAAAACCATACTAAGGAAGGGACATTTGAGATAATTCAGAATGCCAATGTCAAGGCCGATGCCCTACTCCAGCATGGCTCTTTGACAGATATTTAGGGCATTCAATTTAGCATGGGCCATTTTCATGAAAAGAAGCACCCAAAGGCTCTCTTAGAATGCTATATATTGTAAACTCCCATTTTGTATAAGGGGGATCTCTCAGTTATTAGAAGCGAAGCTATACCCAAATTGAAAGGCATTTTTGACACTTTGAGCTTAGATTGTTAATCATATTTTGTTAAATGAATGTGAAAGCAAGTGATCTTCTAGACTTTATGTTGGAATAAGCTTGTGTCTTTTAGGAAATTGTTCATATGTCTATTTCCTAAATACAGTCTTGTCTATTTAATCAAATAAGTAGAAATAGTGGAAATAATCTAGAAGATGTCCTGACACTGACTGTGGTAGACTTTGTGCTGCCATAATTGCTTTTAGCCTGTGTTTTTGTGTAAAGGATACTAGGGAGACTTTGTGCTCTCTTTATCCTTCGTAATCCTTTACTATATTGTAGTTTTAGGTGCAGAATTTGAGCTGCATTTAAATCTTGTTGTGTTCCTTTGTCCCAATCAGTATGAGAAATAACTAAAACTTTATGTTTTAGTTTGTTTTTTGTGGTTTTTATTTCTACCCTAGGAGATCCCTGTTGTTTGCTAAATATCACTTCTAAAAGAAGAGAAGTGCCCCTTTCAATAATTACACTAGAATCCTCTATTATATGAACATCATCTCTGAAAAAAGAGAGATGGATGGTATGATTTCACCCCTGTGTCTATTTTTAGCTTAATTATATATGCTATAATATATAATAGTTTATAGAGAACCTCCTCTTGCTGAGAGGAGAGATTTGTCTCAACCTAACTATGGCTAGCACATCTATTTTGATGTATAAATCTCCTTATGATATGGTTGATGCACCTATTTTGCTATCAGTCAGCTAGTGACAAAATATTCACCCAACAATTTTTGGCAACTCCACTAGGGAAGAACAAATAGCTTGAAGCCTCAAGCTCCAAATTGAAGTAGTTCTAGTTCCTTCACATATCCATTTTACAGTCTATTATACCCATCATACACATAAACCCAGAGAGCTCAAGGTATTGTTTACCCTATATTTGAGCTTGTGTAGTGAAATAATTTTGATCTTTCCCCTCCACAAACTCACCTTTAGTGAACCAGGAGTTTTACTCCTACAAACATCAGGTCCCTAATACCAAGAAAAGCTACTTTTTCCTCTGCTAGTAGAGCTTTGTCCATACATATCTTATTATCCCTCCTTTCAATAGCCATATCATGGCAGTCCAAGGCCCCTAAGGTAATACTTTTGGTCCCTTGAACCTGACCCCACCTCTACATGAGCTACCCCATAGCTCAATGAAAAATTTCCCCAAGTTCTATGGTGATGGGAAGGTTCATCTTGATGAACATATTTCAGGCTTTTGCATAGAATGTGGGGTAGTAGGCGTTGAATATGAAGACATTGCAGTCAAACTATTTGTGGAGACACTATAAGGAGTAGCTACAGACTAGTTTTATCACCTACAAGCACAAATAGTGACTGACTAGAATAGTCTCAAAGCCAAATTTAAGGCCAAGTTCAGGCCTACAGAAGATGCACATGCCCTACTAGCTCAACTTAAAAAAATGAAGAAGGAGCCTCATGAACTCATGAGAGACTTCATTGCCAAATTTGATAAGCTGAGGAATAGTATTCCCATAATTACTCAGCTAATGCCTAAGAATCTCAAATGCTTCTTCATCAATTCTCAGCTTCTTGAAGTAAGTTTCCTGTTGAGATGAGTTGGCCAAATAGATCTTGTTATAAATCAAATTTTGGTAATTAAGGTTGAAGATGACCTTATCTTGGTAGAAAAGATAAGAAGAGATCCTAATAGAGGTAAATCTTCTTCATCTTCTGAATATTCTTCTATAGGCACCATTGATCCTATGGTGCAAAAGCTAACAAATGAATTGCTAGCTCTTAAAAGGAAAATGGCACAAGGGATGTCTACTCCTCTTTCTTATAAGGATATACCAAGGAGGATGTTTCCCAACCAGTCATATCAGGGCAATGCTACCATAAATGAAGGGCAACCAAATCACCTTCCTTCCCCACCAAGGAAGCTTGCCATTGAAGTAGCACTAGCTAACTCAGTAGTTGGTTATCTTGAAACTGAGTCTGATTCTATTTTCCAACCTGAGTTGAACCAAGAAGATGATGCTAATCTCTTTGTATAAGGCCAAGAAGAATCAGTTGGCAACTCCAACATTGGTTTCCTAAATTACCAAGATGAACCCAGAAGTAAAGGTGAAGCATTTGATAGATCGTACATTGTATTTACCAAGTCCCATAACTAGTTAGCTCAATAAACATATAAAAGAAAAATAGGAGAAGAATCTTGACTAGCAATTTCAATTGCTAAATGAGGAACTTCACTGCCTTTCCAATCAAAGGACCCGGTGAGCACTAAAAAAGTAAGTACCTCAAATGTTCCTTCACCTTCTGCTTAAAATTCATAGACCACTCCTACACCTAGAAAAAACTAGATTGATGGACTGCCTTCCTCTATTTTTAATTCATTTTAGTCATTTGATATAATTGACCATGTTAAAAAGACCAAAATTCAAATGTTTGAGCTTGAATTCTTTCAATCCAACCCTAAGGAGTTGGATAAGTTAGTTCAATGTGTTAAGAATAAAACCATCCTTGAAAGACAAGATATTATGAAAGTGACTCCTATTACCCCAAAGAACACACCTACCCAAAATAATCTTGTGATCACTCCTCTAGCCACCCATGGAAAGACAACTATTTTATGTCTCCTTGCTAATAAATGGTCATTAGTTGAATAATTGCATTATAGATTGTGGCACATCTGACAATGTCATGCCTACCAAGGTGTTAGAATCTCTTGGTATCACATTGACTAAGAACTTTAGGAGATGTTTCACTATGTAAAACAAATAAGTACCTTTATTGGGACAAATCAAAGATGCTCAATTTACATTTGCATCCTTCCAGGATAAGAGAATCAAAATAACAGTCCTGGTGGTTAATGTCCCAATCTCCTATGGCATTCTTCTTGGGTGAAATTTTTTCAAAGACATTGGTGGAGAATTAAGCATGGACATAACTGAGGTGAGGATCCTTGTTAAGGGCATCATGTAAAAGCTACTTCTTGAGAAGGAATCGAAGTAGATTATCACTTGAACTTCTACCCCTAAAGCTCATATTCTATTTGAGTTTTCAAGCATGGGTAATTACTTCTTGACTATTAAAGATGTTCTTATTTCAATAGACAAAATATTACTAATTGATAATCCAAAAAATTTAGATAAAATATCAAAAGAATTGGTAGGGTGCAGTACACATGAAAAGGGATTTTTCCATCCTGGTAGAGAAAAATATGAGAAAAGATCAAATTCTAATGATATTTAGATTCTAAAATTTGATGGCAGCAATGTTTCAACTAGTTCTGGAGCTGGAGTTATTTTGATATCTCCTCAAGGAGATATTTTTCCATATGCATATAAGTTGTAGTTGAGCAACACCAACAATACTGCTGAGTATGAATCGTTGCTACTTGGATTAAAGGTCACTCAAGATAAAGGTGTTAAAATCCTTCATGCCAAAGGAGACACTAAGCTGATGGTATGTCAGGTGAGGAACCTATATCAAACTAAAAATGAGATATTGTGGCATTACCACAATTTAGTGTGGGACTGCATTGATATCTTTAATGCTTTCAATATTTCTATTGTGCCTAGAGAATTCAACAGTCGTGCAGATGCATTGGTCATCTCTATAACTATCATCGTTCCTCACAAGGACTTCAAAGAAGATAGGTACACTATTGAGTTGGTTTTTTGACCAAGCATACCTAATAATGTAGACCATTGGTATGTGTTTAATTGTGATAACTAAATCATACCTTTTTTGGAACAAAGAGACAACTTTGAAAAGCTTCATTTTGAAGGTAGTGAATCCTCTACCCATCATGAGTCAGCTCCAAAAATAAATTCAAAAGCTGATGAAGAGTATCTTCATCTCAAAGGGAATAAAATTTCCAAAGGATTATTTTCTCTTGAGAATTTTTTTGAAAAACATGATATCAAATGGATTTAAAATCCTCCAAGGATTTTGATCAAATAAATTTGAGTACAGAGGACAATCCAAAAATGTTCAACATTAGGAAGTATTGTACCCCTGATGAAAAAATCAAATGTATCACTCTACTTTGCTATTACATTAATGTTTTGGCCTATTCATATGATGATCTGAAACCTCTTAGACTTAAAGAAATCAAGCAGAAAATTCCTCTCAAGATTGGGTCATTACCTCACAAGTAGAAGCAAAGGCAATACAATCCATGATTATCAAGCATGATTTTATCTAAAATGCAGAAAATGTTGAATGCAAAGATTATTTTCCCAATCCATAATTCCACCTCGATTGAAATAATAGTCTATGTAAGAAATAAAAATAGACAAATATGCCTATGTGTTGATTTTAGAAATCTAAATTAGTCATCTTTAAAGGACAACTATCCCCTACCCATCATAGATCAGTTGCTACAAACAGTGACTGGCACTGAGATGTTATCAATGCTAGATGGATTTTTAGGATACAATCAAGTGGAATTTGGTGAAGTATACCGACATAAGACCACCTTCATGACACCTTGGGGCACTTTTACATATCGAAGAATGCCATTTGGCTTGATCAATGCTAGTACCACTTTCCAAAGAGAAAAGGATCTTGCTTTCAAAAATGAAATGGGTAAGTTCATTATGGTCTACCTTGATGATTTGATATTTTTTTCTAAGCATCGTCCTGATCATGTGCATCATCTACAACAAGTTCTAGAGTGATGTAGGCAGAATGGTATTTCTCTTAATCCCAAGAAATTGATTTTTAGGATTACAAAAGGTAAACTTCTCAGTCACACTATATCTCAAGAAGGCATAAAGATCAACCCAAAAAGGGTCTAATCTATTCAAGATCTTGCTCTTCCTACTAGTAAGACTATAGTTCACTCTTTCTTTGGAGAGGTAAACTTTTTGTGAAGGTTCATTCCTGAATTCATAGAGAAGACTCACCACATTATCAATATGATGAAGGGCAAAGCCACTTTCAACTAGACTGAAGAAGGCAAATCGACATTTAAAAACATCAAGGAAGCTATCGCCCATGCCCCAATTCTAGTTTGTCCTAAATACACCAAATATTTTATAATGTATAGTTATGCTTCCAAGCATATGCTTTCAGCCATCTTGGTTCAATAGAATAAAGAAGGTGTGGAATCTCCCATCTCCTTCATGAGCCATCCTCTTAAATCTCATGAGCTGAAGCATTCGAACGTGGAAAAGCACACTTATGCCATGATTAAGGTAGTAAAACATTTCCATTTTTACATCTTGAATTCATATACTATTTTTTTGGTGCCTGATACAAAAGTGAAATCTATCTTGACTCAGCAAGAGTTTGGCACTCAAAGAGGAAATTGGATTGCTAAGATTCAAGAGTTTGATTTGGATATCAAACCTACCAATCTCATGTGAGGAAAGGGTCTCTGCCAACTGATCATTGATAACATACCAAAAGAAATAAAAGCTGAAGACATGCCAATAATTCTCTTTGTCACCACTATGAATGAGTGGTATTCAGATATTACTCATTTCCTTACCTATGGTGAGTGTCCTTCTCAACTATCTCATAAAGAAAAGAGGACTGTTAAGTTGAAAGCTTCCAATTTTGTCCTGTGGGATAATAGTTTGTATAAAAGGAACCTTGATGGGGTATTCCTTCACTACATGGATAAAGTGCAGCAAAAAAAACTTTTGGAGTCCTTCCACAATTTGGCTTATAGAGGACATTTCTCTGCCCTTATGACTACCCACAAGATTCTATGAGATAGGTATTATTGGCCTACTCTATTTCAAGATTCATATGCTTGGGTGAGTAGATGTGAGCTGTGTCAACAATTCATTGGCAAACCCAAGTTGGTTGTGTTACCTCTCAATCCTATGGTGATAGAAGAGCCATTTTAGTAATGGGGAATTGATTTCATTGGCACTACATAAACTATTTCACCAAATAGGTGGAATCCATTCAGTCAAGCATGCTACTTCAAAAGTAGTGTGTAATTTCCTCAAGGAAAACATCATTTCTAGGTTTGGATTCCCAACCAAGATTGTAACAGACAATGCAGTCTAATTCTCTTCTCATGAGATTACTTAGTTCTATTACTCTAATGGGATTATTCTTTCCTATTCTTCTGACTATTATCCAAAAGGAAATGGTCGAGTCAAGCAATAAGAACCTAGTGACAATTATCAAGAAGCTGGTAGATGAAACTAAAAGAACTTGGCATAAAGTGTTACTTGACGCTTTATGGGTAGACATGATTATGCCCAAGAGAGAAATTATGTCCCCTTTCTAACTTATTTACAGTCTGAATATAGAGATACCAATCACCCTAGAATTATCAACATTAAAATTAGGTAGTGGAAGATTCAATGTTTGATCAACAAAAAGATCATGTGCTTGATTGAACTTAATGAACAAAGAACTATGGTGGTGAACTAAATTTCTGCACATCAAAGTTTGGTGAAGAGACTCTTCGACCAAAAGGCAAATATCTATGATTTTTAGATTGGAGATCGAGTCTTGTTATGGTACAAGAGGAGAGAACCAAAAGGAATGCATGGAAAATGTGATTCCTTATGGAGAGGCCCATTTACCATTCATCATTTAAATGGTGAAAATAGTTTCTTGCTAAAATACCAAGATGGAATGCCATTTGCTCTACCTCATAGTGGGTAGCATATAAAGCACTTCAATCCTTAAAGTATTAGATAAGTCCATTCGTATATATGTATATTTTTATAGTCTTTGCTTGTCTTGTGTTTTTCATTTATTTTTGGTGCCATTTGGTTTTTGGCACCCTTCTTTTTGGGTGATCATGACTCTGTAGCCCAATGGCATGGATGAAAGCACTAAGATTCTAGTTTCTACTCCCTTTGATTACTTCAATTTTCAATTGATGAAAGTTCCCCAACTGGAGCCAACTGTTGTTCTCAAAATCCATCACTTGTGTTTATGGAGAACAAACTAACCATTTTGGTCCTGTAGGCCAAAATGCTTTCTTTCTTTCTTTCAAAATGTTCTGAATAGTTAAGTTTTTTCAAATATTCAAGCCTTTTTAGCTAAGGAAGTCATAGGTTCAACAAGTGGGCTTTCTTCAAAGGAATTTCAAAACACTTAAGGCTTTTTCTAGTGTTTTGAGGATGGTTCAATGCTCAGGTTCATTCAAAAGACTTAATGGTGGGCTTCAAAAAAATAGAATGAACCACTTTGAACTATTGAACCATTGAACCCCACATTTTCAAGGTTCAAAGGTTCAATGAATTCAGTGGACTTAAATAAAAGAAGTCTTTGAAGAGTTAAGATTGAACTTTGAACCATTGGACCTCAAACTTAAAAAGAGTTCAAAGGTTCAAGGTTCAATGAGTTCAATAAGTTTTAAAGACTTAAGGAAAGAAGAATTCAAAGAATGAAAATTGAACTATTGAACTATTGAACCTTGAATGAAAAATAAGTTCAAAGGTTCAAAGATTTAGACGGACTTGGAAAATCTAGAGTGTTAGAAGCTTCAAAAGAAATCAAATAAATAAGATTGAATCATTGAACCATTGAACCTTGAACCAAAAGAGTTCAAGGTTCAAGAGTTCAAAGAGGTCAAAGTTCAAATGGAATCTTCGAGTGAATGGATGAAGTGGAATATTTTAGAAAGAATTTTAAACAAATGGTCCAAGGAAATGGTTCAACCAAAGAAGAAAAAGAAAGCAGATGTAGTCCTTCACAAAATGATTGAACTAATGAACCATTGAACCTTAAACCAAAAGATTTAAAGGTTTAAGGTTCAAAGAGGTTCAAGGTAACCAATGATGTCCTTGTGAATGTCAAATTTAGGGTAATATAATAAATTTTGATTTTCAAAAGAACTGAGAACAAGCTTAGCAACTAGCCCAGAAAGGAGCTAAAAGAGCTAGTTGAAAGTGAGAAGATAGCCCTGAGAGCTTAGATTGATAAGAAGAGACAAAATGTGAGAAGAAAAAAGAGAGAGAAACTATAGGAAAATAATAAATATCTATAGGAGAGTTATTTCTAGTAGGTGAAATAGTCCACAAGGTGGATGCCAAGCAAGATAAACATTCAAGGATGTTGCCTATTTTTCTTCATTAAGTAAAGATTAATGGATAGTCGTGTAAACATAATTAAGAAGACCAGACAAACCATGTTGAGGAAGGGACATTTAAGATAATTTAGAATACCAAAGTTAAGGTGGATGCCCTGTTCTAGCATGGCTATTTGACAGATATTTAAGGCATTCAATTTATCATGGGCCATTTTCATGAAAAGAAGCACCCAAAGTCTTTCTTAGAATGTTATATGTTGTAAACTCCCATTTTGTATAAGGGGGATCTCCCAGTTATTAGAAGTGAATATTTCCCAAATTGAAAGGCATTCTTGAGACTTTGAGCTCAGACTGTTAATCATATTTTGTTAAATGAATGAGAAAGCAAGTGATCTTCCAGACTTTGTGTTGAAATAAGCTTGTGTCTTTTAGGAAATTATTATTATGTCTATTTCCTAAATACAATCTTGTCCATTTAATAAAATAAGTAGAATTAGTGGAAATAAGTTATAGAAGATGTCCTGACACTGACTTTGGGAGACTTTGTGATACCATAATTGCTTTCATCCTATTTTTGTGTGTAAAGGATACTAGGTAGACTTTTTTCTCTCTTTATCCTTTGTAATCCTATACCATATTGCAGTTTTAGGTGTAGACTTTGAGCTATGTTTAAATCTTGATGTGTTTCTTTATCCCAATCAATATGAGAAATAACTAAAAGTTAATGTTTTAGTTTGTTTCTTGTGGTTTTTGTTTCTACACTGGGAGAGCCCTACTGTTTGCTAAATATCACTTCTAAAAGAAGAGAAGTGCCCCTTTTAGCAATTATACCAGAATCCTCCTCTATTCTATAAACATAATCTATAAAAAAAGAGAAATGGATGGTATGATTTCACCCCTGTGTCTATTTTCATCTATAGTATATAATAGTTTATAGGGAGCCTCCCCTTGCTAAGAGGAGAGATTTGTCTCAACCTGGCTATGGCCACCACATCTGTTTTGTTGTATAAATCTCCTTATGTTGTGGTTGATGCACCTATTTTGCCATCAGTTAGCTGGTGACAAAATATTCACCCAACATGACCATGGCGTCTTTTTCTCAAATAGGGACTATGTTAGAAACCCATTTAGATTAGTCCATAGGTTTGATAAACCTAACAAAAATAAGTTTGATAATTTATTTGTGATGTAATATGGAAACTATAGGTGTAAATTTGTGTTGATTTTGGTGCATAGGTTTGGCATCAGGATAAGTGATAGTATTGTACACCAAAATTCTAGGGTCATTACCAAGCATGTAATCATAGTACTAGGTAAATATCTCATGATATTTATTGAAAAATAAGTAAAATTTATCATGTTTAGTCGGTGTGAGTCTGTAAAAAACTATAATAGGCTGAGGGCATGACTAATTACCATATTCAATGTGAGTAGTTTCTTTGATAAGCATAACATTTCCATAATGTAAATGATATGTTGTATTTGATAAAGAATTAATTGCATTAGATTTTGGGTCAATGCTAGTGATAAAGTTTTTGAAACAAGGGGATTTATTTTTGAATTTCCTAAGTTTTTGATGTTTCCAAGGAAGTTGAGGTTCTCGAGTATGAAGTAGTTCAAGGATAACTTAATTTCTAGGAAAATTAAGAAGAAGACAATAATACTCAAATTTTACATTGAGATCAATAATTTTATTACCATGGATATCATATTTATAATGTATATGATGAACATTTGTTGCCTTGACATCTAATGTAATCTTAGGAGTTAGAGGAGTAGATTGATTAGATGATATTGGTGTGTCATTAGTTTAATTTTAAAGTAAAAAATCAAATGTAATGATGTAATTTTTAGGTAGTAAATAAGATGTAATAATATATAGAGTTCAAAAGGGAGGATTTGTTTAACCACCCGAGTATCAAGAATTGGAGTATTAGCAGGATGTAGATGAACTTTGAGAGATAATTCAAAATATATGGAAATGGTGTGAACATCTTGGTAAAAATAATTTATTTAAGATAAGGTTTTTTGATAATGTTATACATCCAAGTCTTGATATTGATCTTGGGCCATGATATAGTATCATCATAGGTTAGAGAAATGGTACATGCTTGAGATTTAATGGGAGTTTTAGAAGACAAAATTTTGAGATTATTGAACTTATGTGGAGACATGATTAGAGGATATTGGAACAATTTTTCCACTCCATAGTCATTACATGTGAAGTAATCTTCTAGTTAAGAAGGTTATTGAACATTACATGGATGGGAAAATCATTTGCCTAATTAATGAGAGGAATGTTATGATCATGAGGTAATAAATATGGAGGAAGCCACTCTAAAATATAAGGAGGTAGTTTAGTAGTCTTTTAAGTATGTTACAAGTCATTAGTTTCATCATCATCTAAATTAATAATAGTGACATGTAGGTCTAGATTTATGTTGATGAATTTAGGTAAGGAAGCATTATTGATGGTAGGAATGGTAGGAATGTGATATTAATATTTTAGATGGGGAATGTGAATACTCCAATGGTTAGGATCAACCTCATGTTTATATCATTTGTCATTATGTATGAATTTAATTCATTGGATACCATAAAATGTGATGGCCCTCATTACATGAGTCCAAAGGCAACCAATGAGTATGTTATAAGATATAGGTAAATTAAGGAGCATAAGTTTAGTTCAAATGGTCTTAGTTCCAATTGTTAGAGGAATCCAAATAAAATCAAGTGGTGTTTTATTAATTTTATCAAATCGATGATAATTAAAGTGGGTTTTCTTGAGATGATCCTTATTATAACCAAGTTGTTGGATGAGCCACAAAGATCTCATATTAATAACAAACCCTTCATCAACTAAGACTTTATGAATAAGGGTAGTATAAATGACTATTTTAATGAATAGTGATGGATCATTAGTGTGAAAAAGGATCTCATTGTTAATCATGTCCTCTTCAATAAATTCAATAAAAGGCTTGGAATAAGGACCAATGGACTCAAAGGTATATACATTGGTAGGTTGAGGCTCAAAATAGGATGGTTCTTCATCTATAGAAGATGGATATTCAATTTATTTTAATTTTTGCATGAGAAACTTGTGATGGCAAGGGGAAGTAAGAACTAAATCCATAAGTGTATCTTGTAAGGCATGGAGTTAAGTTCTTTGAGAAATTTCCAATGGGATTTAGAAGAAGAACTAGTGTGAAGTTTAGAAGGTAAGGTAGATTTTAAAGGAATATAAATTATTGGGGGTTCAAAAGAAAGAGGTGGTTACTCAAGGGATTCTAAATAAAAGTTAGTGGTTGTAGTTTCTTTAAGAATTTGTTATTTCAAAGATAGTTTCTTAGGTTTTACGATAGGATCTTTGTGAGATGGTTTGTGATGATAATTAACCTTAGTTGTGTTAACATATTTAGAATTTTTGTATTATTGGTCATAGTTGGACTCAATATCACAAACATCCTTGGTATTTATTGATAATTATATATGGAAAAATATTTTTGGTTAATATAAGAAGAAGCTTTTGAATCTTGTCATTTTTGATAATTAGTGTTTTATTCTTGATGATGAAGTTAGATAATGGCTTCATGATTAAAGGAATCACCAATCATGTAAGAGACATCAATTTTAGTAAGCTCTCAATAAGTTTCATGGGAATAACAAGTGTAATTTTTTAACCAACATAATTTATTAGGTTCATACCATTTAAGAGGATTATTATGACAAGTGAATGGTTTAGAGAGAAATAAGAATTATTTCATTTACTACATAGTTAGCACTATGTGAGAAGAGAAGGGAGTGTTGGCTTTGGAAAATCTTAATTTGGTTTAAGGAGTATTTCTTGTGATGGTGTTAATATAAGTTTGAAAATATACTTTAAGTAATTTGGTATTAGGTTGGAATTGTGTCATGAGGAATTCGTGACGTTTGGCTTGGTCAAGAGCTTTGTTAAGTGTTTGAGGAGCAAAAGTTTGAACCTTATATTAAATCCAAGGAGTTAAATAAATTATAAAGAGTTTAAATATATTATCAACAATCATGTTATGGTCAACCTTATGGGATAGATATTTACATCATTTGATAAAATAATGATTTGATTTAATTGGAGATTACTTAGCATTGATGAAAGGGCTAAGGAAATTTTAGGGAAGTTCACTATGTTGAAACTCTTTAACTAAAGGATTAAATAAATCATCAAGTAATCGAATGTAATGTTTAGAAAGATAGATAAACCATTCTATACATCACCATTGAAGGTTTTAACTATAAGTTTAGTTATGATTAAATTATTAGTTTGAATCCACTCTTTATAAATATTACCAAATGCTTTGAGAAAGGATGTAGGGTCTTTAGTCCCATCATACTCGATAGTCAAAGATATTTTCAAACTATCATAAACATGATGAAAGTAACTAAAGGCTCATTTTTGATGTTTTGAAGCTTTTTTTATTTATAATAGGTTGAGGAATAACATTTATTGAGGCATATCTAAGATGTGGAGGAATAAAATATAGATTGGCATGAAGATTGAGAATGAGAGGTTGATTAGCCATATTGATCAAATGAAGTTGTAATTGAATCATTTGATAGTTTTTATAAGTTTTCATTACGTTGTAATATCAATTGGTGCATTAGTTTTTTTAGGAGAACTCCCTAAATTAGTATTAAGGGGAGGGTTATTGGAAGGTAGATTACTAGTGGGATTATTGGATAGATTTGTATTGATTACTCTGACATTATGTTAAAAAGATTGAATATGAGAATTATCTTGATATGTACAAAAAGGATTGGATTTACCTAATTCATCTTGAGATGATATTTGAACCATGTTATAATCCAGAGATGAAGGAGGAGAAGAGGTGCTCCAAGAGTGAGGGTTCTCTTAGGAGGTAAAGAAAGGGAGAAATGCCCCATATAGTGTCTAAATTGATTTAAATTGTCCAAGAAGACTCTAATGGGGTAATTCATGATGTTTTGAGGAAATTAATAGAATGATAAGGAATGAGAAACAAATATAGAGAAATAATAGTATAGATCTAGTTAGATGGTAGGGTAAAAGCATCAATAAAAGTATAGAGTCGACCTAGTCAATTGAGTAATACTAGATAGAAGACAAACAAGTAAAAATTTGATCAAGTTGAATGAGTACAATTGGAAAGGAAAAATTATAGTATGATAAGGATATAGATTTGACCAGGTCAAATTATTACTTAACTTGATTGGTAGAAAGAAGTACTAGGTCAACCAGGTCAATTTAGTATTGTAGTCAGGGAAGAAGATAATCTATAAGAGACTGTGTCGAGAAGAAAAAAAGTTTTTTTAAAATTAGGAAAAGTTTTTTTAATGTAATTGAAATAAGGAATGAAAAAACACGCAAATAATTGGATCAATGAGAATGATCTAATTAACATAAAATACAAAACCTTGCACCAACATTGGCCAATGTAAGTTTTTACTATACAACATATAATGAGTAGAGAGAAAAAAGTCAACTAAAAATTAAATGCTAGCTATGTCATCATCCTAAATGTTTTTAGATTATTATAAAGTTTTATTTTAAGTGTGATAGGGAAGTTGGCTAAAAATATGGATCTACGGATGGTTTCAATATGTTTAGATTAAAATGGATCTATGTTGCCAATGGTACTAGCTTGGTATTGGGGCCCACCCCATCACTTCAAAATCTCACAGAGATAAAGGTGTCAAGTTATTTAACAATATATACCATTAACCATGTGTCTATACTTAGCTAGAAAAACAAGTTAGCTTTCCCCTTGGTGATGAAATCCAAGTAGGTAAGCTTGGGAAGATAAATGTTAAATGTATTTTTCAATTTGTGATTTGGTATTGTGTAAAAAGAGAACAAAATTGTGCAACTAAAGGGTATTTTTAAGACATACCTAATTAGACTATGTGACCTATATTAATCATGTAAATAACTAAAAATGAAAGTTGAATTAATTACTAACATATAGTTGTTAATTCCCAAATTAAGAATGGTATAAATTTGGTTTAGATGACACTGTATGCAAATATTATAAAATAGAGTCAATAGGGTTTATACTATTCTATAAAATCAAGAGTCTTTAAGATCTAAGTCAACTAGGTTAACTTATTTTTTTTTTGATAGAATACAAACTATAGAACTAAGTCAACTAGGTAGACTTAGTTTTCTATAAGATTAAAGTTTTTAAGATTGCAATCTTGTACAAAATAGAACCATAATGAAGTATTGAATTGAAAGAGAGAGAAAGAGAGGAACCTTGGTGGGTTAAAAGATAATTAGGATTAAAATTTTTATGTTGAAGTGCCTTGATTATTTCTTGAAACTTCAACAATGTTGACTAAATCAACATAGTTATGTGAAAATCCTATTTTATGAAGCCCATTAAGATGACTGATTTGAGTTGGTCAACTTAATATTTTATCTGGAAGATGTCTATAAGAATAAGTTAACCTGCACAACTTATTTTGTTATTCTAGATGCTGACTGAGAGACTAAGTTGACTTGTTCAACATATTCTATTATTTGAAACTGATGTAGAGTATTGTGTTGACCTATTCAATCTAATAACTTGTATTTTATGAAGACATGCATAGAAAAAACATAGTTATTTTTATATGGCTATGTGTTAAAACTATGTACAAAAATTAGAACTATACTAGCCTGGTTGGCCTAGTATTACAAAAATAGAAATAATAAAATGATAGAAATGAAAATCATGAAATAAAAAATTTAAGGGTTAGATTCACATCAAGTTCACTATAAATATATGTAATTGGAAATGCAATAAATTCTATAAATCAATCCTAGCTCAAAGAAGATAGATCCTACTTACACTTTAAATTGGTGATACATTAGATAATCATGGTCATGACCAATATGGATCTTCTATACCTAATGGATATCTTACTACAATAATATCATTGGGGAGGGTTTCAAAGCCTTCAATCAATAAAAACTATGCAATAACCCTAACTAGGTCCTATGTTTTCATATTCACTAAACTAATAATAAATAAAGCACAAGTCTAATCTAGTTCTCACCAAAGCTTATGGCATAAAGTGGGGGTTAGTAAACATAAATTTAAACATGCATAAGAGAATCCTAGTTAATCTATTTATAGGTAAAACCTAGATTCATGGAGAGAAATATTATTCAAAAGCCATTACTTATGTTACTTTTATCTAGTAAAGAGAGGAATAAAGTTGGAGATATTTATGTGTAAGATGACCCTATCAAGACTCAATCTCTCCCTTGGATAAAGGTACTTCACAATAGGTTTTTGTGGTTTTTAAGGATCACTAAGAAATTCCAAAGTATCCAAGACTTCTCCAAAAGACAAGATTCTTATATAAGAATAAACCCTAAGCTTAGACTCCTCAAGTAAAATGGTGGAAGAGTAAATTGTAAATAAGTGAAAATGAATAATAACTCTTTCTTAATTTATAAGAATGGTGAAATGGATGTGTTTATATAGGTGTATCTAATAGTAAACCCTTCTAAAATATTTGGCCTATAAGGTCAATCTAGTCGACCTAGTATTGTAATTGAGAAAAACTAACTAGGTCATAGACTAGGTCAGCTAGGGGTCAACCTAAACCCTTAATAAGTTTTATCAATAAGAATACAAGGTTGATGCAGCTGACATATTCATGTAAAATATTAAAAATGGTTTTAGGTTAGGTAAAGGGCTAATGAAGGTGGTAAATTACTAGTGTAGTGTGCGAAATAGGAGACAAATCTTAAGGGAATGGTTTTTATGAGTTGGTTGGATTGATAACAAGTGGTAATAAGGGACAAAAATCCTACGAAGCACCAATGGCATACCTAACCCTTTATTTATGCACCCCTTAGGGTGTGCACTTAGAGAGATTGATACTCAATAGGTTCCTTCAATATAGAAATCATGAGTAATTGGTAGAGTTAAAAAATATTATGTGTATATATTAGACAACATAGATCCTCAACTGGATACAAAGACTACCCTACCAAAATTAAAGAGAAATGGAAAGTCAAAAATTACAAATCTTTAGGATTGATTGGCATGATGATGACCCTAAATTGAATGTCCACATTGATGGTTGTTATCTTGCCTCCACTTCTTGGTCCAAATTTAAATATGTTTATGATGTTTTCAATGAATATCACAAAATTCAAAATTAGGATCAATTATCTAAGTTAAAGTTCAATGAATTTAGAATTATGGATAATTTTTTGATTAAAGTTCATTCTTTACATTCTCAACTATTTATTTTATGCGTTAAAATTTATGATTTTAATTTGATTTATATTATCATGAAAAAATGTTTTTGTCTACCTTTTTAGCAATTTATTACTAATATTCATTCACAACTAGCCTTTCCTACTTTATTTGATATGTTGACATTTGAATTATTTTATATTTTATTGGATCAATAAGAACAAAATTTGGTTCAATTTGGTAGTCTTAAGAATAATGAACATGATTTTATTTCTAAACACCAACATAAGAATGAAAAAGAACATGTTAAGTCCACTAATACACATAAAAAGAAAGATAAAAAAATCTAACTTTAAACTTAAGAAGAAATTAGATTGTAATTATTGTGAAAAAAACACTCGTGATGAATATTAATAATTGAAAAATAATTATGATATCAAAAGTGGAAATATTAAGGTCAAAGATAATGTTATCACTAGTAACAATAAGGCTCAAGTAAAATAAAAGTCTAATACTATAGCTACTTTTACTTGTACTTTTTGGGCTTCTCTTATTGAATGGATTGTTGATTTTGGTGATACTCAACATATGACATCTAATCCTCAATTGTTTACTTATTTAGAACTAGATATTTCTAACAATCATTTAAGTCTAGTAAATCATGTTTTTTGTAATGTTTAAGCCATAGAAAATGTTAAAATTCCTAATGGTGAATTGCATGATGTCTTGCTTATTTTTGATTTGAAATTAAATTTACTTTTTGTACCTTAATTATGAAAAAAATACTATAAAGTAAAATTTATTAATGATACTTGTTATGTCAAATCTACTAAGCCATCTTTTCAAGTTATTGATACTACTTTTCTAGATAATGATAATCTATTCAAATTTATTGGATTATCTTCGCCCTCCTCTTATCATGCTTTGCTTATTTATAAAGATGTCAACTTGTGGCATGAAATATTAGGACATATAAATTAACAAAGTATTTTAGTTATGAAAAATCACAATATGGTTTAAGATTTTCCTAAAATTTCTCCCACTACTTCTACTTGTAATGGTTGTATGGCTAGTAAAATTCATAGAGGATCTCTTCCTATAAATCACTCTTGGTGTGCTACCAAAAATATTCATTTAGTTCATATTGATATTTTAGGCCCTATGAAAACTAATTGTATTAATGTTTATAAGTATGCTTTAATTTTTGTTGATGATTGCACTAGGGAGTTTGGATTTTTTTATTGAAAACTAAAGATCAAGATTAGACACTTTTATTGAGTTTCATGCCTTTGTTGAAAAACAATATCATTATTTTTTATAAATATTTTGCACTGATAATGGTACTAAATATGTTAACAATGATTTTGTTTCATATTATAATTAATATGGAATTAAACATGAGAAAACTATTTCCCACACAACTAAGCAAAATGATGTTGTTGAATGTAAACATAGGATTATTACTGAAATGGCTAGGTGTATATTGCATGATAAAAATATGCATTATAAATTTTGGGATGAATCCATGTATTATGTTGTTTATCTTATTAATAGGACTCCCACTAAATTTGTTTTAAATATTACATATGAAGAATCTTGGAATGGTTAAAACATTTACATATTTTTGGTTGTGATGTATTTGTTCATATTCCAATTGAAAGGCATAAGAAATTATATTCTCAATAAAATACATTTATATTCATTGGTTAATATGAATCATATAAATATTATATGGTGTATGATCCTCAAACTAACAAAATCAAGATTAAAATAGATGTTAATATTGTTGAAAATGGTGTACTTGATTGTGCTTATACTTCAAATTCTATTGATATAATTTATGCTTCTTTTCTATTTGAAATTAGTGATGATCATAATGATGTGTTTCATAATGATTTTGTTCTTATATTTCATTCTACTTCTTCTAGACTTTTTCCAGCTAAATCTATGCCTATGTGGGTCAAGACTACTATGTAAGATTCTAGAATTCATGTAGATCTTAATGATACTCGTAGAACTAGGACATAATTTTGTAATTATTCTTTAATGTATAAACATAAGAAAAAAAATGATCCTAAAACTCTAAAACAAGCTTAATGTCACCCTCATTTAGAAAAAATTGTGCATGATGAATACAACTATTTGATTTCTAACAACACTTGGGACTTGGTCCCACTATCGAAAGGGCATCATTTGGTAAGTTGTAAATGGTTGTTTAAAATAAAGTTCAGTTCTGATAATCAAATTGAAAAATATAAATCTATATTAGTTGTTAGAGGTTTTTTTCAAATTTAATGAATTGAATATAATGAAATTTTTTCTCATATTCCTAAGATGCTCACAATTAAATCTATTTAAGCTTTAGCTACTCACATGCATTAGCATGTTTATGAAAGGGATGTTAAGAGTGCTTTCTTAAATGGTGACTTGAATAAATAAATTTACATGTCTCAACCTCATATTTTTATTAATAAAATAAATTAATATCTTTTATGAAATATAAAAAAAGATATTTAAGATTTAAAACAATCTCCTGCAGAATGGTACTCTAAAATCTATGAATTGTTTATACCTTAAGGATTTACTCGTAGTTCTAAGATCCTAATATTTTTGTCAAAAATACTCCAAATGACATAGTTATCATTTATTTTTATGTTTATGACTTAATCATAACTAATAATAATATTTAAATGGTTTCCTTCCCTAAAAATTCTTTGAATAATGCCTTTGAAATGATTGATTTAGGTTTATTACATTATTTTTAGGCATTCAAGTTTATCAAGAAAAGGATAACATCTCTGTTTCTCCATCTAAATATTCATATGATTTAATATCTATATTTAATATTTTAGATTTAAAACATGTTTCTTTTCCTTGTGAAATTGGTGTTAAATTACTTAATGATATGGAAATATAAACTATTAATCCAACTCTATATAGATAATTAGTTGGTAGTTTGAATTATCTTACTCATACTCATCTGGATATTTATTTTTGTATTAGATTGGTTTATTGCATTATGTTTAAACTTAAATATACTCATTTTAAATATACTAAAATATTTATTCATTATATTAAAGGTACTCTAACTTTTGGCATCGATTATACCTCGAATAACAATTTTTCTTTGGTAGGTTATTCATATTTTGATTAGGTTGGTGATACTAATGATATTAGATCAACAAGTGGTTATTGATTCTCCTTGGGTTATGACACCATTTCATGGAATAGTAAAAAGAGAACTAATGTATGTCTATCATCCATATAAGTTTAGTATAAATATTTTAATCATGATATGAAGGAAATAATTTGGATTCGAAGACTTACTAAAGATTTGGGACACCCACAACATTTAACTACTCTAAATTTTGGTGATAATCAAAGTGTCGTTGACTTAGTAAAAAATATGATTTTCCATGCAAGGTCTAAGCACACTTAGATTAAACATCATTTTCAATATTAACATCTTGAATACAATCAAATGATTTTCTCTTTCTATCCTATTAAAGAATAAATGGTTTATATATTCACTAAGCCTCTATCTAAAGACAATTTTATTTTTTTTGTAACAAGCTAGGATTGAAGGAAGATCTCATCAAGGGAAAGAGTTAGTGATGATTCCTCCCTTCTTGTTTATTTTTAAAATTCTAAATATCGTTTAAGGGGGAATGCTAGAATTACCCTTTATTTGGGATAATTAATTTCATCCTAAGTTTCATTTTCTTATGTAAGGAATTGATATTTATGTGAATTATTAATTAACATAAATCTGGATTCCATAAGGTGTCACTCAATTATTTGTGTTTCCTTATGATTTAGGAGTTACATGCATGAGTAACTCATTTACCCACATGAAACATACCTTCCTTATATTTATAAGGGACTAGGACACAAGTGGCACACACTTAGGGGGCTTGTAAGATCATAATGGAATTATATGTAACTCTCATTTTACTCCTCTATCTCTATAAAAGACCCTTCCTCTCCTCTTTTCCTCACTAAGAATATTATATCTCTATTTATTCTTATCTTGTGTTCTTTATTCAATCATATAATTGTGGAGATTTGGGTTGAAATCCATTTAATAAGATCACATGATTTTTTATCTAATACATTTTTTTTCAACTTTAAAATTATTGTCACTTATGATTTTCTCTTGAGAGGTATGCATTATTGATTTTTCTCACACTTTCATGCTATGTCATTGACGATTATTCTTTGGTTAAAATCCTTTAGTAATCCACAATCCTTAGGAATGTTAATGAAAATAATAACTAGATATTAATGGAAATGTGGATCAAAAACAAGCTAGATGTGAACATTCAATAAATATCCAAAAACTAGGACTGAAGTCTTGTCTATTTATAAGAACACTCTCTTGGATTTATATAGGGTCAAACCTAGTTTCTTGAATATAGATGTATGCATTACATTGGCTGAGGAACCTGAGCCTACCTAAAAAAATTTAACATTCTTTTCAAACATTTTAATAATCAACAAAGAAAGGTATTACTTCAAGTTTATCTCAATGAACAACCATATAAGTATGTGAAACATTGGTTTTATCAATTGATAGATTCTCAATCAATGATATTAGTAATAATTGTTTGTGTTCAGTAATATGAGCTAGATTATAAGGAGTAATATACTCCATAATTTTATCCTATCCTTAAATATATTGTATCCACATTTTCTCCTTGAATCAATAACCTATTATTGATTGTTTACTTTTGGAGGAGGTAGATTGTTATTAGCTTTAGGATCTAGAGGAATAACTAAACTATTATTTGGAGGTGTGCAAGTTATGAGGGTTGTTTTCCTTGGTGTAATAGATTATAATAATTTATTTATAATAATTATAAATCATGCATATCATTTTTATTGTCTTCTGGCTCATTATCATCTTGGACTAGGAATGGGAATTCATATGCCTCAAATATCATGGAAATGCCATATGAACTATAAGTGTTAGTTATGGATGAATAAAGCTAATTTGAGATGGCCTAATATATTTACTTATATTTATTAAAAATATTTAATGGTTTACAAAAATATATAGAGTCTATCTCACCATGATGTGCAATATTATGGACTCTACACTAGTTGGGAAAGGTTTCCTTGCATATTTATCTCAAGAAGCATATTGGGTTGTGGATGAAATTTATTACATGGACTATTAAATGCTCCCTTATAAAAATTAAATTTTAAATTAATTTTTTTTCTTTCCTTAAAATATTCTCTAAATGTTTTTGCATGCTTATAACTCATTCTTATGCTTATGCACCATACATTGAATGGAATGCAATTCTACTTTAGTAGAATCAGAAGCAATACCATATGTGGTAATAACATTAATTATCACCAAATATTGGTTCTAAATATATTTATTTGGTGCTAATACATTATTATTATGAAATTTGTGTTTTTGGTAAGGTGTAACGTGGGTCAAAGGTAACTATGTATGTAATTGTTTTAGATTGTAGACTAGAGCATTTTGATTAGCATTCAAAATAAGATTTAGCACCAATAAATTTGGATTGACATTAGGCATGGCTAGATTTTGAATTTTGGATTCAACTTACTATCAATATCGATGGATTTGGCCTAGACTAGTGGTGGTGTGATGATGTTTAGTGTTCTACATAGAAATACTATAATAATAGAGTCTACAACATATTTATACATCTCAAGGGCTAACACATCAATGAGCCTTTATGTGAAATTTACTCAACTATTTTTAAATATTGCATTAAAGTATATGATTGTCTCATTATGTTTTCTTCCCATTATTTAAATTTTTTGATATATGGCACTTAAGTTAGTGACCTATCCAAAT
>JARHVA010001872.1:2335000-2372500 GCA_037957365.1 Torreya grandis
TAAGATAATTTTCTTCCAACGCATATATAACTTGCTAAATTGAATAATAGTTATACTACCTAAAATCAATCAATATCCCTTATATACATTTTTATATTTAGCTCATTCTAATTCCATTCTCATCAATCCTATACATATCATCACATCATTGGTCTCAATTATCCTTATTTATTCTCTATCATCAACATCTAACAGACAACCCACATCTACCTTTATATCTACGCTCTTGGTAGATCATACGGTCTAGATTATGATGTCCTCATGTGGTTATGAAGCTTGGAAGGTTTGAAATACATATGACTATAGATTTATGGATTAGACTAGTACTCTTTTGATTAAAATTTCTAATTTATATCTTTTATAGCACTCAAACACATACAAAGATATTTTGTATGTGGCACTTTATGATACTCAATTACCTCACACATCTGAGCCCACCTATGTGGCTTCTATTATCAACATTATGTATGGATAGAAAAACATATTTCTTTCGAGAGATAGGAACTTACGCTTCATCTCATAATATATCCATACCTACCTCTCTATATTTTTGTATGAATTAATGAGGTAGATGTCAAATGAGTTCTAGTTGATAATCGAATAGGATTGAACATCTAAAACATTTCTTTTCTATATTATCTTAACATCCATGCTATAAATTTAGATCCTTTTGATATGAGCATCAGAAGGCTTAAAAACATTCCATGAATTTTTTTAGGTTAAATCACATTAAACCTTACCCTTAAACCCTGAACACTACCTACAACATGCCATGTTATGCCAAATGATCTCAATTACAATCTCTTGTTTGGTAGACCATAGATCCACGCTATGCACATAGTTCCATAATTATTTAAAATTCAGTTATAGAGGCCATATATACACATGCCCTAGGGATAAATAACCATTTAATTATTATCAACATATAGATCCTTCATATAACTATATTACATGCATGGATTTTACTATTAAACCACCCCAGGCTATAATTGAAAATATGCATACAACTCCACTATCTATTTCCAATACAAAGGGTGATAAATTTACTTCACCTTTCACATTATTATATTTTTAAAGGATGGGTTACATAGGTTAGGGCCTTGGAAAACATGAATAGGGAATTTTAAATCTTGTTGAAACATATGATCAATAGGGAAAATAGGGACATGGGTATAGAAATGATACATCTAATGTTGGATCCTTTCATAATTCATCTCAACACATCATATTTTGTCCACTTTTTCCATGAGCAACTGATATATTAAACCATGTTTATACACTTTTAATCATATACCCCAACCTCATTGATGATATAATTTCACCAGATCTATGAATTCTTAATGAGTTCGCTAATGATGAATTTCTCTTAGAATTCTTGGGTTCATATGTGGACATCCCTTCCTTTTATCATAATAATGGGTTTCCTCATTCCACAAGTGCTCAGTCATACTTTGATGAGCATTCATATGATTTAGAATATATGTTACTTGACACATATGATACAATCCATAAAACACCTATACTTTAGATCAATCTACATTGCTTAAGGAAGAAATAGTCAAATTTAATTATGACACCAAAATTATCCTTACATGATACCCTTAGATTCTAAATTACATAAATATTAAGACACAAACACTCATCATATTTTAATTATTTTTCTTGAGGTATTTACATGGGCATATTTAAATATGCCCAGCATTGATCCCTCACTTATATTACATATAATTACATTGTATGTTGATGCCAAACTATTAAAGTAAAACATTCTCAAAATGCATCCTAAAGTCTATCTCCTTATCAAATATGAGATCTAATAGTTTTTAGATGCTAGTTTAATTCAAACAGTTTCCCATCCATAGTGGGTTACAATATTGTTTTGGTTATAAAACCTAAAGGACAAATCTAATGTTGTTATGATTCTAGAGACCTAGATAAATCATGTCCTAAATATTTTTTCCCTTTACCAATTATTGATATGACAGTCGATTCCACAACCGGATATGAGATGTTCTCCTTTATTGATGGTTTTCCAAAGTATAATAAAATCAACATAGCTGAAGAAGACTAGAACAAGACTTCTTTCACAACACCATGGGTAACTTTTTGCTATATAATAATGTCATTTAGATTAAATAATGTTGGTGAAACTTACCAATGAACTATGATGCATATCTTTCATGAATTAATTCATAATATAGCTGAAGATTATGTCAGTGATTTATTGGAAAATTCAAAAGAATGACAACATCATACAATCTATTTACATCAAATCTTTGAAGATTCATAAAATACAATGTTTGACTCAACCCTAAGAAATGTGTCTTTTCAGTTTCCCTAGGAAAAATTTTGGGCTTCATTGTATCTCAATACAACATATATGTTAAACTTAAGAAGGTCAAAACAATCATGGATATGCCTCCTACTAATCTAAATCAACTTTAGTCCCTCCAAGGGAAAATTTAGACAAATCACAGATAAAACCCAATCATTCACTAGATCACCTTAAAAAATGTATAATTTGAGTGGGATCTCACATGTCAAGGGAGATTTGATACACTTTAGAAATACTTTAAAAACCATTCCATATTGGTTCCACCTATACCTAAAAAACCAATCCTATTTTAACTTTACGTGATAGATCATACACTAAAGTCACTCTTAATACAACATGATGACTAGCATAAGGAAATTATAATTTATTACATTAGTTTCACACTAGTTGAATATGACCAAAAGTATCTAATAATTGAAAATCTTTGTTTAGCACAAGTATTCCCTACTCATAAACTTCATCACTACATGATTAATAATGAAACACATAACATTACCAAGGTCGATCCATTAAAATTAATCATGTCAAAACCACATCTTTTGGGTTATGTTTCCAAATGGGTTATTCTACTTACTAAATTTTACCTCAATCATATTAAAAAAATATTTAAAATGAAAAATCATTGCAAACCAATTGGTAATAGCTCCATTACTTGAAATAGAACCTATTAATGATAATTTTAGAGATGATTTCATAGCATACAATACCACTATTGCCACATGTATAATCTTCTTTGATAGATTCTATATGTGCATGTGGTGATAATGTTATAATTATTTTCATCAATTAATTTAGACACATGGTACCTTTTGCATACTAACTCAATTTTTCATGCACCAAAAATATCATGAAATATGAAGATCTCATCTTAGGCCTTTAAGATACTCATAATCTCAAGATAAAATCAATAAAAGTTTATAGGGACTCTTAATTAATTATCAATCAAGTCACAGATGTTTACCAAGCTAAATAAGAACACCTAATTCCTTATAAGGACATGGTTCAATGTCTACACACTTAGTTTGAGGATTTATCTATTGAGATGATCTTGTGCAAAGACAACCATCTTTCCAATTCAATGACAAGTGTCACATCATTGATCCCCATAGTTATGGATGTATAAAAATCTATATTCATATTTAAATTATTAAAATATTTGTTAGTATCTCATGCATAACTTATTGCTCTAACAATCTTAGTTACCACATGAAATTTAAGACCATCTAAAAGTTTTTCCAACATATACAACTTTTTGAATAAATCTATCACACTATATACTTTTACAAAGAATGTAAATCAAAAATTACAAATAAATTTCCTTTGATATGTCATCATTGGTAGTTATTTATTCAAAATAAATTTTGATGAAAACTTACTTCAATGTTTAATAGCTGAGGAAGTCAAATTGGCTATTCAAGAGATACACAACAATGAATGTGGTGGTCATTTCAACATTAAGGAAATGTCTGACAAGTTAATAAAATAATATTACTATTGACTAACCATGGAATAAGAATGTCAAGAATATGAAAAATTATGTGAAAAATGTCAACGCCAAAAAAGCTTACACCATGTACCTTTGCAGTAGCTTCAACCTATCATATCACCATAGCCATTCATGTTATGGAATTTGATCTGATAGGTAGAATCAAACTAGAATCATAAGGAGACCCTAAATTAATTATCATAATAATAGAGTATTTTATAAAGTGGGTAGAATAAATCCCACTATAATCAACAAAAGGGGAGGATATTTGTCAATTTCCTCATGACCAATATTATTTCCATATCTATTTTCCTAATAATAATTACGGATAATGGAACCTCTTTCAAGAATAAAATAGTGAAAATTTTCTATGCTAAATATAAAATTTGACACACATTCTCTACACCATACTATAGATATGGTTATGTTCAATCAAAGTCAATGAATAATATAATCAATAACATTTTCAATAAAATAGTCACCAAATTTAGTGATGAATTACACAATCAACTTGTCTATGCACTTTGGGTTTATCTCACTAGTATACAGACACCAATAGGAGCTACTACTTATTCAATCTTATATGGCATAATATCCATTATTGCATTGGAATTAAAAATCCCATATTTATAAGTATCTTTAAAATGAATCATCACAAATGAATATTACAAGAGCAACATATCCATGAACTAAAATAGTTGAATCTTAAACATATCCAAGCTATAAAACATCTTAGAGATTATTAGAATTGAATCTAGATAACCTACAATAATAGAGTCCACAACAGGGAATTTGAAATAAATCATATGGTATTAAATAAAATCTTAGAAATGTCAACACCGAAGAAGAAATTAAAGGAAAGTTTAAAACAAATTGGCTTAGACCATACATCATCATAGAAAAGCTTAGTCCAAAACTATATCACCTAGCTTCACTCAATGGAAAGGTAGCTAAAAATATTCTAAACATAATTTATCTAAAGTGACTCTACATATAAATAATGAACTCTTTATTTTCATTTTAATTATATACACTTCCTCTTCTCTCTCATTCCTTGTACATAGTTTATTTTCATTTGTTTGTATATAGCTTATACTTTGAAAACACAAAAATAATATAACATGTCAAAATATAAAAACATTCAAATATTTCAAAAAACACAAAATTTAAAAATTATGTGCATTGATATGTTTACATTTCTATTACTTGATAGAATTGCATATTGTTTACTTGATAGAATTGCATATTGTTAGTTATCCTAGTATAGTTAGTTTTGTCATACACATATGCTTCACTTATTCTTGTTGAGTGCTTGAAAATTCCAAAGTGGACTCCAATCCAGTATACTAATCTAGACTAGATATAATCTAGCCATTGGGTCATTTACACTAATCTAGGTTTTTATATTTGATACATATTCCCACTTGGGGGCATGCCATACATAGTTGATACTCCCAGGTTTTATCTTTATATATTATATATTCTATTTTATGCATTGATTTATCTTGATAATGATCATTATTATTCACTACTTATAGTTTCACTTCTAACACTAGTTAGACTTAGTATATATGTTTTTTAGAATTTGCATAGATGTGTACTACATAGTTATTCGTGTTTTCATTTCTAGATTTTCTATATTAGACTTGATTTTATTCCTATGCTTCTTAAATCTCTGAGGGCATTTGAATATGCCATTTTTATTTTTCTCTATGCCTCTTATATGATTGTATGCCTTGGACATGTGACCATGTCCCTTATGTGTGTTTTCTTGATTATATATGCAAACATTTGAATGTGTCCTTATATGTTTCTCTAAGCCAAATTACTTGTTTCTTGCATATGTGGACAATTTAACATGTCTTTGTATGTCTTCATTCTAAAATTTAGTGACATGTGCCTATGTCCCTTGTATTATGTCATATTTGCTTACATTTTCATGCCTCATGTGCTTTTATGTATGATTCCTTATTACACAAACACACACAAATTTTTGATGCAATGAGGGACCTCATGTATCAACCCTTCCTACTTGGGTGTTGTGATGGATATCATGCTCCATCCCCTAGTTAAATACTTAAATTTTATACTATACACATTGATTACATCTATCTTGGCACCCTTATGTAATTATTTAATATAACATACATATTACATTACTTACTCATGCTCAAATACTTTTACATTTCTATGTTATGTTTGTACAGTGTATTAGAATATCATGTACATGCTCCAACTAACACATTTTGTAGAGATACTTATTTAGATGGTTGTTATTACATATATTTCAAAACTACCCTAAAAAGAGGGAGAATTCAAAAGGATTTGTCTTAGATATCAAGCTCTTACACTACTTTTCATAGACAAATTTTAGCACACAATCTCAATTTTAGATATTATACACATGACAGACAAAAAATAAAAAAATACTTAGAAGTCAATTTAGATCACTTAGAAATTAGACTAGGGATACATTAGCACCCATATTGAGACACTATCACCACAAGGCACTACTATCCACTACAAGGCACTATTGTCTAGTATCCCTATCTTCAAGACAATATAGATCATTCAAACTTGTACACTAGGTAAAATACAGATTTCTATAAATATAGTCACAAGTTTGATAGTTATGTTAAGATTTTTATCAAATACATTCATTTCAACTCAGAGTCATACTAGGTTTTCAATTTTAGGGGCATCATGTGTGACATCATCACTACAAAATTTAATTCAATTACATAGATTAAACTATTACATACTCAATTTAGATTCAGTATATTTAGATACCAAATTGGGGTTATGTGCATGGTGTAGACAGTTAAAACTAGCCACCAATGACCTCTATTAAAGTTTTAGACCAATTTATATAAAACATCATAATTTGGCCTAAAAACAATAAAACATGTTAAATGATTTGAATATGTCATTTACAAGTGAAAATTTTGGCCAATGTATCCCTAAATGGGCTAATGCATTTTATGAGATAGCTAACTTTGATTAGATCATTTTGAGTCAAAATGACATTTTCGCACCTAGGTGATCTAGATTGCTCTTTTCTACCAAATTTCTTACACAAGACAAGTGCCCTTATTATTTTGTGTTAGAAACATCCTAAATGGGATAATGGATCCAAAAAATATAACATCACCTTCCAATTCTAATTCATGTAAATTTAAAGCCAATAATACAACTTTTTAACCATTTTGATTAACTTGAGCAACAATTTCTAAGATTTCTACCAAATTTGATATATCATGTTTAAAAATAATTAATTTGAATCAAGATCTTAAGTTAATTTTAAATAGAACTTGTTGAATATTTCATTAATGGAAATTGATTATGTGTATCTACATCATCATGTGACATCATCTATGGAGTGGCATCCACAAGCTATAAATGCCATAAATATCTGATTAAGCCCTCTTATGCCTCTTTAATGCCTCTCTATCCCAAATATTTATGTGGGAATTTATTGATTTTAGCCTCCAAAATTGAATGGATTCTTAACCACAGATATTCATCTTGAGATGGATAATTTAGGTTCATCTAATCAAATGAGAAGATATATAAATAAAAAGTCTCACACTCATAATTTTTAACTTTCTTGGTTTAGATTTTTAATGCTTTAATGCTTTAAAAATCCATTAAAAATAGTGTTATTATGCCTAATTATTGAGATCAAATTCACAATCCAAATGATTCCAAGAGGAGGTGGAGGATAGCTAAAACTCCATTGATAAATACCTTTGAAGCACAAGTAGATCAAGCCAACAAGGAGAGCCTTTAGAAAATTCAAGAAGGGTGATAACTGCTTGTTTTCTTTCATTTTAGTTATGTTTTATCAATGGTTTTTACTTACTAAGCTCCCCAAAATATCTAGGCACAAGATGTTATCATTAGTGTGTTTTATTTTTGGATTTGATTTCCTACACTAACATGATATTAATCTTTCCTTATTAGATTTCTATGTTCATAAATGGCATGCTCGGTGGGATCAAATGCATCCCACATACCAAAGAGACCAAGATGCAACTCTAAAATATTTGAATGAATGCATAAAAATATTTAGATTTAAATTTTAGTTTTATTTTTGCCATTTTTGTGTTCACTTAGATTTACACAGAGACTAGTAGCAGTATTTTATAATCATTAGCAGTCATGAACTAACTATCGATAGTCATATATAATCAACAACAATCATTATGTGCATCCTAAAACTATTGACGATCACTATGCAGGGCAACAAATTAATAAGCCATCTTCTAAAACGTGATTTGGTGTCATACAGACTCCGTTTTTGATGATTTTTTTAAAACCATGTGTTTTCTCCTAGATTTTTAGGATATCCAATTAGTTTACCTTCAATTTTCATAGTTGTTTAAAAATAATATTGAAATAGGAGTTTGGATCTTTGTAAAGTTTCTAATTTTTACTCTTTTGGTTTTGTTACATTGTGTTTTCTTTATCTAATCCTTGCCTTGCAGGTCTTATTGATATTTTTTCACTAACCAAGTCTAATCTAACATTTTTGCCTTTTTTGGTTTTACCTTTGGGTCAATAGGTTTTCATTCATGGTCTGCATAAACTATTAAATGTCACCTTTGACCATTTACAATTGCCTAGTAACCACTAATGGTCACTTATGACCACTAGCAGTCACTTGTGACCACTAATGATCACTATTTTTTCCAAAAACACAAACTTGAGAGCATACTTTTCAAGTTTACTTGTCTCATTTATAAAAGAGCTTCAAAGTAATTTTTTTTTCTTGATAATTTTTTTTAGGACCTATTGGAAAAGTGACCAAATCATGCTTAATTAGATATTTTTAAACCTCTTTGTTACTTAAAAATAATTAGTAATGTTTCATTTGCTGTTTAAAAAAGTTTTTAGGGTGTTTGCTTGAACATTTTTTTGGGTTTTTTTTTAAGTTTTGCAACTTAAGGCTAAGGGGCCATAAGACACCACCAAATCTTTCATTTTAGTTCTTTAAAATTGAACTCACTTCCAAGTTTTTATTTTATGCAAGTCATTTATTTTTTGATTAGTTAGATTTGTTTGTACAAAAATGAAGTTATGCATGTATTCTCTCCCCCCATCCCCTTTAGGGAACTTGTGGGATCAAAAGTGCCATTTTCATTGAAAAAATTTGCCTTAGTCCAAAGGTGTAAAAAAAATGTTTTGATCTACACCCGCGTGGCTTGGGTGATTTAGAAACAACCATAAATCCTTTTTACTTTGTTTTTTTTATTTCATGTATTTTGGTTTTTGAGGGAAATTCATTACCTCCCATTATTTTTATAGGAAAGCCTTGACCTAGGGCTTCATATCTTGGCATTATTTTTAACCCCTTTTCATGAGGGGTTATATAAATTAATATCCCTTCACTTGAATGGTTTTTGGAGTGGTTAAACCATATCCATTAGTAGAGGCTAAACCTAAGATGTTTGAGCATGTTAGAAATCACACTATACTAAGCGAGTGATGGATGTAGTGGTTGTAAAAAGGGAAATAACTTTTTATAATAATCCATATGATGTCAACCCAAATTATATGTTTATTATCTTGTTTACTAGTGTGAAAGGTGGTAGACATGAGATCTATCTAGATGATCAAAAACCAATTAGATTTAGTCAACCCCATTATACCATACCTTGATAGGATTTATGATGATTATACTTAGTTGTATTTTTGTCATTTATCTATTTCTTTCTTGGTATTTTGAGATTAAAACTTATGTGTTTGTTTCTAACCATGTCAAAAGCAAGTTTTTTTATACGCCACTCCCTTGTCAAGGAGGCATTATACTCGTAGTTTTACACCAAACTTGTGCCTTGAAATTTTTTCTAAACATGTTTGTGTATGTGTCACTTGATTGAAATGGATATTATTATACTTCCTAAATCATTTATCAAGTTTGTGCCCTTGATATTTTAAACAAAACATTAATCATGTCATTAGAGAATGTTAACACCATTACACTACTCAAATTATTTCAAGACTTGTTATCCTTGTACCGAAACCATTGTTTAAAAATATGTCATGTATGTCATTTAGACCTTGTCCATGTGTTGTCATGCTATCCAATATTATCTAGCTTGTTCAATAAAATCTTAGTCTTCAAACATTGAGTTTTACATTAACCTTGTTAAAGTTTGAATTCAAACATTGATTGATTTCTATTTAAGCCTCGCTTCATAGGGTTTGATATAAATATCCTTATCTTTTGGGTTGAAAAACTTTAGTTAATTGATTACCAAAATTTTATAACTATTATTTTTTAGTTTAGAGCCTATCCAAATCATTGTTTGTGCCTTTATTTGGGATAACATAGCCTTTTTTGTAGGTGTATTTTGTATTATGCCTTATAACAACTTATAATGTTTATATTTGATTTCGTGTGTTGGGTCTACGTAAAAAATTATTCCAAAGTTGTTAGATTAAATCACCTCATCATCATTTTTATTTCAATCCTATATTTTGATGTTGCTCATCCAAAAGTCCTGACACAACATATTTTAGTCTAGCTTTTGAATCTACATTTGGACAAAAGACCTAGAAACTCCTTTACCTTTCCTAGTTTAGACCTTGTTTGGAACACTTTGGCCTAGACTTTTGACATGCCATTTTTTATTCAGATGCTTGAAATTTTATGTGTATGACATTTAATTTTAGCCATTTGATGTTAGACAATTTTATGCCAAGCACAAACCATTTTGGAGATCCAATTCCACTTTTAGATCATTTTTTTTATTGGAGATACAACTCCACCACCCTTCGATCAAGTTAGAACAAGTTTGAACCCTTTGTCATTTGGATATTATTTTTTAGAGTCTACAGAACACTCTGTCTTTTTTTTTAGAGATTTCATCATTAATGCAGATATGTCTAGCTAAACTTATAGTGGATCCATATACAATCTAAGTTATGATCCAATGATCACACAAAATTTTAGTAAAAACCCCTATGGGGATAGATTTTGTAGGGATTTTTATTATTCTCTATAAAATAGTCCATATGGAGAACAAATTCAAGAAAAAACTTACAATCCAACTCAAAACCTTGAATGGGATGATATGATTTATGAGGAGGATTTTGATGCTTTGTATTATGTAAGCAATTAGGTTCCATAACATCATACCATTTCCATACCAAGACCTCATCATTTGTCTTATGTGAGTAACCAAGCTCCAAAATGACCCTTCATCATTATAAGACCCAATATTTTGACTTGTGTGAGAAATCAAGATCCATAATTTCCATTCATCATTTTAGGACCTAGTCCTTTGCTTTATGCAAGCAATTAGGATCCACAACACCCCTTCATCATTATAAGACCTATTCCTTTGTATTGTGTGATAAATCAAACTCTATAATTCCCTACCAATATCTAACCACCAATTATTATTGAAAATTTTCCATCTATTCCCCACTTTAGACAACCTCAACCAACCAAATCAGTCCCTCAATTGATCCAATCACTCAATGACCAAGATATGTTCAAAAATGATATTTTACAACTCATTGGAAACTAAGGATAAGTGAACCAACTAATCCAAGATGTTTGTGTTGAACCAATAATTTATGATAAGTCAACTTATGATGAATAAACTTTTAATCCTATACCTATTATCGAGAAGTCTCACTCTAATGAGCTAGTCTTTACTGACTCACTTCTTAATGATTATAAGCACCTTTGGTCAAATCGTTATCTCAACCATATGCCTATTTTTTAAGAGCCTCCCCCTGATAAACTAGTCTTTAAGGATTTATCTCTTGACCTTTTTCTTAACATTAAGGAGTCTTACTTTGATAAATCAGTTTATGTGAAGCCCACCATACCATCAAAGGATATGACTTAGCCAATACCAAACATGAAACAAGAAGTCATTATAATAAATTACCCATCATATGAAGAATCATTATTAGAGTTAGGTTTTATTATTGGACCAACATTAGATTTAGTATCAAAATCAAAATCAATGTCAATCTTGACATTTAATTCAGAGTCCCTTAAGTCAAAATCAGAATACATTCATGGCTATTATAATATTGGTTATGCATACCTTACAGATCAAGTTGAATACATTTGTGATCTTTCCATAGTTTTTGAGGATGATTAGTTTAGCTTCAACACAAATTCTCTTAGAATTTTCTATGTGGATTATGCTACCAACTCCCCTTCCATTACCATTCCACATACCATTACCACAAACTAACATATCCATTTTATTGTCATTTCACCTCTTACAAGTGTTGATCAGGACTGCCATAATTACACCTTGTTAAACTACATATATGGTGATGTAATAGTTGAAGAGCAAGGAGGCCAAGACTAAGATTGAGCATAAGAAGAACAATCTCTTAGTGAAACCTCTTCAGAGGCACTAGATGATAATCAAAGTTCAAATCTATCATCTTCTAGTGAAACCTTTTTGGAAGCACTAGAAGATAATCAAAGTCAAAATTATATGTTACTTAGTGAAACCTTCTAAGAGGCACTATAGGATAGTCAAGATAACTTCACCAGTAGAAACCTCACACCAATAGACGAGAATAAAAGTTATTCATTGCTTGATGAAGACAAAATAAAGGATAAAATAAAAATAACTTCGAATATATAGCCTAATCAGATGGTAGCTACTCTCAAGCCCAAATAATAGAAAAATCTAGGGCCCTAACAAGAGAATATTCAAAGGTCTTTGGCCCTACCACATCCAAATTATGTTGAATCTAGAATCAATAACATTGCATGTAATTAAAAGTCTAGATCTTCATTTGTTTTCCATTCATTAAACATTCCATTATCATCCACCATTCCATTTCACAAACATGCCCATCATCCAACATTTATCCCTATTTATGATCCATGGCCACACTTTTCTTTATAGAGGATACAAATATATCGTGTCTTTATATTTGAAATAAATATAATCAATGACCAATGTAGATCACAAAAACATTCTTTGCATCCAAATATGCAGGCCATTCTTGATAGATCAATTATTCAGATGAGGTATGGGCTAGAAATTACCATGATTGATTATTTTATTTATATCATTTAATGATTAGGATGTGCATCTCCACTTTAGTAGGAATAATATAATCATATGTCATTTACCATAACCAAGCCAAACATAACCAACAACCATCATCACGTTGAGTGTGGAGCCCTTTGGGGCTATCAAATGACCATATGAATAAATTTTGGGGGTTAAAGAGATCCAAAGATGTGGGGGGTTTAATTTTCATTTTCTCCACATGTGAGTTGAATATTACTTATATCCCTAATTTCTATGTGTTTCATATTTCATGGAGTTTTTTGTTATATGACTTTTCCCATGTTTACTTCCTTATTTTGAGGAAGCTAGTTGCTTTTTAGAAAAGGGAACTCTTTCTTTGTTGAGTAGAGCTGGTTGTGATCACATGCTTTTGGGAAAATATGCCCTTAGATGGTGGAGATATGGAAATGGAGAATTCCTCCTTAGGAGAGATTTTGGATAGGCTTGATGAGGTGGAGGAGGGTTGTCACATGTTGGATAATGGTTATCTTGGAAAATTATTGCATATTTACTCTTCCTTTTATGCATTTTCTTCATTTTTCTATATATATAGGGTGTGGTGTGGACTTTAGAGGTTGATGTTTTATTTGTAGGATGTGGCTTTCAGGATTAGAGTCAAAGTGCATGTGTTTTTTAAAGTGTAGGTGTTCATTATAAGGTGTGGTTTAGCAACATGTGAGATACAACATTGTGTAGGTGCAAGTGAAAGTGCAATTTTTGTGAAAAACTTTTTATAAGATATTTTTCTATTTTTATGAGAGTTCATTATAATCTTGTTTAGATTACTAATTTATTTGAGAACTTTCATTACTGGATGTAGCCCACATTGGGTGAATCACATTAGATTTGTGTTATTTTTATCTTACTCTCATTTATGATTTCATATTAATGATGAGTTAAGCAATGTTTCCATGATGTATTTTATTGCATAACTTTAGATTTGGTCTATGGTAATAATAGATCTAGATTTATAAGTGTTTTATTCCTAACAATTGGTATCAAAGCCATTGGTTGTGTGTTTTGCTAAATTGGTAAATCACATGAAGGCTATTAGCTTGAGTGGGAGCTATGGAAGAAGAGATCAGATTCAAAGTTGAAAATTTTGATGGTAAGAATTTTGGTTTGTGTAAAATGCAAATGGAAGATTACCTATATCAAAAGGAACTTTAACTCTCCTTGGAGGGGAAAGGAGGACAACCTATAAGTATGAGTGATACAAATTAGTCATTACTTGATATGAAGGAATTAGAAGCCATATGATTATGCCTTGCATCTTAATTTGCAATTAACATTATAGATCAAATAATTACAAAGTATCTCATGGATAAACTTGGGAAGTTATATGAGGAACTTTTAGCTTCTAATAATTTTTTTCTTATGAATATATTATTTAACATGAAAATGTCTAAGAATGGTTCAATATCTAATCATCTAAATGATTTTAATATGGTTATACGTATGATCAATTAAATTGGAATCAATTTTGATGATGAAGTTAGAGATTTGCTAATTTATGTTCTTTGTCTGAGAGTTGGGATAGTTTGGTTATAGCTGTGACTAATGCAGTCCCTACCAAGGGAAGCATGAATTTTTAAGATGTTGTAGGTGTGATCCTTGGAGAGGAGATGTGAAGGAAAAACATTGGTAAATCATCTTTAGGTAATGATTTATCAATTGATACTAGAGGGAGGTAAAAGGACAAGAGCAAAGGTAACTAAGAGAAGACAAAAGGTAGATCTAAGTCTAGATCTAGATCCAAGATGATATGCTAGTATTGTGGGAAGAGTGGATACTCAAAGAAGGATTGTTAGTCACTTTGGGATAAGAATGCCAAAAAATAGGAAATGAATGAGGTAAATGTGACATCAGATAAATCATATCAAGATGCCTTAACTCTTTCTATTGATATTTTTTTTGAGTCTTGGGTATTAGATTCAGGGGTTTCTTTTTATACCACCCCATATAGGCATTATTTTATTAATTATGTTCAAGAGAATCTAGGACATGTATATCTTGGTGATTATGAACCATGTGAGATAGTAGAGCAAGGTTGTGTTCTGGTTAAGATATATAATGGGAACACATGGATCCTTAAGGATGTTAGACATGTGCTTATGTTGAGCTAGAATTTGGTTTCAGTGGGACAATTGGGTAATGAGGGATGTTTAGTATTGTTTACTGTAGACTCTTGAAAAGTTACCAAAGGTTCCCTTGTGATCTCAAAAGGTAAGAAAGATGGTACATTATATTTGACTAGTAGTGTTGATTCTATTGATTTAGTTGTTATAGATGGAGATGTAACTATGTGGCATAATAGGCTTGGTCATATGAGCCATAAAGTCATCGGATCTTAAAAGATAAGTTGCTTGGATTGAAAGATCTAGATCTAGACTTTTGTGAAAATTGTGTGTATGGGAAATAGAAGTAGGTTAAGTTATTGAATGTTAGGCTGATAAAGAAAGACCACAGATTAGATATGGTACACTCAGATGTATGGAGACTAGCTCAGGTATCTTCTATTGGTGGATCTAATTACTATTTTAATTTTATTGATGATGCAAATAGGAAAGTTTGGGTTTATTACATTAAAAATAAATATGATGTATTTAACACTTTTAAGAAGTTGAAAACCTTGGTTGAGAATGAAACAAGTCTCAAATTGAAATGTCTCAGATCAGATAATGGAGGTGAGTATTGTAGTAATGCTTTCTTTGATTATTGTTCTAACAATGGAATCCATAGGTAAATAATGGCTCCAAGAACTCCACAATAGAATGGGGCATCTAAAAGTATTAATAAAATAATAATGGAATATTCTAGGAGCATGAGATTGCATGTAGGGTTGTCTTTATAGTTTTGGGTAGAACTAGTTAGCACAACACTATCTCAAATTAATAGAGGACCTTTTATGCCTTTGGATGCAGGCATTCTAGAACAAGCTTGGCTTGGTAAGAATGTTGATTATTATTTTATTAGAGTATTTGGATGTGGAACATTTGATCTCATCAAGAAATAGGATAGGACCAAGCTAGAGGCTAAATAAGATAAATGCACATTTGTTGGTTATGGTGAGGATGACTTTGGTTTTTGTTTATAGAGAATCAAACATAGGAAAACATTTTAGTCTAGAGATGTAGTATTTAATGAAAAATTCATGCATAAGGAGTAGTTTTAGGAACAAGATCAGGAATAGAAAGAGTACACAATATTCGATGACATTATGGATGGAAAAGTATCCAAAGATTCAGTTTAGAAACCTTCTACATAAGGACCCCAAAATCATATGGTAAGAAGTTCTAGGGTAAGAAGAGCACCTAAACTTTTTCCTCCTTTGAATTATTTATTACTCAGTAACAATGGAGTACCAAAATTTTATGAGGAAAAAATGTAGGTAGATGCCAAGTTGAAGTGGGAACAAGCCATGGATGATGAGCATAGATTTTTCATGGAGAACCAAACATGGGATTTGGTAATTATACCCAAGGATAAGAGTGCATTACCAAATAGGTGGATATTTAGAATAAAATAAGAGGATCAAGGGAGAAAAAGTAATAAGTCTAGGATGGTGGTCAAGGGGTTTGCACAAAAAATTGGTATTTATTTTAATGATAGTTTCTCTCATATTGTAAAAATGACTTCTATTAATATTGTTTTTGGTTTAGTTGCACTTGAATATTTTCACTTAAAATAGTTAGATGTGAAAACTACTTTCCTTCATGGTGATTTGAATGAAGAGTTGTATATGAAGTAGCCATAGGTATATGAGGTCAAAGGGAAGGAGAACTATGTGTGTAGATTAAAGAAGAGCTTATATGGCCTTAAACAAGCTCCATAGTAATGGTACAAAACATTTGATTGTTTTATGTTGGAACAATAATATCAAAGGTGTAATTCTAACCATTGCATGTACATCAAACATTTTGATGATGGTTCCTTTATTATTTTATGCTTGTATGTGGATGACATGTTAGTTGTAGGAAAGAACATACAACATATTCATATGCTCAATAAATAGCTTAGTGACTCATTTTCTATGAAGTATTTGGGTGCTACAAAGCAAATCCTTGGTATGAGGATTACTCATGACAAGAAGGAGAGGAAGATGGTTTTACCCCAATCAGAGTATGTGAAGAAAGTTTTGGAAAGGATTAGTATGTTGGATGATAAATCTATTGGTACTCCTTTGGTAGGCCAATTAAGATTTTCAAAGGAGTAGTGTCTCAAGACCAAAGCTAAAAAGCTTAAGATGTCCATGGTACCATATTCTTCAATAGTTGGTAGCTTGATGTATGCCATGGTTTGTACTAGGTTGGATATTTCCCATGTAGTGGGAGTTATGAGTAGGTATATGAGTGATCTAGGTTATTAGCATTATCAAGCAGTGAAATGGATTCTTTGATCTTTGAAAAGAACTTTTAATTTTGCATTATGTTATGGTTGATCAGATACCACTTTGAATGGTAATTTGGACTTAGATATGGTATGGGATATTGATAGTAGGAGGATTACGACAGGATATATATTTATTATTAGAGATACAGTAGTTAGTTAGATTTTTAGGATACAAAAGTTTATGGCTTTGTCAACCATGGTAGAGTATGTTGCTGCCATAGAGGCTAGCAAGGAGATGGTTTGGTTATAGGAGTTTTTTTGAGATTTGGGGCATGATAAAGAAGTTGGGAGACTACATAGTGATAATCAGAGTGCTATTCATTTGGAAAAGAACTCCACTTTCTACTCAAGGATGAAAAACATTTAGCTACATTATCACTTCATTAGGACAACTTTAGAGTAGAACTTGGTGAAGCTGGAGAAGATTCATATTATCCAAAATCTTATGGATATGGTGACCAAGGTGGTCACATTAGATAAGTTGAGACTATGTTTATATTTGGTTGCCCTTAGTGGTCATGGAGTAGTGATAAATTCTATTCAGGAGAAATGGTCTCCATGTGGAAGATTTTTGAATGTGGAGCCCTTTAGGGATATCACATGACCATAGGAATAAATTTTGGGGACTTAAAGAGATCCAGAGATGTGGGGGGTCTAATTTTCATGTTCTCCACTATGAGTGGAATATTCATTGTATTCCTAATTTCTATGTATTACATATTTCATGGAGTTGGTTTTTAGATGCCTTTTCTCATGTTTACTTCCTTGTTTTGAGAAAACTAGTTATTTTTTGGAAAAGGGAACTCCTTTCTTGTTGAGTGGAGTTGGTTGTGATCACATGCTTTTGGGAAAATGTGCCCATAAAAGGTGGATAGATGGAAATGGTGAATTCCTCCTTGGGAGAGATTTTGGATAGGCTTGATGAGGTGGAGGAGGGTTATCACATGTTGGATAATGCTTATCTGAGATAAGCATTACATATTTGCTCCTCCTTTTATGGATTTTCTTCATTTTTCTATATATACAAGGTGTGGTGTGGCCTTTAGAGGTTGATGGTTTATTTTTAGGATGTGGATTTGAGGATAAAAGTTAAAGTGTAGGTGTTCATTATAGGGTGTGGTTTATCAACTTGTGAGATACAACATTATGCGGGTGTGGGTGAAAGTGTAGTTTTTGTGCAACACTTTTTATAAGACATTTTTTTATCTCTATGAGAGTTCATTATAATATTGTTTTATATTATTGATTTATTTGAGAACTTTAATTGGTGGATGTAGCCCACATTGGGTGAACCAAATTAGATCTATGTTAAATGTGTTATTTTTATCTTGCTATCATTTATGATTTCATATGAATGGTGAACTAAGGAATGTTTTTGTGATGCATTTTATTGCATAACTTTAGATCTTATTTATGTTAATAATAGATCTATATTTAGAAGTGTTTTATTCCTAACACATCAACCAAAAACATATCCATTAGTTAACATCACATATCCATTTTCCATTATCACAATTCTTTTTCCATTATCACATATCCTACCATTCACCTTGTCACTTTGGGGTAACCCTACTACCATTTTATCCATTTTATCAAATCATCATTATCCTAAGCAATTCTATCTTACCATTTCATTCCTATATAGACCAAATTCTATATTTAGTCATCCTACCCAATCCTATTTTGATCATGGCTCATTTTTTTCTTCTCACACCTTTTGTGAGGGGATTCTAATCTATTTTTACCAATTTATCAAATCTATGTTTCAATTGACAGTCTATGAAAGTAGTGGCAATTATTCTAGATATATATCTTTCATTTTTCATAATATATCAAGGTTATTTATGTGAGACTAACTATATACACCTACACGGGAAAATTAGTGTCTCATCAGTCTTGCTAGTAATTATAACCACCTATGGGCAAATTAATATCATTGATCTAATCCATTATATCCTAGTTATAACCACCGATGGGAAAAATAGTGGAAATATTTGTTTATCACACATTATTATATTACCTTTTCATTGATATTTTCATTAGTCTAGTCATTTAAGCTAAAATTTGTGGACTTGTTGTTACCTAGTTAGGTTTCCCCCTACCTTTTATGTGGACAAAATTGATATGACTTGATGTCATTTTGGGATTATGTAGGCCATTCTCAATTCATGTTCAGTCACCTTGGTCTCCCTTTCCATGTGATCTCACCATTTTTTGAGTAACCTAAGCTAAATTATCTTGTCATTTTGTGAGTAGGTATGTTGTCATTCTCTAATGAGTTAAGATACCTCAAAATTTCAAAAACAATTCATAGCATTTCAAAAATCCAAAAAATATTTGTCTTGTCTAAGCCTAGTTCATCATCCTTAAACTTCCCTACTAGGTAAAATCCATTGTTAGGATGTTTGCTATTGCTTTTATTTTTAGGGTTTCTATTTGTTTTTTTGTTTGTTTTTTTTGTTTTTTTGCTTATTTGTTTTTCTATTTGTTTGTTTGTTTTATTGCCTATTTTTTTAATTTTAGTAATATTTCCTTGAATCAATCTATATGTGTTCATTAGGTGATTATTTGTGCACATTATTCTTGAGTCTATTCATATTCATAAATCAACATTTGCATCATGGTTTCTATAATTGATGAATTATTTTCAATTGTTTATTAAATCAAGATTCCATCCTTATGTACGTTATGGGTTATTCCTAATGGTGTTCTACCATGAAGCCTATCATCATGTGCTATAACCAAAATTAGCTATAGGAAGTCTTAAAAACAATGGAGCCATATAATTTTCTTCTTGGTAACTTGAAAAAATCCTCCCATCCATCCTAATCAAATCAACCCATTGACCATTTTATTTGTATCATTAATAATTAGGACTAGCATCTCTTTTGCAATTATAATTAAATCATTTTTATTGATTAGTCTTTATTATTCTATCCATCCCTTTCATTACTTTGAGCATCCTCATATGCCTAGTTGTTTATGGCTTCTTTATTCATTAGACTATCACATCTACATTTACCCTCGCTCATCTTTAATCTATATTTTAGGTTATATCCTTGATTTATGCTTACTAATCAACTTTAGCCAGGGAAAACCCATATCAAACATCATATCTATCCAATCTAGGTCATCTTAATGATTATAACCACTTATGGGCACATCAATATTTTAACTTTTATTCCTAATTATAATCACCTTTGGAATAACTCGTATCCTTTTTAAATCAATGCATGTAAGCATTTTCTCATTTGGATTAATCTCAACCATGGGTTAAATCGACCTTTCTTCTTACCTCTTTTTAAGGTATCATCCATCCACATGTGTGATGGCCACTCCATTAAGGGGGCATTATCCTAGGCTTCCCAAACACCATTTGGAGCTTTTTATTTAATCATCATCTTCCTTTTGGAATATAGTCTATTTCTCATTACTTGAGAAGATATTACTTTTCCTATGGTTTAAAATGCCTTCCCAAATAGGGTAAAACTATAGACACCTAAAACTAGAAGCTAATGACCTCTAATCAAGATTCAAACCAATTTCTAGAAAACATCATAATTTGGCCTAAAAGCACTAAAACATGCTAAATGATTTGAATCTATATTATAAAAGTGCTTATTTTGGCTAATGTATCCCTAAACGGGGAAATTAATTTTATGAGATAGGTAACTTTGATCAGATCATTTTGATTCAAAATGACATTTTCACACCTGAGTGATCTAGATTGCTCTTTTCTACCAAATTTCTTGCATGAGACATGTGCCTTTGTTATTTTGTGTTGTCAATATCCTAAATGGGATAATAGATCCAATGAATCTAATATCACCTTATAATTCTAATCTAGTCAAATTTCGAGCCAATAATATGACATTTTGACCAACATAATTAATTCGAGCACCAATTTCCAAGATTTGCACCGAAATTGATAAATCATGTTTAATTCTAATTAATTTGAATCAAGAGATTAAGTTAATTTTGCATGGAAATTTTTGAATATTTAATTAATATAAATTGATTATGAATATCTACATCATCAAGTGACATCATTTATGGGGTGGCATCCATAAGCCATAAATGCCATAAATATCTGATTAAGCCCTCCCATGCCTCTTAAATGCCTTTCTAACTAAAATATTTATGAGGGCATTTATTGATTTTATCCTTCAAAATTTAATGGATTCTTAGCCACACATCTTCATCTTGAGATAGACAATTCAGGTTCATTCTGATTAAATGAGAAAATACATAAATAGAAGGCCTGCCACTCATAATTTTAAGCATTCTTTGTTTAGAATTATAATGCTTAAATGATTTCAAAATCCATCTAATATAGTGTTACTATGTCAAATTATTGAGATATGATTCACAATCCAAATCCACAAGCCAAATGATGTGAAGAGGAGGTGGAGGATAGCCAAATCTCCATTGATAAAGACATTTGAAGCACAAGCTGAGCAAGCCAATAAGGAGAGCATTTGGAGCATTCAAGGAGGGTGAGAAATGTTTATTTTCTTTCCTTTTTGTTTTGTTTTGTCAATGGTTTTTCCTTACTAATCTCCCCCAAAGATATAAAAATAATGTGTTATCATTAGTGCTTTTTTTTCTTTGGATTTGATTTCCTACACTAACACAATACTAATATCCCCTTATCAGATTCTTATATTCACATGTGGCACATAATTTCAATATACTCAGCTACACATAGGTTGATCAGATGGAATGAGAAAATACATGTCATTATTTATATTTTATACACTTGCTATCACATTCCAAGTTGTCCCTAGATTCATGCCTTACTTCATCTATAGTGGTTAGAATTTTGAGTAGTCCTAAGCTACCTAATAGACTTGAGTGGCCATAGAGCTGACATACACTATTAGATTTACTAAGATACTTTCAACACTTTGTAGATTTAATTTATAGATGCATCTACTTCACATAAGTAGTAAATGATGGATTCATGACCTACTTGAGTTTTTGAGCCACCCACATGAGATGGTTAGCCACACTTATATTCTTATCTAAGTTATTCATAGATATTGGGATCCATCGACTAGGTGTGGGCAATGATGAAGTCAAATTTGGATTGAGTTATTGAGCTACCCATATGAGGATTGAGAAAGTAATTAGTTAATTCCATTATACTCAATGATATCATCACTATGTGCATCCATACATAGGTTATCACAATGTCCATGCATTGGTTTACATACCTAGTGAGTTGTATTCATTCATTTTCTCTCTTTTTAACTTTAATCAGTTGTTTTATTTTAGTATAGTATTTTTATTTTGATCATATATTAATTAAGTACTATTTTTTTGTATCTTTCATTATGTGTCATTATTTTGGATCATAATCCACATATGTAGACCTACATTTGCATACTTAGACTCAGCTATACATGTTTCACTTATAAGGTAAGTCCATGTACACTTATTATTCCTTTATAATATTCATTTCACTTTTGTTACATTAATATCATAAATGGGGGGCAAATATAATCACCTAAAAGTGGTAGTAGGATGCTAAGAGTGTCATTTGAGTTACCCTTTTACTAACTTATCCCTAGAACTATCCTAGAGTTTTAGACACACTTTCCCAATCATTGGTAAACCAAAGAATTATATAGTCAGCCAAAACATAGTCCAAGAATTGTATTCTTAGATCCCAACCCAAATTTCTCAATAGTCTACCAAGTGGATGAACATTAATGCCACATTTGGGACATTATAACCACATGGTGTTAATGTCCCAAATTGGGTGCTACTATACTTAGATATAGCTCTCCACAAAAGATACTTTTTTCAAATGTGTTCCCCTCTTAAGCTTAGCTTAATCACATTTTTTTATCTATGAAATATACAAAACTCTATAAATACAAGTATAATTGACCTTTATTTAATATATGTAAAAGAGATGCAAATGCACATTCAAATGAAAGACAAGTTGAGAAAAAATAAAGATTTTGACCCCTATTCTACCCTACTTATGCATTCTACCACATACAACATCCCTAAGACTAGTTTTTGAATATTTCAAATCTCAATAACTTTCAATGCATCCACATCCACCCTCATTATAGCATTCACTTTTACATGCATTGAGCACTAGATGAGAGAACTATGTTAGGATTTATCCCTCTTCAAAGTATTGGTATGTAGAAAACTCTCTTCATAATAGGGTGTTGAGGATGTCAATCCTATCCTACTAATAAACACATAATTATTTATCATGCCATAGTTTTAATGAGGATTATGGTTTGCAAACAAAATTAGGTTTCTTAGCATAACACATAGGTCCAAGATTTATGCTCATAGGAAGAGGACCTAAAACATAGGCATAGGTGCTATTAGAAAATAAGAATAGTCTCTCAAAGGTAAAACTACTACCACTTTGAGGACACTACACCAACATGGCACTACTATCCATATGAGGTGCTACTGTCCATTGAGTAGATAGAGACCAAAATCATGTTAACAACACTCAACTATCCATAACTCAACTTTCAAAACCCAGATCATCTATGACAGTCAATTTTGAGATAATTATATATTTATGCCTATTTATTTATAGTTTTATTCAAATAAGGTCAAATTATATAATAAATCAATTCTTAATTATTGTTATTTATTTAATTTATTTATACATCTTAGCTATTTGATCTAAACATAAGATTTACATTGTTAAACCCTAAAAGGTTAAATCACTCATCTGTGTCTCATAGGTGAACCTTCCTTTTTATTTGAAGAGAAATTTTCCTCCATATAATATAACCCCACATTATCTCATTCAACCATAAAATTATTCTTTTTCACCCTTATCAATATATATGTATGTCTATCAAAATTAAATGGTACCTTAGGTTGATCAATACTAATCAAATCTTACATTCTTGTTTCCTCTTCATGAAACTTACTTATCTAGGGAGGATGTTTAATATATATTTCTCTTTTTCCTAATTTATAGTTACATAAGTGGAAATTATGAGATTAATTTATGGATGTATTGGTGTTAATGGAAAAAATATGGAAGGAAAAGTGTCGATGTCTCTAGAAAGGATAGAATAGCTTTCCTCCATCCTATAACGTTTCTTTGTGGAAGTGTATCAATGACGTATTTGGCCTTACTTGGGTTTTTTTATTCAAAAAATATGGAAAAATATGTTTAAATGGCCTAGGAAAGAGGCATACCTAATTGGGAATATGGCCTTTATGATGGAGACTATGTCAAAAAAATGGAGGAAGACACTAGTTCTTCAAAATGTGTCTCTACCTACTAAATTATGGGGAAGTATGACTAAATAAATAATGATTTACTTGGGGTTTGAATAAAATTATTTAAATACTCTATAATAGACACATAAGTTACCCCATTAGTATCATAAGGTGTGGAGCCTACTGAAGATGTTAGTGACATTTAGTTAGTTCTACTAAAATAATCATCCATTAAATCATAAGGAGTCTCATTAGTATCTTGACCAACTATACTAGTATAAATAGGAATATCAGTTGAAGTAATAAGAGATACTATAATATATGGATCTTGTCATCTCCTTCACTAAGAACCTTTTCATCTCTAGTAACAACTTGTATTTATGATAATGTAGATGATTTAATAGTATTGAAGTTTATGGACCCATGTTCATTGTCATAATTTCTTAACGAGAGTAAATAGTACCATGTGTCTTAATAGGGCAACTATCCTTGATTGGTCCTTATTTATGGAATGGTACTTTTGTGTCAAATTTAATACTCCATGTGTCTTACACTAACATGTTAAGAGAGCTTGGAAATATATATACCAATGTATGATTAAGCTCATACATTAGAACTTCTAGTGAGACTCCTATAGCTACCTCACATGTTCTTCTTTGCATTTGACTATCTTAGTCTTGTTCCCCCATTTCCTCCCCTATTGATTAATTATTTATTTCTCTCTATATGCATATTTATAAAGGTGACCTAATTGAACAACTAAGTCTTATGTAGTGTCTCTCTTCTTATTTTTTAACCATAAGAACTTGAGGAGATATTGGTATGGGTTTAGACTTAATTTTACATGTAATTATAGAGGGACCAAAAAAAATATTAATTAGCCTTGTGGTTGTAAATGGAATTGTGAATAAAGGTTGATACATAAGGTTAATATGTGGTGACTCATTATTACCAATCACTTTCAAGTGTAATACTATAGTAGGAAATGATTACAATAGATAGTGGAAAGATATTATGTGGGAGCCATAGTATAAGGAAATAATGGCATAGGTGTTAAGTGGTGGGTAATGGTACCAATGTAGTAGGAATAATGGTAAATAGTGATGGAAATGTAGAAACATAGTAAGTTCAAAAAAATAAGAGCAAAGATTTATTTTTCACACTACTATCAATGAGGAAGAATGAAAAATCAAACGATCCCATTGGCCTATTAGGAACTCTAAAAACTCCCATGTTGGTCGTACATTGAGTGATAAAATCACTTAGAGGAACTGGGGTATCCTTGAAGTTATTAAACATGATATCAAGTTTTGTCTCCCCATGTGTGCTAGTTTCACTAGATGGGCCTACTTTTGCTTTAGGAAGAGGAGATTGGGAATGTTGTAGAGACACTTATTCATTTAATTTTTTTTTTTATCATTATTTCTGATGGTGGGATCATAATAAATCTTTTTCCTTACTTGCATTGAATTTTGATCTCAACACAAATAAAGGTAAACATCAGATTAATCTTTTGCATTCATAGATATTTCATCATGTTCAAAGTATTAATTTCTATATAATATGTGAACCTTATTTTTTAGTCATTAAATGGTGATTTAGATGCTATTTATTTTATCCAAATTTCATGATGTCACCCTATTCAAACAATAATGCACCCTATTTTCCTAGATATTGAATATTCCCTATTTGTATATTGAAAATGGCCAATGATAATTAATATTTTATGTATAATTCCTTGTTTGGCACCCCTCAAATCAACATCCAAATTATTTAACAAACTAAAATGAAATATATTGTTCAAATACTTTGTATGGGATGTTATGTGATAGATATAATGGTGGGTCTTAGTCCCTTTTATCCTGATTATTTCATGTCAGATGAGTTGTGATAGCATGCAAGTGATGTCATATCAAATCAATAGGAAAATCATGAATAATTCCACATATTTATTATCATGATATATACATATGAATTAATTTTCCATTGCAATATTTTAAAAACCTTACCAACTAATGGAACATATTGACAAGATGCTTCCAAAAAAATCAAAAGAATAATCTACATATCCAATCAATACCTAGGAAATTAGTATTAATTAATTGGGTCCTTATTTTGATTAGATGTAAGGATGTTTTGATCATAATAAATAGAAATATATGTGGGAAAACACTATAAAGTGTTAAAATTCAAAATCTCTGGTTAAGAAATGAAAGATCACTAAAATTAATTCTAAAATTTCATATCAATTACAAACATATAAATTTTCAAATGTAAGAGGACATCATCTATTATATAAATTTATGAATCTTAAGAATAATATTTATACGTGTATGAGATGTATTAAACACACTTAATGTGAATTTGAGTTGGGAAACATCTAATCAACTATTTATCCATAAAAAACAATTAATTTAAGAACATGTTCCCTTTTGGGGATGATTATTATTTTCACTCATAATTTTGGCCTAGGAATTGCTTTGATGTTGTGAGAGCATCCATATCACCAATAAATATAACTTAATATCCACTCTAGGACTTTTTCTATTGTTAGCCATGTGTCTATAGCCTCAATGGAGATTACTTGAATCACATTCTAAAAATAATTCTATTACTTGTGACTTCTCTTTGAGGAACCATTTTTTTTTTCTTAATTTAAGAACTATCTTTTCATATGGTTGGGAACCAACATTTCTAAGTTCGTGGATAAACAAGTATTTTGAAAATAATAATCTCTCTTCTATAGCGATGATCAATCTTATCAATTTTAAGATGTTTAATCTAAAGTATGACTTTTTTCTCATGAAAATAGAATATTAATAAAGAAGAAAATTACTTATAGGATTTATTCTTCATTTAAAACAAATGATAGGAAATATTAAAATAAATTGAGTGAAAAAAATAAAATTATTTCTACATCTACTTATTTATAAAATTTTAATGTACTAAGTCAACCATTTTTTTCCTGTGTGTGTGTGTGTGAACGTGCGTGCATGTGTATACACACAAACATGTATGTATTTATGTATGCATATATGTATATGTGCATATATTTATGTATATATGAGATATATTTGTGTGTGTGTGTGTGTATAAATGGTTTATTTTATATTGACATTAGTGATTTGAGAATATTATTTATACTAACTCACCTAAAAAGGTTGTATATATCTATATATTTCAATAACTGATAAAAAAAAATTAGAAAAAATATTGAGTTAGTGTAAAGTGTATACTTAAATCTCTCATCTCAAAATAAAATATAAAATCAACCATGTTTTATATATATATAACATGGTTGATTTTATATTTTATTTTGAGATGAGCAATTTAAGAATACACTTTACACTAACTCACTAAAACATGGGGTATATATCTATATATTTCAATAACCAATCAAAATAATTAAAAACAAAATTGAGAATACTTGATTGAGAACAAAATTGAAATTTTTTGAGATATAGTGTACTATCTAAGAGCATTATAATTTGTCCACTTGACTAATTTATTGGTTAATAAATGGATTTGGTTCTCATAACTACTTGATATCTACTAGATATAATCGTAATAGAACTTCTTTATGGAGAAACATGGTTCAAATAAAACCACATGTGGTCATTCATATATTAAACTTTTAGATTATCTCTTTCAAATTTCCTTTATTTTATTATTGATATGACATTGCCTACTTGTTGTAATTGACCATTATTTTCAAGTATGTGATAATTTTAGTGATGAAAAAAATACATGTGAAAGAATCATATATCATGCATCATTTTATTTGTTCATCATTCGATTGGTAAATCAAGGTATGTGCTTCAAATCATTATTTTTATAGTTTGACATGTGTATGTATTTAATAACAAACACATATAAAAGTAGGTGCCTTGCGTAGAGACATAACAATCTTAGGCATCTTGATATCATTGTGTGTTTTACCCATTTTTACACTTGCCTCACTTATGTATATTTGGTTAATTTTAGGACAGTTTTTACCCCACATTATTCTCTTTGTGGCCTTTGAGCCTTATATATGTCTTAAAAATACATCCATTTAATATTTTGATCCTTATATATCTATCCTATGATCTTTTTGAACCCCTTTAGGACATTTGTCTCCCCAAGGAAAGATTTAATAGTTATAGTGGTACCTCCAAATATTTGTTATGTTGATTTAGAAAAGAATTGAATCCATCATGTTTATTTTTTTTTAATTTCTATCTTGGCCTAATTTTATACACCTTTGATTTCATATCTTACACTTTTACATGATTATCAATTAAGTGTTTCAAATTATAAGGAGTTTTATACATACAAATCATTACTAGTCATTTACCAAGTATGACATGAATGTTTAATAATTATCCTACCTTGAAGTTAGATCATTCATTTCAAAATTTTAAATTATTTAAATTTGATTCAACCTATTGTGACATCATCCAATGGTACTAAATATAAGTCTTAGGTAAATCTTCATGTAGTTTCATCACACACTTATGGAAGAGGAAGTCAAAACCCCTATTTGAGATTACATTTAAACAATAATATAACTTTATAGGGTATGATTATGAGCATTCTGGATATGAAATTATAACTCCCTTAAGGTAACTCAACCCATAACATTTTTTTTAATTTTTTGGGTGAAATATGCCAAAATAAGAATAAGACATGAAATTAGGATTTATTCAAATTAATTCATGAAATTAACTAGTGTGTTATATATTACATAGTGAACCTATTCTCTAAAATAAAAATTCTAAAATTTATTATATTACATTTTTAACAAAATCAAACACATTTGATGGAAACAACACATAAAACATATTCATTGACTGAATCCACCTTACTCACATTCATTGATAAATGGATGGGTTCCAAATCCATTTGGTGAAAATAATGAGTTCATAAAATCACTATCATAATATTAGAATCACAATATTATACATAGGTGTGCTAATTTCACCAATATTTATCCATTTGATTCGTTGTTTGTTTCTAAATCATTTCACTTACACTTATTTTATATTTTTATACACCAATGTAGATCTTGTATACACACAATATTTTCATTATTTATCATCTATGAACACTTTCTCTCTTGTAGGAACCTATCGACTTATAAAAATATCTAAGTGCACACCTTGAAGGGTGAAATAGTAAAAGGGTGGGAAGAACATTTTTGATTCATAATATTTTTGGTCAAATATATCATTACCTAAATGCATTACAAATCCTCCTTATCCAACTTCCCAAGCAATCCAAACCTTGTCCATACACTTCCCCAAGAATTTATCCTTTAAATAAACCCTAACTAATAAATTAACCCATTTATACCAACCAATCCAAGAAATTATTGATAGAAAGGATCAAGCACAAGTTACAGGACTAAATTAGCATGACTAACATAATTTGAGGCATAGTGTTAAATTTTTCCAACTAACAGGATCAAACTAGTCAATCTTGTCAAGTGAAGTTATGAAAGGATTAAGGCTTATTCATTATTATAAATATAAGGATTATTTTAGTGAAATAGAGATGAAAATTAATTTTTGAATCATTATAGTGATCAATTGTTCTAAATTTACATTTGAAATTGCCATTGCTTAGAGTTTTACCTTGGTTATAAGATTTAATTATCTTTTGAGAAGTCTTGGATGCAAAAAATGATTATTTTAGCCTAGATTTATAGTATGATCATTACAAGCCATAAAAACCTCATGAAAATAACCATTATCCAAGGGAGAGATTGAAACTTGATAGGTTAACCCAAGGTAAGTAGTCCTTATTCTTTATATTTCATTTGACAAATATATATTATATAATTAATGTGTCAAATGTATAACTCTTTGCTTAGATTAACTCTATGCTTAAACCTAGTATAGATATAGGTTTTATATTTTCTTTCCATATTCTATTTTGGGTGATATGGCCCATATTTTCCTAATGTGATTCCTTAATTTTTTATTTATGTTTAACTATCCCCATTTTTTCCACAAGTTTTGGTGAACACTAGATGGGCTTTATTTCTTGTACTTAGACCTAGCTAGGTTTATTTCATAGTGTTATTTTCCTAGAAGCTTTAGAATTCTCTCCTTTGGTTATGTTTAGTGGATCCAATTTGGTCATCTTCCTAATATAAACATGTATTGCAATGGATTCTAATCAATTAACTTATCTGACCATGGATTTTACTAAGTTAGATAATTTATATATATACTTATTTTTTGCATCGATTCTAGTCAACCCGATGTGAATCTAAACCTTGAATTTTTAATTTTCCACTTTTAATCAAATATATTAGGCTATTCAATCCAATTTTAACTTTTGGTTTTAGGTTTTTTATTTATATTCAAATAAATTAGGTTGGTTGATCTAGTATTTTTCTTTGTCTCCAAGTTTAGGACCTACAATTAACTAGATTATGTAAGTCAATATCGTTTTGTTATTTTTCTTGCATGGTTTCATATTAGCAAACTCAATTGAGCCAGTTAACTTTATTTTTTTATCGTTTTCTAAATTTTCACTTTCAGTTCACTAGATTGAGCTAGTCAATTTAGTATAACTTAACAATTTTTTAATTTTTTAGTATTCAAAAAACTAGATCGAGCTAGTCAATCTAGTATTATTTTTTGTTTTCAATTTTTAGTTAGATAAAATCGACTTGGTTGATCATTTTTAATACATTTTTTTTTAATTTTTACCTCTAGAGGTTTTGACCAAGTTAAGACAACATAATTAACAATCAAAATTTCCACATTTTTAGTCAACCAGTGTAATCAACCTAGTTCATAAAGTCATATCTTCCAGGTTCACTCTAAAAAACCTTTGTATATCATATTTTTGTCTATTAATTCAATATATCATTTCTATATTTTAGTAAAAATGTTTAAAATTTTAATTTTTATTCTATCCCTACCATTTTTTAGTTCTACCAAACTACACCACACATTTAACTAATTTGAATTAGTCAAGTTAGCTTTGTGCATGTTTTATTACCTAGAAAATAGATTGGCTTGGTAGATCATTTTTATGTTTGGACTATTTTCACAAATAGACTAGATTGGCTTGCCCAACTTTGTCATGTTCTACTTATAAACTAGATTGACCTAGTTAAATTTGTTTTGTATTCTTTATTTTTTAGCATAAACAAGTAAATTCACTTTGTTTTTTAGTATTTGATATCACATTTGCTTTAAATATAGTTGGTTTCCTATTTATTTAGTTTATAAAATGGAAAATTGGTTTTTGACAATTGATTTCTACCACTATTTTGACTGTCTTGATTTCCTATTAAACTATGTATTAGAACTATTAAAACTACTTAGTTACTATTATGAAAGGATACAAAATACTCTTATTATAATCATTTTTTATAATTTATAGATATCATGTCATGAGGGGATTTTTCTAAAACTCATAGCCATAATACATAGCTAAACATGGTCTTTAGTTTCCATGTACCTTACGGTATTTTAGAAACCTAGGATTTCACATTGGTTGAACCTTAGGAATCCATCCATCCATTTGATTCTACGGTGAATGAATTAGTAGTTAGTGGTTAGCATCAAGAATTTAATTTTAACTTACCCTTATAACTTTATTTAGTGGGCTATGTAATGAAACTTCTTCCATAGTTAGCACACTAAAACATTGGGTTGTAACTATCCAATATATAAGTAATTATATTTTTAATTCTACTAATCAATGAAAACCCTTTATTATAGCTTCATGTTCTTGTTTTTAGATAATTAGTTATCATCCATAGTTAAAAATTTACATTTTATTCTTGATTTTTTCTATTCTCTATTTTAGTATAGATTGTATTTACCAAGGTTATTAAAATTCTATGTTATGTGGTAGATAGTTTAATATTATATATATTTTACTATCACCATAGAAATTATGTGGCTCAAATATTTTTTTAATTTTTTCTAGAATAAACTAAATTGCCCAGCATGACGTAGTATAATTATGTGTTTTCCTGCCTATAAAAATAAGTCAACCATATTGACCTAGTATGTATTTTGAAAATTTTGTGTTTTCAATCCTGTCAAACTAAATGAACCATGTCAATTTAATAGTTTTTAAATAAATTATGTCTTTCCTTGCCTATCAAACTATGTCAACTAGCTTGACCTAGCACATTTTTAGAAAAACTGTATTTTTTTAATCTATCAATCTAAGTTGACCCTATTGACTTAGTAGTTTTCTAATAAAATTTGTATTTTCCTACCTATCAAACTACATCAATCACCTTGATTTAGTAGGTTTTTAGAAAATTATATATCTCCCTCTCAAACTATGTCAACCAGCTCGATTTAGTATGTTTTTAGAATATTGTCTTTTCTTGCTTATAGAACTAAGTCAATCAACTGGACTTAATAAGTTTTAAACCATTATTCAATATTTATCAAAATTAAACTGTATCAACTAGGCCAATCCCATTTTTACTAGATAGCTTACTTGAATTTATCTTTCTCCCTTTTTCAATAATTTTTAACTTATTTTTATCTTTATCACTATAATTAGCATCATGAAATCATCAATTAGGATATTTCTCAAAATCTTCAACCCATTATAAGTATACATGGGTTCTTATTTCCTTCCTACCTTAGTCTACCAAGAGGATAGCCCATCATGCTACAATTATTCACATCCCTCATCTTGGTCAATGGAATGCAACATGGTTGATATCAATCCAAATGATGATCTAGATGATGCTAACCTAAATGTTTCCATCTCTAAATTACCTTACTTATCATTGGAGTAATTGACACCAATATAGTTATTTCACTATTTTTTATGTTTAGTTTATTTTTATTTTTAGAAAACAAGTAAAAACTTTAAATAAATGGTATGGTATAGAAGAACCTAGATTTAGTTGTGTGCTCATGATCCAGTTAATGTAGAGAAATTCTCTTTGGCTTGGGAGTATGACCTGTAATAAGAAAGAAGCTAAAAATGGATTGATTAGTAAGATAGGTAGGTGGATTTCCTAGCAAATGCTAGATCCAAGAAGTTTTAGACTTCCCTGGAGTGTTATCAATCCAGTTTTTAAAAAAGTTAAGTTCTAAAAATGAAAAGAGATGTGTTATATAAAGTAACAGAATTGCTTAATCACAATGAAAGAAATGCTTTAAAGAGAAAATGATTGATTTTATCAAAATGGAATTAAATTGTTCAAAACTAATGTTAAAATTCTAAACCTTGATTTAGAAAATAGTTTAAGACCATGTGATGTGACAGAATTCAAAATACCAAACTTTGGGTAAGGGCTAATGGGTGGATTTAACTTGTTATTTTTTGGAAAAATAAATTACATAGTGACTAATGCCCATCACTATAAAACCAATATTGGTTAAGGTAATTGATGCTAGTTAGGGGATGACTAATGCTAGTTAAGAGATGATCGATGTCGATCATGGGGTGATGTATGTCATTTACTTTAGGTTCTAGTTTTGCGTCGAATGGATTATAGATTAGTTATAGGAGGGATTTTATGGGTTATTTGGAGTTAGATGATGGTCATGATGAAATAATAGCTTATTAGGGATATCAAACTTAGGGGTTTGACACTCGAGTGACCAACAATGTTAAGTGGGTATTTGGTAGAAGTAGAAGTGTTTGAAGTTTTAGAAATCCAAGACAAGAGAAGATATGGAAGAGATGGGGAGTGGATACAAGCACTAAACTATTGAAAACTATATAACTAATATTAGAACAAGTGCAAGATACTTAGATTTTTGTGTTTTCTATCCTGGAGAAATCTTTAATTTTAATGTAAGTTGCTTAGGAACCTAAAATAATGTGAATAGAGTGATGATGCTTGAGTCCTTTATATTGAGGTGCTAAAAGACTTTTTTGTCTCTAGGTTGGTTCTATAGTTAGTTGAGAAGCTTGGATTCACTTGAGAGTTATGATTCTTGATCAAAAGTTTCAACCTCATAAGCATGAGACTAAGGGATATTTTAAGTAACCAAAATTAGTCTTAGTCAATCATCATCAATCGAGGGGTGATCAACATTGATGAAGGTAGATAAAATCAAATTTACCAAAAATAGCTATTCAAACTTAAGGTTGGCTACATTGAAAGTGGTCTAATCCTATTTAAGATAGCATGGGTATGCATGAAGAAGAGATATAGTAAGTTAGGGAATTAAACTCCAAGGTGGGAAATAGTATTAAGGCTAGGTGTCACTCAATTAGCCATGGGTTTAGGTTGGGTGAGGTGTAAGTAGGTTTATTTAACCTAATTAACTAATTAATTATCCAAATGGGGTAAATGAGTGTTTTAAGGAGTTTTAATAAATATTCTAACCCAAGGGGGGAAAGGAGGTAATTTACGATAACTAGAACCATGTGATATGGTTTTTAAGTGTCTACATTTCCCCCCTTTTATTGTGTAGGTTGCATCCACAAGATAAAAGGAAAAAACCAATGGTGTAGTGGAAGGTTAGATGCCCCAAGTATGGGAAAAGGTGATTCCCCTCAAAATAGGAAATGATATGGTGAAAATGAAGTCGGCTTTGGGTCTGACAAGTGGGTGTGTGAGTGGTAAAGTGGTTAGGCCAGTTAGGTATGGAATTAAAAAAAGGTCCACAAGATGAAATAAATTTTAATGTCATAAAGAGTAGGGCAATAAGGTTTCATGGAGGAGGGCAAGTGATAAGTGAACTAGGACACAACATTAGGCATAGTTGATATGGGTTGCACTTATAAACACAAGTTTCCATGATAAGGTATCCATGTTTACAGGGATCTAATAATAAGGTAATCTTGATAAGATGAAATGGGTTACAAGTGTTGGAATGTTGTGAATAATGGTAAGGTGGTTGAAGTAACCAATATGACCAAGTTAAGTACATCAAAAAAAAGAATGTGATCAATGGGGAAGAGGGACCAATGGTGAAATCTAATGGATGGTTCCATATTAGGAAAGGGATCCCTAGGGGGTAAAATGGGGAATTATGGGTGCAAAACCTTAATTGTTATGACCGATTCAAATCAAGGTTGATTGGCATCAATCATCTTAACTATAAGTATGATTGACATCTATCACTGACCAAACTATAGAAAAGTGGGATGATGACTGAAAAGGTCAAATACTTTTAATTATTATTTATTTTTCATTTTTTTCATTTTATCCATACTAATAGTAAGCTTTGTATAATAAATTATGTCATAAGTGGTCGATTTTGAGATATGAGTGGAGTGTGGGGTATAGTCTAGTGGGATAGTATTGGAGAGGGTGCCAAATGGAACAAGTACTAAGATTGGATAGCGAGATTAAAAATGCAAAGAGTGAGAGGACATGCATAGGGTAGAAGGTGAGTGGTGGTTGGGTACCACCATGGTGGCAATCATAAAATGAGGTAGGAACTCTTTTAGTTTCTAGTTTTATGTTTTTGTGTGTGGGTGGTTTGAAATGTGTATTTTTAGTTGGGTAGAGGGAAGTTGTGAGGTTAGTGGGGTGAAGCAATGTTTTAGTTAAATTTATCTATGAAATGAGGTATGAGGGAAAGGGTAGACTAGGTTGGGAGTAGTTTATTTGGGATTATAGGTAGTCATGTAATGCAAACTACGTATTTGGTCCTTTAACCCCTATATATAGTGATTGATGCTAGTCATTCTCGATAAATGTTGATTGATAGGGAGATGGTGTCAATCAAGATGGGACTGACATCAGACCACAACACATAATTAGTGTCATTTGAGGTCAACTAACATCAATTAAATAAATAATTGATATTATTTGAGGCTTGATCAACACTGGTATTGAGGAAAAGGGTAAGTGGTTAAAAGGTTTTAAAAGGTAAGAAAAAGGTGTTGATATTATATTAGATTTTTGTAAGGATTGAACTAGAAAGGGTTACTAGAACTAGGTTGAGGATTACGTATGGATCAGAGAATATTAATTTTATGGTGAAATAAATAAATTATAGGGTTAGTTTAATAACATTAGTGGGTTGGGTAAGGGATAAACATAGGTAGGTGTCTAGGTGTAATGACTAGGTTAATGTAGGTGAAATGTGTGTGGGGTATTTTTCAATTATAAGGTAAACTATGTCATGTGTCTAACGTTTTAGGTGAGGTTTCTATTGATGATAAAAGATCAAGTGCCACCACTCCTAGAATAGTTATAAAGATACATGACCAAGGCTAGTTGGGCACATATGATGGAGGTGGATTTGGTAGCATATGGTACAATTGATGCATGCCCCAAGACATGGTGATAATGGTAGCCCTCATTAAGATATGGGAACTGACTACCAACACATTCAAGGTACTGATAATGGAGATTACCATTCTACTAGAGGATCTCCATAGGATTCTAAGCCTACCCATATAGGGTTGAGTGGTGGAGCCTATCCATAGTGAGGAACAAGATGCATATATGGACCTAATATTCAAAGAACACTTCATAGAGGTGTGATGTCATCCTAGGGGATTCTAATTTTAGGATCCTTACCATATGGATATATAGGGGAGGTGACTTATGATGATGATGATAGTATTTACCTACTATGCACTTCCTGACTCAAGTGGGGGTAGATTTATTTAGGATTTTAAAGTTGTTTTAGTGGAGATGCTAGAGGATCAAATAGTATATGTGTGGTCTCCAACATTATTGGTTTAGGTTTATCATTAGTTATGGGGCTATTGAGTACATAGGTGATATGGGGTGAGCATATACTTCTTACTCTGCTATTGGGCATACGAGCATATTACCATCCTAAAAATAGTTGGATTTCCATGTCATAAATGGCATCAAGATAGATTTAAAGTTGATTTTATGAGATGTATATTGGATATGGATTTTCCATGGGTAAGTGGGGAGGTGAGACATCTAACATGGTTTAGGCAGTGGTTAGAGGCACTAGTTGATGTGGATATCATATAGAGATTATATGCAGGTTTCCCATCATGGATGGGGTTTAATGCACATATATTTTATTTGTAGATCATCAAATGGATCTAAGAGAGGTATGAGTATGAAATAGAGC
>JARHVA010001872.1:2377500-2642500 GCA_037957365.1 Torreya grandis
TACAAGTGAGAAAGGGGTAATACTTATAAGGGTTTGAATTTTGGTGCGATATGCCCATAGGATGAAGTGAATGTGTAAGTTCTAATCCCTACCTAATTCATTTACCATTATATCTATCATTTTATTAAGTGTTTTGTTAGAGTCTTTAACATGTCCATTATCTTTTAGATGATATGGAGATGAGAAACTCAACTTAACTCCAAATGTCTCACAAATATTGATTACTTTCTTGATTACCTTGAATTTAGTGGGATCAACTTCTATTTTGCAAAGAGAAATAATAAATCCAATAAACTTACCTAACAAAACCCTAAAGATGCATTTATTGGGATTAAAGAGAACATGGAAGTGGATAAGGAATTCATAGAAAACCTTAAGGATGGTTAAATGATCTTTAGGACATTTAGACTTTCTAAAGAGGTCATCTACATAGTTCTCCACAATTTTATGTATAAGGTCATGAAAGATGTAGGTCATAGCATACTGGTAAGTTATATTATCATTATTTAGACAAAAAGGCATGACCCAATAGCATAAATTTCCCCATGGGGTGATAAATGAAATTTTATGTTTATATTCTAGGGTGATCAATATCTAATTATATACTGAGAATTCATCCATAAGAGATAACATCTCATGGCTAGCAGTTAGATCAACAAGCTGGTCAATTCTTGGCAAATAAAAGTCATGTTTTAGATAATAAATGTTAATTTATTGAAATTTTATGTAAATAAGAAGTTTCCATATTGATTTGTTAATATGAATGACATTCGAGACCCATTAAGGATAATTAATGGGTTGGATGAAGTTGATGGATAAGAGGCATTGAATCTCTTCTTTAACAAGAAGGATAATATGAGGGTGCATCCATCAATGATTTTTTTGAATAATCTTGGGATCAAGGTTGGTGATAATGTATGGATGAAAATGGAAGATTTTATTCCTATCATATTACTATAAGACTAAGAAAATTATATGCTATGGTCTCATAGAAAGGAAGATAAATCCTAATACTCTAAGGATTGGTCAATTTTGACTATGCAAGGGTTATCATGAGTGCTCACATTGATGTCAATGGTAGATTCATTCAACATGGTAAATTTATCAAGAGGAATGGATTTGTGAAGGGAGGAATCTTTAGCAATAATATAGGTGAGAAGGGAATTGTCATCTTAACACTAGATAGTATTAATGGTAATATAATTATCTTCTACCATCTCAAGATGAATCAGAGGAATGGTTATGATTTTAACATGATTTGGATAGGTATAGGGTAAAAAAATTAAGGGGACTATAATTTACATCCTCATATTTTAAAGGAGAAGGGGCTAGTGAGGATGAGATTTCTTCCTTAATGATGGAGATGGAAGGTGGGTTGGTTGGCTCTTCTAGTGGGATGAATCCAAGACCATATTGTTCACAAGACCTCTATGTTTTTCATGGTATAAACTCATGTGGTCTATGTTCATAATGACCTAAACCAAATCCGTTTATATGGTATATTTTCATTTTATATGTTCATGTTCAAAGAGTAATTTCATTACCTAAAATATTACTTTATTTAATGCCATTACTCTCTCTCTCCCTAAAACTAGAAATATTACACTATTAGGAAATAATAGTATTGTATGGAAAGATATCTAAAATATAGAACAAGAATTCTCTTGAAACATTTCTTGATAATGTCTTTGTTTACAAAAACATATTTCACTTGGCCTCAAAGTGTCTTAGTTGGTAGATTTACATTCTATTGGCTATTTCATTTCATTTAGTATTGTCACTTCTATATTGTTTGTGTAATTAATTATAGAGTTTTATCCACTTGGTTTACTATGGTTGGATCTATTAGAGGAGATTTTATACTTTATACACTTGTTCATGCTAGCCCTAATTTGGTTTACAAGTTTGTCTATAGTTGGTGTAAGATAGCAAACTAGATAACCACTATAGACCCAGTTTACAAGTATGGGGGTGTGTTAGTATGTGTCTCTAAGAATTTTAATGGAACCACTAGTGTTTGTCAAGATGATAAATCAAACAAATAATAAGATATAAGGATTATGGGTTCTATGCGCTATAGGAAGTCTATAGTGTCTATCCTATTTGTCAGCTTATACCAAGATATAGATAAACTTGTAAACTAGGTTGGGGATAGTGTGAACAAGTGTATAAAGTACACAAGATCCTATAATATATCCAACCATAGTAAATCAAGTGGATAAAACTTTACTATGGATTTAATAAATAATATAGAAGCAATAATACTAAATGAATGGAAATAGCCAATAGAATATAAATATATCAACTAAGGAAATTTGAGGCCAAATAAAAGATGTTTTTGGAAATAAAGAAGTTTTAAAGCAAGGGTTCAAGAGAATGCCTATTCAATAGTTAAGCTATATTTCAATGAAATACTACTATTTCCTAATAATGCAGTATTTATAGTTCTAGCAAGAGAGAGAGAGAGAGAGGGTTTGCACAAGTTTTCTAGTTTGTCTACTATGCAAAGGAGAAAGATTCTGAAGACAAAAATGGTATAAAATAATGGAATATTTTAGGCAATGAAAGTATGATTTGATCATGAATAAATACAATTAACTTTATAAACTATCTAATAAATATATCCAACAACTATCTATCTAAAATATAACAAGCCCTAACATATATACTACTACAAATAAGCAAAGAGTTTCAATTTGTAAAGCAAGGTGACCTCATATCAAACTAAAAGAGATATGAAAAATTTATACCAATTGATTATCCAAGATAGGAGGAAATATAGGAAGAAGATCAAGCTATGTGTAGGTTGAGTCCAAACCAAGAGCCAAAGTTATGGAAGAAATGAAGGAAAAGCCACCAATCTATGAGAGGTATTACACAGAACACAAGTGAAAGGTGAAATGGAGTCTTGAGGAAGAAATTAGTAGTACACAAGCTTTAATAACACTATTAATAGTAAAGAGAATTACCAATGCAAGTAATAGAAAAATAGGGCATCACTTTTCATAAGGAAAGCAATTATGCCAAACAAGGATCAAAAGAGATTTAGGGAAACAACAAAGATTTTAATGGGAGATTGTTAATGGAGATTATTAGAGTAGAGATGAATTAAAAGTGGAGTAAGAGTGAATAGGGAGAGTGAATGAATGTGGAAAAACCAATAAAACTCAGGCCTAATCCATAAAACCATAGGAAAATAGTCATTTTTTAATCATTTGGGTCCCTTCAAGACAATTTTTTACATGTTCTACCTAGGCCACAGCCTAGGTCATGAATTTTAAGAAGGAAATGTATAGGATAATACATGGTATTCCTCCCTAATCCATGTCCTAGGATAAATATGGCACTTAGGTCAATTAAAAAATTTAGGAATGGGTCATATGGGGTCCCTAGAGAGTTTGTTTGGCATGAGAAAGGGTTGAGATGGATTGAGGATGTATGGGGGATGAGAGTATGATGAGATAAAGGTTTAATCAAGTGACCTACGACTCTAAGTGGGATAACATGGTCAGTAGTTTGCACATGAGCCAATTTGTAATCATAGGGAGGAGTAAGGTCATAGGAAGTATGATTACATATGCCCTCAAGGAATAAACAATTAGTGTTCAAATGAAAAAGGAGTGCTATGAAGTATCTAAAATCTAAACCAAAGTAAAGGAAAAAAAATAGTAAAAATATAACATGAAACATTACTTGTACTTACTAGATAAGGATGGTGATAGAAGAATGTCAATAGTGTGATTCAATGGTGAAAGTGCAAATGCTACATAATCTAGAATCCAACTCCAACTCTAGCTCCTACAAAAGGGAAACACAAGTGATATCAAATAAATAATATTATCTAAAATGAAATTCACCAAGGTATTAGCCCTAGTGTTCTCCCTTTGAGTGATGTGGGTGAATTGGATATCCTCAAAGAAGGAGAGAAAATCATGTTCTACCTTAAAGAGGGGGAGAAACTCAGAGCTCAGGATGAGATATACATTGGTGACATGATACATGGATAAAAGTGAGTTGGATAACAATGACACATAGCATGCAGCTAACTCATATGCATCAATCAAAGTGTTAATGATCACTTGATACTTAGTGGCATTATTCATCTTATAGATCAAGAAATGACTAGATATAATAAACTAATGGACCCATGGATCATCAATAACCCAAGATTCAGTCAAAGGTCCTAGGTTACCCCAATTACCATTATCTATGTGAATCACCATTGAGAGGTTGACAATGATGGGGGTTAATGACATAGTATGAGAAACCACAAATAGTTTATCTCAAAATAAGGTGGTGTGAGTGAGTTACATGGGGAAAAAATGATGAAACCAAGCCATAATCAAATCAATTAACCAACATTGATAATTGGAAGAGGTAACAAAGGCAATTGGGGGGAAGTTCAGAGAAGACAAAGACCAACCAACAAAACCAAAGCAAGTCCCACACCACTACATCTAGAAAACACCTATAACCTACAACCATGATGAAAAGAGAGAGAGAGAGTTAGAATAAATTTAATATGAAAAATAAGAGAAACCACTAACTAAAATAAGCATAAAAAGTAACTTCTATCCCTAGGTGCCCTTGAAATGGGGCACAAGCTTGGGAGTTTAGTGGGGACTCAAAAAGGGGTCCCAGGGACTGAAATAGGGTAAGAGTAAGCCCAAGGAAACCTCATATTGAAAAATAGTGGATGATAATGCACTCAAAATGTGACAAACCCTCTAAGACAAAGGTCTCATAGTCTAAAATGTACTAACAAGAAAAAACCCTATAAAGGGCTGACTAAAAGGCTAAAAAGAGGAAAAAATAGAGAAAAGAAGTCACTTTCACTCTTTTTTTCACTCTAAGAGAGCCCATGATCAACCCAAATCCCAAGCGGAGTGAATGAGTATGTGAGAGCATGTTAGGTATGCACAAGATGGTCCAAGTAAGTCTTATGAACAATTTTTTTCAAATTTATTCAAATTTATGGAGTCGAAGATGCCCTAATGCCATTTTTTATTATTTTGGATGGTTCAAGAAATGAATCAAATGAAACATGGGTGGAAAATATATGGATTGGGCATATGAAGAAAACAAGACCAATGGGAGGCCCTCCCATGGCCTAGAGAGGGAAAATTGGGGAGTGCAAGGGCTCCCTAGGATGTCCCACACAAGCCATGACCTGGCTAAGCTAGGCCATGGCCTTGTAGTGGGGTTGACCATAAAATTTTTGGCCTACCCCATTGCAAGGCCGTTACTTTATCCAAAAAACCATTGCCTTAGGCAACAAAGGCCTAGGTACATTCTTGAGAAGCTTGATAAGGCCTTAAAACTCCTAGAATGGGATGAAAATAGAGAGAAACGTGGTGGAAGAGATATAAATTGTAATGAAATTACTTCAAGAATTAAGTATAACAATAGAATTATATCCAAATATATGATAATAGATAAGCCACTTTGAGGGTGAAACCTCCACAAGCTTCAATAAGAACATAATTCACAATATGATGATAAATGATTACCCACTACCTCCTATATATAATCTATCTAGGCCATGGTTACTCCATAGGCTGACCTACTAATCAAAAGAAAGCATAGATAAATGTAATATAATGTCAAAGAGGGATAAGGAAGCCACAAGTTTTCTAATACTATCCTCATACATGTGATAGGTTAGGGGCATAGCATGCCCTTCCCCTTCAAACCAATGTTGTCCTCAATGTTGAACAACTCTGGATGTTGTTGCAGGAAATCTTCACCTTCCAAAGTTGCATCTTCACTATTTTGGTTTTTCCACTTGATCAAATATTCCCTAATCTCTCTGGTTCTCAACATCTTAGTACGTGTTTGGAAGATCTTCTCTGGTTCCAAAATGACTCATCCTTCTTCATCTAGTTTTGGAAGCTCTGTCTAGGCAGAAACTTTCTGTCCAATGACCTTCTTCAAATAAGAAACATGAAATATTGGGTGTATGTGAGATGAATGAGGTAACTCAAGGTTATAATCCACACTTCCAATTTTTTGTAGAACCTGATAAGGGCCATAATACTTCAGAGCAAGTTTGTTGTCCTTTTTTTGTTACTTCAAGGACATCTAATTGTAAGGCTACAAATGAACAAATACCCAGTCACCCACCTCAAAATTTTGCTCACTCTAGTGTTGATCTACTTGTTGCTTCATCTTATTTTGTGCCAAGGTCAAATTCTCTCTAAAACTAGCCAAAACCTCTTGTTGACGTTGAATGTGCTCTTCCACATCTCGAACCTTGGTATGCACCTTTAATGAAGAAGTGATGGAAGGTGGATGGTAACTATATAGTGCTAGAAATGGAGAAATTTTAGAAGAGGTATGGAAAGATGTGTTATAACACCATTCTGCAAGTGGTAACCATTTAACCCAATGTTCTTGTTTATCTAATACAAAACAATGGAGATACCCCTCTAAACGTTTGTTAACCAATTCAGTTTGTCCATCAGATTGGGGGTGGTAAGATGAGCTATGAGCTAGCTGAGTAACTAAACAAGAAAATAGTTTAGTTTAGAAATTACTAGTGAAAATAGGATCACGATCACTTACAATTATTTTTGGGGTTCCATGTAATTTGAGAATTGCTTCCATAAAAATAGCTGTGACTGTACTTGTTGAAAATGGGTGTGAGAGAGCACAAAAATGGGAATATTTTGTAAGCCTATCCACAATGACCAAAATAACATTCTTAATTTTAGAACAAGGCAACCCAATGATGAAATCCATGGAAACCTCATCCCACCTTTGACTAGGAATTTCTAATGGTTGCAACAAACCTAGGGTCTTAGCTGTTTCACCTTTATTCTGGTGGCATATCAAGCATTCTTCCACAAACTTTTGTACATCTCCCTTGAGTCCTTCCCAAAATAATTATTTCTTAATTCTATGATAAGTTATTAATAACCCTAAGTGTCCCCCAATTGGAGATGAATGCAACTCTGCAAGAATCTTATGCTTAAGCTTTGATTTTTTGCACAAGTATAACCTACCCTTATACCATAAGACATTACCTTTCCATTCAAATTTGTCAGAGGATAAATTACCTTGCTAGAGATTCTAAATCAGAACCTGTGTATCCTTGTCTTGCTCCCATTCTAACCTAGCTTCATCCACCCAATCTACTTGCAATATGGACATTGCACAAAGTAATGCTTCTATGGATGCATCCCATCTAGATAGTGCATCTGCTACAACATTATCTTTACCCTTTTTGTAGATGATTTCAAAATCATAACCCAACATTTTGGTTACCCATTTTTGTTGTTCCTTAGATGATAATATTTTCTCCAAAAAGTATTTGAAACTATCATGATCTATTTTCACCTTAAAGTGTCTACCCATCAGATAAGGCCTCCATTATTTAAATGCATGAAGAATAGCCATCATTTCTTTCTCATAGACATTTTTTTGTATATTCTTACCTTTGAATTGATGACTTTCAAATGCAATGGGTCTTCCTTCTTGCATTAGTACTGCCCCCATTCCAGACCCAAAAGCACCACATTCAATAGTGAATGTTTGTGAGAAGTCTGGAGTAGCCAAAATTGGAGTGGTGCACATAGCTACTTTTAGTTTCTCAAATACTTTGGTGGCATCATCATTCCAATGGAAAGCATCATTCTTTAGCAATGCAGTGAGTGGAGCTGCTATGCTACCATAACCTTTCACAAATCTTCTATAGTAACCTATTAGTCCAAGAAACCCTCAAAGGTTTTTTAGAGTTTTTGGCATACGCCATTCCATTATCACTTTGATATTCTGGGGATCAACTTTGATCCCTTCATGGGAAACAATGTGACCAAGGTACTCTACCTCTTATACTCCAAAAGCACATTTAGATGGCTTTGCATAAAGTTGGTGCTTCTCCAAAACTATCAACACCTATTTCACATGTTGCAGATGTGTTTCCCATGTCTGACTATAAATCAATATGTCATCAAAGAAAACTAGCACAAACTTCCTTAAAAAAGGCCTAAAAATAGTGTTCATCAAGCTCTGAAAATTCGATGGTGCATTTGTAAGACCAAAGGGCATTACCAAAAACTCATAATGGCACTCATGTGTTCTAAAAGTAGTTCTATGAACATCTTCATCCTTGATTCTAATTTGATGGTACCCTGAGTGAAGATCCAATTTTGTGAAATAATTAGCACCATGCAACTCATCAAGTAAATCATCAATTATTGGAATAGGAAACTTATATTTGATGGTGTACTTGTTGAGTTCCCTATAATCTAGGCACATCCTCCATGTGTCATCCTTCTTCCACACCATGACCACTAGTGATGAATATGCACTTTGGCTATGCTTGATGATCCCTACCTCCAACATTTCATGGACCATCTTTTCAATTTCACTCTTTTATGCATATGGATATCTATATGGTCATATATTTAATGGTTGACTACCTGGAATTAGTTGAATGGCATGATCATGTTCTCTTTTTGGTGGTAGTCCTTTTGGCATGGCCCCAAAAATAGATGAGTGATCTTCAAGAATTATTTCTAGATCAGGATGTGTAGATACCTGTGTGGGTTGAACTTCTATGGAGCATAATCATGCAATAATTCCCTCTACCCCCTTTTTTAACATCTTGGTCATCTGATGTGAACTAATCAATTATGGAGATTTTGCATGTAATCCATGTAGTTCAATTTTCTTACCTTCAAATTAAAAGCGCATGAATAGTTCTTGGAAGTTCATCTCAATGATACCTAAGGTTGTGAGCCATTGGACTCCCAAAACAATGTCTGTGTTACCCATGGGAATAGCAAACATAGGAGAGTTGAGATTGTACCCACCCATAATAAGCTTAATACTATGGCATTTTCCTGAACAATTAATTGTGCCACCATTTACAATCATGACCTAAAATTTTGGTGCTGGGTAGATGAAACAATTCAATCGAGTGGCCAACTTATGGTTTATAAAGTTATGTGTGCTCCCTGCAAGTGTATGACAAGAGATTGTAGGTTGGGAATCTTTAGGTACCTCCTCTATATCTTCCTCATCATCATTAGAGGCATCATCTGCTTCTTCATCTTCATTTGGTCCCTTAATGTAGAATAACTTCTTCTCAGCACATCTATGTCCTTTACTCCACTTGCTATCACAACCAAAACATAATCCTTTTGCATGCTTCTCTTCAATTTGTTGAGGGGTCAATCTAGTAGGTGGAGGAAATGTTGGTGAGGATATGCTACGATCTTTGAAGTGAGTGAATGGCTACTTCTTGTTGGATATGAATTTTTCCTCAGATCTACATGCTAGGATAATAGAATTAGAAATATTAAGTGGATTAAACATGCGTACCTCATGTTGAATGTGGTCCTTGAGTCCACCCAAAAATAGGTCATTCAAGTTTATTTCAAAAATTGTCTCCACACGTAAGGATAGGTTCTAAAGATGATGAATATAATCCTTGATGGAGCTAGAATGTCACAATTTTGCTAGTTGGTTGAAGTAATTCTCGGTCACACTATTGCCATAGTGTAATTGTAGCTCCTTTGTAAAAACTGACCATGTGACATTGATAGTCATCTTTTTCTTTTGAGCACAAAAACATCGATACCAAATGAATTTATTAGGTTCAAGATACATGGATGCCATGGTAACCTTATGTCCACTTGGAATCTGATGTAGGTCAAAAAAACTCTCCATTTGGTTGAGCCAATTGAGTGGATCTTTTCCATCAAATTTGCGCATATCCACCTTTGGTAATATGTTCCTCTGTGGCCATGGAGTTGGATTTGAAGTAAACTGGTTAAGAGAACCACCCTAGTGGATTTGTGGAATAGAGTTAGCTTGATGATTTGACTAATTAATGATCAAATCTTTCATGATATCTCCCAAACTATCTTGTATGGATTGTATATTAGATTGTATGTCTTGCACCTCACTCTGAATGCCTTGCATACTATAGTCAAGCTAGCTCACTTTGTGATCTATGTCAAAAAACCCTTGTACAAAGGGTCTAGTACATCCCCCTTCTGACTCCATCTCTTCCTTTTTAGGATTTTTACCTAGATTTTTAGCACCCTTCTCTCGGCCCTAAGTTTGTGGACCTGCCATAAAAGGGTTTTACGATGTCGAACCTTATTGGCACTTTTGACCCAAATTTGACCAAGTGATTTTGGAATTATGTCGGCCTCAAATAAAAATATACAAAGAACATACCATATTTAAATTTTTCTAAGCTTTCCAAAAATGTAAATAACTCATAAAAATTCTTTGAATTGCACACTATAGAGCAATTTTATGAAAAACCATAAAATAGTGATAAATTTTATCAAATAGATCCAAATGAGTTGAAATTTTAATGAAAGATTAATTTTATTATTTATAACCTCCATTAAAAATTTTGTAGAGAAAATCTCAACTATTTTTTATATATCGTAAAATTTAAAAATTTAGTGTTTCACCCACAAGATTGACCAAATCGCAACTCTGATACCAATTGTAATGAAATTACTTTAAGAATTAAGTATAACAGCAGAATTATATCCAAATATGATTGAAATATATCCAAATATATGATAATAGAAAATCCACTTTGAGGGGAAACCTCCACAAGCTTCAATAAGAGCAGAATTCATAATATGATGATAAATGACTACCCACTACCTCCTATATATAGTCTATCTAGGCCATGGTTACTCCATAGGCCGACCTAATAATCAAAATAAAGCATAGATAAATGTAATATAATGTCAAAGAGGGATAAGTAAGCCACAATTCAGCTAATACTATCCTCATACATGTGATAGGTTAGGGACGTAGCATAACTAGATAAAAAACATGTTTTTAAGTCCATTGTACCTATTTCATGGATGGTTTTTTAACTTTGTTTCATGTTAATAACTTGTCTAAACACACAAAGGTGTGAGCATACTAGAGGAGGGAGAGGCTTCACAAGTAGGAGAGAAACTTGCACATATAGATAGGCCATGTAAGGTGTCCAACCAAGAGAGAGTCCCATCATGGATAGCTAAGGAGGTGGATGTTCTACCTGCACAAACTCAAGAATACCTATAGAGTGTAGGACTTTGGATGGTAATATGTGTACCATCCCTACATTACTCTATAGATATATTTAATACATTGGTCATCACATGGTTACTTGAGAGGCACATGTTATAGCTAGGGCTCAAGATAGATGCCAACCTCAACATAGAGGGTGTCTACTAGCTTTATGAGTAAGAGCCTATAGGTAGAGAGATATACATATCACTTTTGTAGGATTTAGTGGTAATATAGATCTACTTGGTGGGACCCTAATCTTAATAAAATAACCATGGGGTTTAGATCACACAACAATCACCAGGGGTTTCACCACTCAAGATAGTGATAGTAGGTATTTTTTTGGGAGGTTATACACTATCCAGAATATAAGATGACTACCACTCTTATGGATATGAGCTTTTCAATGAACGAAGGGAGCTTAGAGATATGCCTATGGATAATACTTCCTAGGTAGACTATGTTAGTCACTCGATCACATATAATGTACAAGGGTGGATAAACTAACACATCCTAGCTTACTCATGGTTTGGGCCTAAAAGAGGCTCCCAATAATGAGGTTGAGAGTACCATATAGTAGTGATGCATACCAAACATTATAGATAGGCACAACATGGGCTACATAGTTCATAGATAGGGTTGGGCCCAAATGAACCTCACTAGATCTAGATGTAGTAGTGAGCTATGTTTGTGATCCATACGGGTATATGATATGGCTAGAGGATGCAATAATAGAGACATATATGGGCATATAGGAGATTCAAGGTCCATAGGGGCTGCATCTTCATCTTTAGAGGTCGGTACTGGTGGTAAGAGAGAGACATGCTCAATTTAGGCCATCTGTAACTAAGCATGGATGGAAACTATGATAGAGTGAGTGGGGTAGTAGTGGGGAGAGACTAGCATGGCAAGGACCACCACCACCATGAGGATCATGACCTATAGGGGTGACATAGAGGCCATCCACACTACCAAGTAAGATAAGTGTATTTTCTAGATAGCGCTATATATTTATGCTCATCTTAAATTAGAGATGTATATGTAGCTAACATATATGTTCTATGTGTGTGTGTGTAGGAGATTATCTTAGTTGGAATAGACCCCAAATGGACCTCTTACTGAGGGAGCTATTCCTAGATGTGCTAGGCACACTATTGACAAAGTGGGTACCACATCTATTAATTAATGTAGAGACATATACTCAATTATACCATGTGGGTGCATGAGACTCACTTGAGTTGGTGAGGGCATGACACAAGATTCTATATTTAGAAGCCAAGTCATCAAACCTCATGGTGATTGTAATGGAGAATGAGGTGAGAATAGTAATAGCCAAGGGCAAGATCGATTGACTACAAGTGGACCTATCTTGAGAGTATATCAGAGGAGTTGAGGCACCTAGAGTGAGGGTAGACCAAATAGCTACAGTAGAGGAGACTGTAACTTGACTGGTTGAGAGGTAGATATATGTAATCTAGGAATTAAAGTCAAGAGAGAATGGTTAGTATTGTGTTAGTTCCAAAATAAAAACAAATTGAAATAAACACACTAATAGCATAACATTTATAGGCCTAGACACTAGGGAGAGCTTAGTTAATAATCATGAAAGACACATACAACTAAAATCTAAAATAAAACTCTTTTACCATCTTTGAATGTTCCAGAATGCTTTTTATGGTGGATTTATTTGCTTGTGCTCATAAAGTCCTTGGCAATGGAATCTTGACAACCTCCGTCTCTCCTTGGCACCTTTGGCTTGTGGCTTAGCTTGGCTTGGAATTAATTTGGCATTATAACACTATTGAAGCTTTTTGGAGCTAATCCTAGATTATAAATTTTCACTAATTAATGTTTTTTGGAAGTGATGTTATGAGGCCTCCTACTTATAGATTTTTGGATTTGATTAGAATCAACCTCAACCATCCATCCCAAGATTGAGATGTGTGGTTGAGGATTCATTCAATTTTTGAAATTAACTTTGTAATTATCCTCATCATGGCATTGGAAGAAGGGGAAATTAAGAGGTATAGAGTGCATCATAGAAGGCATTAATGAGGCATGAAAGGCATGAATCCTGATATTTATGGCATTTATGGCCTAGGGATGTCTTTCCAAGAAATGAGGTCACTTGATGCTGTAGATATTCAATATTCATTTCCAAAACAAATTATTCAACAAGTTTCCATGGAATTTTTTATTAGGCCTTGATTTGGGTTAAATTAGCTCTTAAGCATGATTAAGCACATTGTGCACAAAATACTCAAATTGATCAAAATGCCTTGTTATTGGTCCTAAATATTAGTAGATTAGAATTGGAAGTCACTGTTAGATGCATTAGATGTGTATTCCCATTTAGGATGTTTCCAACAAAAAATAACAAAGGTATGAGTCTTTTGTAAAATATTTGATAGGAAAGAGCAATCTAGAGCACACAGGTGCAAATTTGGCATTATGACTTGAAATGTATTGATGAAATTTAGCTAGCCCATAAATTTCATTACCCATTTAGGGACACCCTGGCCAAAATCAACATTTGAATATATCATTTTCACATCATTTTACATTTTTTAGTATTTTTAGGCCAAATTGTGCATTTTAGATATAAATTGGTCAAAACCCTGGTTGGAGGTTATCAATGACCAATTTTAGGTGTCTATAGTTTTCCCCTATTTGGGAAGGCATTAAAAGCTATAAGAAAAGTAACCTCTTCTCAAAAAATGAAAAGGTCCTGCATGCCTACAACTACACGGATGATAAGCTAACTATATGATGCACCCTCAAGGGAATGGTTGGCATAAAGAGGTCAGGAAACAATCCCTCAAAAAGAAAGAAATGAAATGAGGGGACCAAAGAAAGGAAAGATGATGGGGTGAAAACATAATTATAGTGAAAAGTAATCAAAATCATTGAAAATGCAAATGGGATGGTGTATAATGGTTTTCCCAAAGATGGTTATAAACATTGTACCATGATAGTGGCAATGTGGTATGATAACACAATGATTTTCCCAAAGGTGGTTATATCATTGAAAAGATGGAGCTACCCTAGTTAGGATAGATAAACAAGATAATAACATGCCCCTATATAGGTAGAAAAAGTAAATTGGTGATAAAATAATGATCTACCCAAACATAGTTATTATCAATTAGAAATGCAGGTGGGATGGTGTGTAATGATTTGCTCATAGGTATTTATAATCATTAGACCATAATTATGGAAAACATGATAAACATGGCCAAGAATGATGATAGATTAATATAGAGGGTGATGATGAATTGGAACAACCTACTAATAGGTAGATGCTCATCTAAATGAATAAAGGTTGAAATTCATTCATGGTTAATTACTCTATTTGGGATATGATTGGGCGTGAATCAAGATGTCGATGTTGAAGAGATTCCACAATTGTTGAATAGACTCATTGAAGCTAAAGTTTTTTATATCATATGATGGTAGGATTTATGATATAACACCATAAATAATTGACCAAAATATGAATAAGTACCGACTCTCATAATCCAATATTCAATAGAAAACAATGCACTAATGATAGAATCCATGATGATAATGTAAACATATGAATATGGATGGATCCAAGTGTAAGTGTGGACAAGGAATCATCCAATGAACACACATAAACTGAATCAAAGAAACAGTGCTAAAAGCAAACAAATAGGAAGATAAACAAATAAAATATGTAGAAACAAATAAATAAATAATGCAATAAAAATCCTATAAACATTTCCCCTAAAAAATAGGTGATAACATAATAAATGAACTAAATGGGGGAATAGAAAAAAAGGAAGGTGGTGGCTGAGCTATCTCCATATTCACTAAGCAAGTGGATGTTACCTACATAGTTCCATGGATGTAATGTCCAATAAAAAACATCAGGCCAAATATAGTTCTCCCAGGCAATGAGAAGAATGTGATAACTGATGAAAACAAACAAAATGGATGTGATAGAGGAATATGAATGGTCTTGTAAAATGGTAAGTGCATGAGAGAAAAAGGCCAAAAAGGATGGAGAAACTAAATGACAAGTGATTTTCTTGTAACTTAGTAAGGGTTCCCAAAATCCTTAAGGCAAAGAAGTGGTCAGTGTTTTTGTTATTTTCTAATGATTTTTCAATATGTTTTTGGAAGTGTTTTGGAGTGTCACAACTCAATAGAGAATGATGAGACACTAAATGGTTTAATCTCACAAAATGGTGAGATCATTCATACTTAATTCACTTACAAAATAGTGAGAGTGTGGCTTAGGTTTCTCATAAAATGGTGAGAGAATTCAAGCGTAGATTACTCACAAAATGGTAAGAGCATTAAAACATAGATTACTCACAAAATGGCAAGAGAGTTAAAACTTAGATTACTCACAAAATGGCAAGGTCATTCAAACTTAGATTTCTCATAGCACAATGAGAGCGTTCAAACTTAGATTGTTCATAAAATAGTGAGAGAATTGCTTAGGTTGCTCACAAAATGGAAAGAGTATGGGGAAAAGGGTGACTAAGTTAACGTCAACAAGTATTGAGAACTACCTACATAGTCCTAGAGTAAGACCTCAATTCACTTTAATTATGCCATTTCAATGAAGTAATTCAACTAGTGTGGCAACTAATTCAAACAAAATAGGCATAGTTGGTAAAAAGACATAGTATGGCATAGGAAGTGGTAAGTTGGTATGTCAAGGCTTAGTATTTCCCCTAGTTTTCCCATAGGTGGTTATAATTAGGACACAATGACATAGATCAATGGTACTAATTTTCCCAAAGATGGTTATAATTAGTAGTAATGCTGGTGATAATAAAGGACTAACAAATGAAGGATGAAACTACAAAAAATTATGTCACACTATCCCAAGATACTCTCCTTATGTAAAATAATTGAACCAAATGATGAACTGATCAGATACCTTGATGTTAAAACTACATAATGAATGATAAAAACCAATGTCAAATGGGCTAGGCTTTAAAACATGCTAGGTTGATAGGTCAGATGGAAAGTAAATATGGGAAAGAGGATGAATAAGGGTAGTATGTGTACAAATAATAATAGTGATAAAATGGTCCTTACAAACAATACACCTTAGCATTTAAGCATAGTACCACTTGAGATTAATAATATTAATTGGTTCTAGAAGTTCATCACTGTCTATTATGGCAAGCATGTATGCTCTTGATCCATAATTTGTAGTGATGATGAAAGGCCCTACTAGTTTGGTTTGAATCTCCCTTTATGTTTCTTCTTGGTCATGGTATTATTTTGGTTTTCTTTAAGAATAAGATCACCAAGTTCAAATTTTCTATAATTCACACACTGATTATAGTGGCCTCTGAGTCAATTTTGCTATGATTGAAGATTATTGAGCGTGGTTATGCATTTTTCATCAAGTAGACCTAGCTCTTATGGGCAAGATACTCAATAGTCATGATCATCCCAGACATGATTGAATGAGATTCATAGTAAAGGCAACTTGACCTCAGTGGGAAGGATGGCTTGAATACCATAAACAAGTGAGTATGGAGTGACTTATATGGGGATATGATGATTGGTATGGTATGCCCAAAGGGTAGGGAATATCTAGAGGTGCTAGTCATGACTGGCATTATTGATAATCTTTTTGAGAATATTGAAAATGTTTTTGTTAGATGCCTCAGCTTGACCATTACCTTGAGGGTAATATGCTATAGAAAAGTGTTGTGTGATGTTGTATTCAGTACATAACTGGTCTACATCTTTATTCTTGAATGATCCTCCATTATTAGATATAATTTCAGAGGGAATACCATAGCAGTAGATGAGGTGGTTGAAGATGAATTTGGAAATTTGTTTTCCAATTAGGTAAGTGAGGGGTATAGATTTAACCCACTTAGTGAAATATTTAGTGGTGATAAGGATACGTTTATGGCCATCAGATGAAATGGGGTTAATCTTCCCAATGAGGTCAAGTATCCATGTAGAAAATTTCCATGGTGTTGACATTAGTTTCAAATTTTTTGCTAGGGCATGAATTAAATTAGCATGCCATTGACATTTCTCACATTTCTTTATATATGTAGTGGCATTTGCATCCATTATGGGCCAATAATAACTAGTACATAAGATATTTTTGGATAAGACTACCCCACTAGAATGGGATCCACATACTCCTTCATGATCTTCTCTTAACGCTAATGTAGACTTTGCTAAAGTTAAAAAATGAAGTAGAGTTCCATCAAAACTATGATGGTAAAGAGTGGATCCAAGTAAAGTATAATGAGTGGAATGATGAAAGAAGGCTTTGGTTTGTTTTCAATATAGGTTAGGTGGTAAAACTTGGTCATGAAAGTAGTTGTAAAGGTTTGAGAACTAGATAGAATTAGGACCAATAATATCACAAATCATGGTAATGATTAAAGGTTCATGAGTTGGTGCTAATAAATTTTTGACAAGGAATTGATACTCTCTAGCATTATCTATTTGTTGAATCAGTGAGCCAATAATAGCCATGGCATTTATAGTTCTATTACTAGCCCTTGCTATATGCTTAAATTAAATGTTGGGAATTTGCTTTTTAAGAGTGTTAACCATGGCTTTATATAGAACCAACTTATCATCTTTGGTATAAAAATGATATGTGACTTGATCGATGATTAATTAAGAATCACCATAAACTTGAAGATGAGATATATTCCAATGCACTACTTGTAGAATTCCTAAAACAAGTGTTTCATACTTGGCCATGTTGTTTGTATAAGCAAAGCTGATTCTAATTGATTTAAGGATTAGATACCCCTGTGGTGTAATAAATAATAGGCCTACCCCCAATCCATGTGAAGTGAATGAACCATAAAAATATAGCTTCTAGGGTTTCTTCTCAAGGGTTGTATCAATAATGATCAAGATGGATTCATCAAGAAATGGAAACTTGATTGGTTGTGTGTCCATGAGAGGTGCTTTAACAAGTTGATCTATAATAACTTGTCCTTTGATTTCTTTTTGATTGACATAATCTATGTCAAACTCACTAAGAAGCATGATCCACTTAGCCATTCTACATTCCAAATTTATTGTATATATTAGATACTTGATTAGATCTAATTTTGAAATGACCATGGTTTTATTATTCAACATGTAATGATGCAGTTTTTGAGTTGAAAAAACAATGGCTAGACAAGTTTTTTCAATACGTGAATAGTTATGTTCATATGTAACCAAGGTATAACTTAAGTAGTATAAAATATTCTCCTTTCCATTATCATCATTTTGAGCCAAGAGTGCCCCCAAGGCATGATTGGTAGCTGATAGGTATAACAAAAATGGATTTATTAGCATAAGATGTAATAAAATGGGTGGATTGACAAGGTAATCTTTGAGCTATTGAAAAGTTGTTTGGTGGTGATCATCCCAATGAAATGCAACTCTTTTCTTCAAAATATGTTTAAATGGATGGCAATTGTTTGCTAACTAAGAGATAAAGCTTCAGATGGACTAGATCTTACCCTATACACTATGGAGTTAGTTCAAATTATTTGGTTGTATCATCTCATCTATAGCATGGAATTTAGTTGGATTGAATTCAATACCTCTATGCGACATGATGAAGCTAAGTAATTTACCTAAAGTTACACTAAACACAAATTTCATTGAATTTAGTCTAACTTTATATTTTCATAGTCTTTCAAATATCATACACAACATGGCTAGATGGTTAGCCCTAGTCTTGGATTTTCCTAATATGTCATTGACATAGTATTCAATAATAGCATGCATCATATCATGGAATATGAAAGTTGTGGCTCTTTGATATGTAACTTTCACATTATTAAGGCCAAATGGCATCACTTAATAGTAAAATGTTCTCCATGGAGTGGTGAATGCTATATTATGCTGATCTTTTGGCACTATTTTGATTTGATTGTATCCTGAAAATATGTTCATGAGTGAAAACATTTCATAACCCATCATGGATTTGATAATCATGTCAATATTAGGTAATGGAAAATCATCTTTAGGACAAGCTTTGTTGATGTCCCAAAAATCATCACAAATTATGATTCCTTTAGGCTTTTAACTAATAGGGACTACAGTAGAGATCCATTCTAAGTAGTCAATGGATCAGATACACCTTACTTCTAAGATTTTTTTCAGCTCTTTCTTTACCAATATAGAAATGTGAGGATACATCTTACATATAATTTTTTTTACCATTTTTTCATTAATATTAACCACAAGGTGGTGTACAACCAAGGTGGGGTCTAATCTTAGCATGCCCGAATAGGCCCATGCAAATATACCAACAAATTCTCTCAATATAGCTATAATAATGTTGCATTCCTCCTCAGTGAGGGATGCACCGAATTTTATCCATTTTAATTTTTCTATGGTCCTAATGTTTACCTCTATTGCATCTTCAAATAGGAGGGTTGAACCATCTTCTAGGATAGTAGGCAGTGACTTGAACTATTATACTATATAAGGGTCCTCTATTAGGACTTGCTCTTCAACTTCTCCTAGGCATGATTAATCTAAGTCTCCTAATGGGAGATTTGGCCATGTAACAAAAATGATCAAAACTTCTTAGAGAATTTGATCAAATATTTGTTGTTTGTCAAAATTGAACTTAGATCCATAGGAAAGTTTGTTTTTGGTGGTCTCTTAGACTAAATTTGAAGAAGAATGAACACCCCCATCTAATGGTGCTTGAAACAGGTTTTCACCACTAGATTGGCCTTTAGCTTTACTTTTTCCCTAATTAAAAATAACCTCAAAGAGGTTTTCACTTTAGGACCTCAATGTTTTATTTATTTATTTTTGGTCAAGGGTGTTCACTCACTCTCCAACATAAGCTATAGGATATAATTTAATTGAGAATCCTAATTTGTGATCTCCCAATGGATCATTATCTCTAAGGCCTAAGAAATCATAAAGTCTCATCTTTCTAGAACTCATCAATCGATAGACTTTTTTCTTGTTGGTCCTAATATATTAATTGGGGATAATATAATGATAATGGATTATGATGAATGGCTTGGGTAAGGGTACAAATGGCATTATTATCAAATAGGTTAGTTTTAGCTAGGTTATCAAAGGTAAGGTTATGATCAAACTCTGCTTCGCTATCAACATCATCATCACTAGTTGTTGGTGATGGACTTTAAATAAAATATGTGGGGTTACCCCCAAGTGGTCTAAATCCAATTCCATAAGGTCTTTCATACTTAATCATGGAAATTGGCTTGATGGTTCCTTGCTAATTCAATCTAAGGCCTCTTCATTCATAATTGTGATGTTCCCTGATCCTATTGGGAATATGATACTTTGTATTTTTATAATAACCATCTTGGTCATCATTATATAACCATGATTCATCTCATTCAAGAGGGTTAGGTTCTAGGCTAGATGTTGGTACAAATGTGATAAGTCCTTTGTTTTTGTTCTTTTGTTTCCAATGCATATGTGGAATGATTTTAGGTTGCCCAAAAGTTTTTAGATTCTGCAAAAGATTGGAAATATGAAATGTATCATGGGTCACATATCCTCCCAGCCCATTATTTGAAATGGTGAAATTATTGGAAGCTTTAGGAGGTGCCATGTGGGAAAGGGAATCCAAGGTATTAAGATCTATGCAATTATCTGATGAAGGATCAATAAGTATAGATTTTCCTTTATCCTACTTGGAACTTTGATTCATGTCATACTGATAATTATATGTTTGAAACTTATCCTCAAGATGTTTTCAATGTTCATACAAGTGTACATCTCTTAGAATACTTGCCACTATAATTGAGTGGGAAAACTTAATACATTGGTGCAATGTTGATGGGACTACATGAATCTCATGTAACCAAGGCCTACCTAGAAGTATGTTGTATGATAACTCAAGATCAAACACATGGAAAAGTGTATCATGCGTCAAAGGCCCAATGATAATTGGTAAAATAATGGTGCCTTGTGATTATCTTTCTTAATTATCTTAATTTTTGATAGTTATTGTTTCTAGATGAAGATCTATCATTGTGTACCAAAGAAGCTTGATGAGCTTGAGAGACACTATGTTGAGTCCAGATTCAATGTCAATAAGGACATGATTCACTTTATGCCATCTGATACAAACTTCTATGTATAATGGGTTATTATGGAGTCAGCCAAGGGAAGACATATCACTTTGGTTAAATGTGACTTGTTGGCCTAGATCTAGGTGTCCAACCAAAGCTTGAAAGTTATCAATGGATATGTCACTAAAAACATTATATTGAGTCAAAAACTCATAAAAGATGTTTTTATGGATTATTGATGTCCATATAAAATATAAAATATAAATTATTCCATAATATCACATTTATTGTTATGGTCAATAGTGATTGGTTTATTCTGAGGCTAAATGATTGGTTGGATGACAGGCAAAGTGGTAAATGGTTGTGGGCCTAGGATAGTAATCTTCAACCTTTGAGTTGTGATTACACAATCAGGATTAAATGCTAGACCATTATTACTAATCAATGTTAGAAATGGTGTGGGACCAAATAAGACAAGTCTCAATTGCTAGTGCACTTACATGTGGTCATGTGGCAAGAATGAGTTATCGCTAAAAGATCCAAAAGTGGAAGTCCTAGTTTGTTGGTTTGATTGTATGCACTCATAGGTCAAATAAGGTTTATCCATATGATTTGGCTAAATATTATTATTTATTAATGGTCTAGGTTGATTAGTAATTGGTCTAGGATTAATGGAGATGGTATTAATGCTACCCCCTACAATATGGCCTACAATATTATTGTAGTCATGTGCACATACATGGTAGGTTTGTTGGTTGTTACTATTATAACCTTGGTTTTGTCCATTATTTTGTCATTATGGATTCTATTGCTAATTTTATTGATTCTACTGAATTGGCCTTTGATTCTGATACTGTTGATTTTATTGCTGCCTTGGCTATTGTTGTTGTTACTGATTGTTTTATTGTTATTGATTGTTATGTTGGGGAAATGGGTTTTGATAGATTCCAAGAGTTTGATTGGAAGTGTAAGTACCAATATCCTATTTTATCCACCATTATCCAACATATTCTCAATTAAATGCTTGATTTGGACACATCTTCATAAATTATGCCCATTAACCCGATGATAGTCACATAATTCATTTTCACAGTACCAATTAAGATAAGGAATGCCTTACAAATAATGTTTTGGTATGGGTAAACAAATCAGATTAGTAGTGACAAGCTTGTGAAATATAGATTCAATGGGTTCTCCTAGGTCATTAAAGACATAATGTGTAGGCATAGTTCTCCTAGGAGGAGGGGTTTGCAATGGTAAAGGCTACTATATTTATTGTGTAGGTCTTGGTTTTTGTACTTGTGGAATTTGTTAGAGAGGTTGATGGGTAGGAGTATGCTTAAAATATGGTGTAGATGATGTCTACATAGTTTAGGCATGATGAAATTCAATCACTCCATTTCCCATAACATTCCTATTTTAGTTGAATTGCTTCAATCTTTTATGATTATTGGCCTATGCTGGTTGTGATGATTATACTTGGATAGGATGTTGGCCATTTTTATGATTGGTCCCTTTATTTTGAATAATCTAATTAAACTTGATGACTCCTTAATTGATGAGTGCTCACTCGATCAACAAACCTTTATCAATGATCTTCTTAAACATATGTGCACATTATAGTTCTAGATGATAGGCTATCTCACTATGCAAATTATTAGTAAACACAACAAATAACTATTTATCTAGTAAAATATGGGTGAAACAACTTGTAAGGGCTCTCCATCACTGTAAATAACTTTGAAAACTCTCCCTAGCTTTCTACTTTGCTTATGTTAGGTCTACTAATGAAATCTCATGCTCGAGATTATAGGAAAAGTGCTGCATAAATTTATCAAAAAGATCATCAAAGTCTGTCACTGAATTCTTGGGTAACTTTAAAAACCACTCCTTTCCATACATGCTCTTTGGAAACAACAACAAAAGGTATATGTCACTATATGCCACTAGTTGACATGTGACAAAGAATTTTTTCAAATGGACCTTAGGGTCACCTTTCCCTTTATACTTATCAAATTTGGGTGGTTCATATTCTAGAGGAAATGGTATCTATAAATACTCCATATTGAATAGATAGGAACATACGACATCTAGTTTGAACTTCTTAGTATGCTTCCCCACTTGAATGGCAAAAATCACATCCTTCATCTATTGTAGTTCTTGGGATAGGAAACTAGAAGGGATATTGGTTTCAAGGAGAATGTTAGATAGATGGTTCGGAGGTCACAAGTGGGACACTTTGACTAGGGTATGATGGAAGTACCTATTGGGGGTAGATTGGCTTGTTTGGGGAATAGACCAGGAATAAGCATATGTGGATTGGGATGTACTTGAAATTTCACATTTGGCTATGTGATATTCTAGTTTGGGTTGATGATAAAGGTTTGACTTAGAATATTTTATTGTTAGGATGAAGGGATATAACTATATTGTGCTTACTATGGTTGAAAAGGGATATGCTATCAACTAATCAAACCTTATTGTTGAGTAAGAACTTGTGGACCAAGACCCTGTCTTTGAGTTTGTGGTACATTTTGAACCAACGATTGTCTAGTAGGTACTTGAGAAAACATGGGGACCTCCTTATTACATGAAACCCTATGAGGAAGTGAAAGCATGTTATATATTTGACATCTATCATTGACCAATATTTGCATGTTGTTGATTAGTCATTTCATGGTTTTAAATTGGCATATTAGTCTATGATTGAAGAGGTATGTTTATCATTACCTATCAAGGTGGATTATATTTTGCCCTCGATTGGGGTGGCAACGTATTTGTCCTTTGTTGCATTGATACACTACATTGTGTCTACTGTTGTAGAATACCACTCACTACTTGTTGAGGGGGAGTAGGATTCATAACACTCTATCATTGAGACATAATATTAGCCATTGTTGGATTATCTAATCCTATAGGTTGTACACTTGAGGAAGTAGTTGGTTGAGGCTAGGGTACAAAAACTCTTATTCCTTGGTATGATGATTTTCTTATGGGATTAGCTATAGGCACAAGTTGTTGGCTAGTTTTTTGTGTGTTAGTACCACTTTCATCAAGATTGGACACTATTTGCATATTGTCTAGTATATTTGGCTCACTATTTAGTATAGAATCTAAAGAAACTTCTTCAATAACTAGCATAGGTATTAAGTTATCTATCGAAGTAGTTTGTACAAATGGGTCAAAACTTAGATTTTCTTAGCCAATTAATTCCATCGACAATCCTATTGAAGGTATTAGTTCAATGAGAGGCTTACCATTTTAATCTAGTTGAAATCATGTGCTAGATTTAGGTAGGTTTGGTATTCTATTTGTATTTGGTTAAAGTGATCTTCTATGATGTTTTTGCCTTTACTGAATATATTGGGGTCTTGGTACATTGTTTGGACTAGAGCCATATGACTTCTAGAATAAGCCTATAGATGATAAATGATATTATGGGGCAATCTTACTAGACTTGGTAAATTTTCATGGGGTAAGTCTATAAGAAACATAGCCCCTACCTCTATGGCCCTAACCAAAATCTCATCTTTGTTCCCTAGAAAATGTCACTCAAACAAAAATAGATCATAAATAGACACCAAATTAGTAGAATATGGTTGTTGAAGTACTATCTCATCCACCATGGGTATTTTAGCTAAGTATTGCATGGTTTATTCTTGGTCCTATTCTGTGTAAGCTATTGTGTTAACTAAATAGTTAGCCAATGGATCTTGGATTTGTACCCCTAATTGAGTTTTATAAGAGGGATAAGAATCCATCTCATAAGTAATTTTATCCACATAGGGGTCTTGCACTATTTCCTCCTATGCAACTACATTACTAATCCTTGAATTGTACATGAGTCCACTACAAGTGTAGGAATATATGTTGGGATCCATAGTCAATGCTTGGTGATAAAACATCAAAGAGTTATACATACTCTAAAAAGGATAAAATCTAAAACAAATGATGCCTTCAACTGGGTCTAGATTTATCAAAAGCATCAAAAGGTTTATGCAAAGATTAATGAGGAAACAAGCCAGTGTAAAATATCTAATGTTTCACTATTCACATAAATATGAGCAAGTAAATGGACCAAAAAATTAAAATTTCAAACTCTAAGGTCAAAGTGTTTCAAATCAATCTAATCTATGAAATTAAAAGTTGTTAGGTCTTTTGGCTAGACATGACATCAAAAGCTAGGCTCAAACATGGCATGTGCTAGGAATCTTAGCCAAATGATGTCACAATATAGACTGAAAATAAATGAAAGTTTTAATCTGATGGATTTGAAACACTTCTAATAAACACTAAGGATTTGATTCTTCGACATGAACTTGGTCAACTAGGTATAAGGTATAAAACAAAAGGCACTTTATAAATATTTTATTTTCTCATAAATAATGGTATAAAAATTGGTTCTTATTGACAAATAAGATAGACAAAGGTGAACATTTTAATTATGCTTTAGATAAAGGATCAAAAGTACACTTGGATCAGTATGAATATGTAGAAACAAATTTGGAATTCTATGTAAGAATGTGCATGAAACAATGTTTGAAATGATTTGGTTAGTGTAAGGACACTATACTACACAAAATGTGTGACAAAAATGGTTTTCTTCAAAAAAAATCTAAGGCAAAGGTGCTTTCCTACAATTTTGACAGCATAACACTTCTTTTCTTGACTCAAAAATGTTGTGGTTCATAGAATTAAAGTGTAAGTGTTTAACACAAAATGGGTTAATTATATCAAGTGAGGATAATTATTATGAGTCTTAAATGACCTTCAACCTAGCTTATAAATTAAACCTAAGTTCCCTCAAGTTTAATGCAAATGGTGAACCCATTTAACACATCAACCCTATGAACTTGTAAAGGTGTAATTTTGAAGTTAAATTATGAGTGGACTTAAACAACATTAGTAAAGGTCTAAAATCAATTACGTATCATAAATACACCAAATTGGATGATATGAATCTCAAGCTTTTGATGAACTTTTAACAAGGAAAATGGATGATCTCACATGGGTAGCGTAGCACCTCTTTGTTCAAAGAAAAATGAGGACCATGTGTTTGGTTTGGGATTGTTTGTTTACACCAATTTTTGACTCCAAACAAGACTTTAATATATGACAAGACCAACTAAGCAATCACCCTTAGATCCTAAACTAACAAGGTTTCTTGGTACTATTAGAATCCATCAATATAGGTCATTTGAGAGTATTTTAAGTGTTCATCCAAAAGTAAATGCACATTATATAGTAGGGTTTTTACACCCCCATTCTCTTAAATGACATAACTATGACATGGACCTTAAGGTGCACCTTACACAAACAATAATTATATGGTAAGTGGGGATTTATTTGAATTCTAAGAAGTTTTTGAACGATCTAGGGGAATCAATTGCATAATAAATTACACGCCAAAAAATGCAAAATAAAAGCATATATTTTGGGTTTGTATCACACATATTATTGTAAAAAGGTATAGTCCTTTTTGAAACCACTACATATTGTTTTTTGATTAGTGTATTTCAATGTCCAAAGTGCCACTACATCCCATGTGCAACTCTAAAAGAGTGAAATGAAGTCAATGCCAGGAGATGAAACCCTGAGTCAAAGCTTCCCTAATGAACTTGTGGGAGGTGATGAATTCCCCCTCGTAAGACAAGATGCATAATAATAAATAAATAATTAAAGTATAAAGACTTTTGGGTCATTATCAAGGTCACCCACACTTTGACAAGTTTTTGGGGAGTGTTTTAGATGACTTTCTTTCTAAGCCTTGGAGTAGGCTACTTGCAATAAGAATGGCGCTTTTGATTCCAAGGGTTCCATATAGGGGAAAAATGGAATATAATAAATGCAACACCCCTCTTTTTTAAAAACAAAATTGGATCAAGCAACTATTGAAGACAAAAATGACAAGTGTGTTCAATTTTAAGTCCAAAAGAAATATTTGGTGGTGTTCATTTGACCCCTTGGTCTTAGTTATAACTTTGAAATCTAATGATAAAAACACTTATTTAAGCACCTTAAATGTTACTTTAAGCACCAAAATAATGTTCCTAATTCACCTTAAAGTATTCAAAATATGTTCTAAAACATGATTTATCAAATTTCAAATCTACTAGCTACCTGTCTACCCTTAAGGCATCACCCTAAAAGAAAATATGTTAGATTAGAAACATTTTAAAGTATTTTATAAATTTTGAAAAAAAATTATGAAAATTTAAGCTAAACTAATGCCAAATTATAAAAATTTAGGAGAAAAAATGTGGTTTTAAAAAAATCATCCAAAATGGAGTCTGTATGACCCTAAACCAAGCATTTTAAAATAGCTCTCGAGTTTATGTTTTTAAGAAAACATAGTGACCAAAATTGGTTATATACCACCAAAATTGGTAATGTCCAATCAAGATCTAATTGATTTTACTTCTTATAATTGACATTGGTTGACCCAAGTAAATGATGTTAGTATTTCTTGTCAATATAAGTTACTGTGTAAACCCATGGCAACAAAAAATGACAAAATAAAGTTAGAATATCATTTTAAAAGAGTTTTAAAGGTCCAAATAGATATTTTAGTGTTTTAGAATGATCTCCTTTAGGTGTGAGAAAATGTGGTTTTAAAAAAATCATCCAAAATGGAGTCTGTATGACCCTAAACCAAGCATTTTAAAATAGCTCTCGAGTTTATGTTTTTAAGAAAACATAGTGACCAAAATTGGTTATATACCACCAAAATTGGTAATGTCCAATCAAGATCTAATTGATTTTACTTCTTACAATTGACATTGGTTGACCCAAGTAAATGATGTTAGTATTTCTTGTCAATATAAGTTACTGTGTAAACCCATGGCAACAAAAAATGACAAAATAAAGTTAGAATATCATTTTAAAAGAGTTTTAAAGGTCCAAATAGATATTTTAGTGTTTTAGAATGATCTCCTTTAGGTTTGAGATGCATATCATCCCATTGGGCATGCCATATTTGATCTAGGAATTTAACTCAAGAGAGGATGGTTAGTATTGTGTTAGTTCCAAAATAAAAACAAAATGAAATAAACACACTAATAGCATAACATCTCTATGCCTAAACACTAAGGAGAGCTTAGTTAAAAATCATGACTGACACACATAACTAAAATGTAAAATAAAACTCTTTTACCTTCCTTGGATGCTCATAAATTCCTGTTATGGTGGCTTGCTCAGTTTGTGTTCATGAAGTCCTTGGCAATGGAAGATTGACAACCTCCATCTCTCCTTGGCACCTTTGGCTTATGGCTTGGCTTGGAATCAGTTTGGAATTATATAACTATTTACTTGAATCTTTTTGGAACCAATCTTGCATTATAACTTTTCACTAATTAAGATTTTTTGGAAATGATGTTGTGAGACCTCCTACTTATAGATTTTAAGATTTGATCAGAATTAACCTCAACCATGCAACTCAAAATTGAGATGTGTGGTTGAGGATTAATTCAATTTTTGGAATTAAGTTTGTAATTATCCTCATCATGTAATTATAATAAGGGTAAATTAAGAGGCATGGAGGGCATCATGGAAGGCATTGATGAGGCATGGAGGGCATGAATCCTAATATTTGTGGCATTTATGGCCTAGGGATGTCTTCCCAAGAAATGAGGTCACTTGATGATGTAGATATTTAATATTCATTTCCAAAACAAATTATTCAAAAAGTATCCATGGAATTTTCTATTAGGCCTTGATTTATGTTAATTATCTCTTAAGCATGATAAAGCACATTGTGCACAAAATACTCAAATTGATCAGAATACCTTGTTATTGGTCTTAAATTTGATTGAATTGGAATTATAAATCATTGTTAGATGTGTTGGATGTGCATTCCCATTTAGGATGTTAACAATAAAAAATAAAAAAGGAATAAGTCTTGTGGAAAATATTTGATAGGAAAGAGTAGTCCAGAGCATGTAAGTGAAAATTTGGCATTTTGACTTGAAATGGACTGATCAAAGTTAGCTAGCCCATAAATTGCATTACCCCATTTAGGGACACCCTAGCCAAAATCAACATTTGAATATATCATTTTCACATCATTTTACATGTTTTAGTGTTTTTAGGCCAAATTGTGTATTTTAGATAGAAATTGGTAAAAATCCTAGTTGGAGGTTATTAACAACCAGTTTTAGGTGTCTACAAGATCTAGATCTCTACCTGGAGTATGACTAGCATATATATCACCTAGTCATAAGCTGATTGGGTATGCATATGTAGCCACACACATGGTATATTTTGGGGACTATGAGCCCATGTGATGTACCTCGAGAAAAATATGTACTTTTTGTGATATATATATATATATGTATATATATATGTATATATATGTATATATATATATATGTATATATATATATATATATGTATATATATACATACACACACACACACACACACACACACACACACACACACACACACACACACACACACACACACACACACACACACACATATAGATACATACCTTTCTCATGATTAGCATATGTGTATATGATTTTGTGTGTGTTCTGTATGCTTCATCTAAAGTAGATTACTAGATACAATGTGATTAGATAGTAGACACTACTAACTAAGAACCCATGTGTACACACATATAATAATGGCATGAAGGTAGTGGTGGGAGAAGAGAGGAAAGGCTCACCTTACAACCATAAGTGACTTTCTTGGAGGGCCACATGGGCCCTAGACATAAAATGTCTTAAGGTAGAATCCATTGATCAAATGCTATAGGGGCTCACCTTCGAGAGTCAATAGATGATTTTCCCCATTCTTTAAAGAGGTGATGATGACAAAGGGGCTAAAACAATTGTGTGCAATATTTTCCTTCTTATGGTGCTCATTGTCAAAAATAAGGACCATATCACCTACTTTGAAAAGGCAAGGGCACACCAACTTTTAGAATTAGGTACACTGATGATGTTGATAACCATAGTTATGCTCAAGAGTAGCCAAGAGTCATTCATATAACTAGTCAAGATCAGTGAGGTTAACATCACATTCTTCCTCATCAAAAAGAGTTTTAATAGTCTTAACCTATAGTTAATGGATTAAGACCTCCAAGGGAAGAACAACCTCGGACCCATACATGATAGAGTATGGGTTTATCCCCATGGTCATTCAAAAGCTAGTCTAATAGACCTAAAGGGTAGGATAGAGCATGAAATGCTAATCCATCTTGGACTAGAATATGATGCAAAGAAGAACCTTCTTCAAAGTTTAATTTGAAGATTCTACTTTCCAATTTCCTTGGGGGTAATGGGTAGAAGAGAAACTAATTTTAAAGCCAAAGCATTTAGTGAGATCACACATCTCAGGGGTTTATAAGCCCATACCTTTTTTATCCATGATCATTGTGAAAACCCTAAACCTACAAATAATTTATTTTAGGACAAACATGGCAACAATCTTCACACACATGTCACTAAGAGGCATGGCTTCAACCCACTTCATGAAATAGTTAATTGAAGTGATGAACCAAGGAAGACCATTAAAATAGGTTATTTTGAACTATATAATGAAATTGAGATCCCATATGAAGAAAGGCTAATTATTAAATATATGGTACAAGAGGCCTACTAGGGAATTAATGGAATCCCTAGTGACTTGGCACATCTTATGCTTTTTACCATATAGAATGACATCATTAATAAGAGTGAACTAATAATATCCCATCATGATAATATGCTGAGTGGTGGCTTGCCCACCTAGGTGACCACCATAAATTCTCCCATGGGATTCCTCAAGCATGAGAGGAACATCTTTAGGGGTGAGGCACTACATCTACACACCATCAAGACCTCTCTTGAAATATATGATACCAATAATGACATAGTGAATGGAAAGATTATAAATTTATTTGTATTATTGAGAAGGAGAATCAATGGGATAAGACTAGTCTATAAGGTAATGGAATTTTTTTTGATACCAATCACACTTAGAGACCTCAACGTGATCGACTGAATAGACCATCACATCAGGAAAGGAATCATTAACTAACTTCATGTTAGGATTGGGTAGTGGGTAATCAGCAAGCATGTCAACCATAACCAAGCCCTTTATGGAATTTTGGTTAATGATGTAGAGGTTAAACTCTTTAAGAATCATGATACACCTCATAGTCATAACAACAAGGTGTGTCTTGTTGAACAAGTAATAAAGTGGATCAGATTGGATAATCACATTGGTAATCTGACCCAACATGTAATGTCTCAAATTATTCATGATGAATACAAGTGAGAGGCACTACCACTCAACTATAATGTAGTTAATATTAGGGCCAACTAACATATGAGAGATGTAGTAAATCTCTCTCTCTCTCTCTCTCTCTCTCTCTCTCTCTCTCTCTCTCTCTCTCTCTCTCTCTCTCTCTCTCTCTCTCTCTCTCTCTCTCTCTCTCTCTCTCTCTCTCTCTATCTATCTATCTATCTATCTATCTCTCTCTCTCTCTCTCTCTCTCTCTCTCTCTCTCTCTCTCTCTCTCTCTCTCTCTCTCTCTCTCTCTCTCTCTCTCTCTCTCTCTCTCTCTCTCTCTCTCTCTCTCTCTCTTTCTGTGTGTGTGTGTGTGTGTGCGCGCGCGCGCGCGCACGTGCATGCGCATGCTAATGCCATCCTTTTGACATAGAATTCCCCCAATGGAAAGATCAGTGATATGGGTGTACAACATAAACTCATGCCCCTCAATGGGTGCTATTAGGATGAGAGGAATGTAAATCATGAGATTTATTTCCTCAAAATCCACATGGAATTTATTAGACCATAAGAACAATAGATCTTGTAGAGGAGATGTGTTAAGGGTATGGTCTTGTGAGCATACTCCTCAAGAAAATGTCGAAGGAAGTTGAGACTTCCAAGAAAAGACTACAACTACATAAGATTACATAGGGGAGGCATCTCAAGGATCACCTTAATCTTCTCAATATCCAATTCACTACCCCTTTATGAAACAAGTAAATCAATAAACTTTATAGAAAAAACACCAAAAATGTACTTCTTAGGGTTGAGACTAATGTGATACTCTTGGATATACTTAAATATGATCCTAATATCTCATACATGTTCATCCAACTTATGGTATTTATTGAGGAGATCATTGATATAACACTTAATAATCTTGTATATGAGGTCATGAAAAACATGGGTCATGGCATGCTGATACATAGCCCCAACTTTCTTCAAATTGAATGACATGATGGTATAGTATAAGGTACCCCAAAGGGTAGTGAATCTCATCTTGTGCTAATCTTTGGGTACAATATAGATCTAATTGTACCTAGAGAACCCATCCATGAGGGACATGACCTCAAAACTAGCAGTGGAATTAACAATGTAGTTGATCAAAGGAGTGAAAATGTTATCCTTTAGGTAAGCCATATTGATATCCTAGAAGTTGATACAAATCCTAATTGTTCCATTATTATTGAGAATATGAATAATGTTGGAAACCCATCAAGGGTAATCAATAACTTGAATAAAACCAACTCAGATGAGCTTTTCAATCTTAGCCTTCACTAATTGGGAGGCTTTTTCTACCATTGGTCATTTCTTCTGATGAATAAGGTGGGCTTCACCATTCATAATGAGGTTATAGATGATGATGTTGTAATATATACCCTTTATATTGACATATTCCTAAGTGAATACATCAAAATATTCATGCAAAAAAGTAACTAAAACATCCCACTTCTTAGGATAAAGGTTGACACTAATCTTAATGATCTTTAGCCTTGATGAAGTTCCAAGGATGATATCCACATATCCTTCAACATCCATAGTATTTCATTCCTCAAAACACTTTGGAGTGGGAGGGAGTGACTGGTCTAACACTTCAAGCTCAACCTAGAGGACATTCACTAAGGGAATGTCTGAAGTTAGACCTTTAATGAGAGATATCTCCAAAATAAGTTGATTAAGGGGATAATGATACTTATGTAAATTTTACATGATCTTGGTGTAATCCTTTCTCTCCTTAAATAGGTTTTGTATTCTGACATGAATGAAACAACACTCAAGATCAAACTAAACCACTGTAGTAGTATTAGTGGGAAACATGTTGAGAGATCCTATACTCTATTGGGAAAATCATGACATAAGGGTGAGCTCAATGTTTGTAGAGACATCCTAAAATAGGTCTCCAAAAATAGATGGGATGGATTGACATCATAGAGTAGAAGAGGGAGTCATCTGATGTGTGTTAGACTCTAGAGAGATGAATGTGGATTAGTACTCAATAAGTTCATAATGTTCATTTTTTAGAAAATGAGATTAGATCATATAAGGTATGTTGGTACCCAAAAAACCTTTTGAAGAAACAACAAAATATTGACTTGAGAGCTTTGTCTTTGTGTAGAGCAATGCTCAAGGATCTAGGTCAACCTCCAGAGTGTGAACGTCACCTTCATGAACAAATTTCACCATGAAAAATATGGTTGATGTGATGGCCTGCATGAAATGATCGAGGGATGTCCAAGAACCATATTATATCAAAAAATTAAGATCTAACACACAAAACCTAATTTGGAACACATTAGGACTATTTTGATGCAAAGCTTCACATTCCCCATAGGCATAATTGTGTCTTTGTTAAAAATAACACACCTATGGTGAGAATCAAAAAGGTTATTTTGACTAATCTCAAGCTTATTGAGTACATACAAAGGCATGATATTCAAGTGAATCCTTCATCAATAATTTATCATTTAACATAACAATCATCAATATAAGTCTTGATGTAGAGAGGGAACCGATCCTTTTTTACCAAAATCAAGGCATCTGGCAAGGAGGTTAGGTCAAAAGATAGAATAGGTAGATGAGGGTGTTGAGGTATATCATAATTAAACAAGACCCCAATATCATCATATAATGGATCCTTGTGAGAGAGACCAAGCTCATCAAATATGATGCCCTTTTGCTTAGAATAAAGGTGAAACAAGTCAAAAATGGACATCCTAGCCAATAGGCCTTGTAACTCCTCAATGATGAAGTAAGTACATTGCCTATCCTAGGGATGGATGTTGCACCAAAATTCAAACCTAGATTTGGGATTCCCTTCCCTCATGGGCTAGATGGGAGGCCTAACACCACTAGTCTTTCTAGTAGGGTTGGTGGCCTGACCTGAACATGTGTTGACAAAGAACTCATAACTAGTGGGAGTGATGTCAATAGTAGCAACTACCTTGTTATTACCATGCTTGGTTTTCCCTCTTGGGTCAACTTGAGAAGAAGAGTCAAAAGATGTGGAAGAGCAAGAAGGATAACATGGAGCCTTTACCTTTGATTTATTCTTTTTCTTATTCTTATTCTACTTGTTGTGGTCTAGTAGAGGCTCCTTGAAGACATCCAAATTATAGTTGGGTTATGCAAGAGGATAAATATGTGACTAAGGTTAGGCTTTCATACCAGACTATTGGGCGGTATAATAGGCATTAACATGACCCTTAATTTTATGGTACTTGTAAAATTGGTGGGGTCATAAGGGAACATCATCCATTGTTTTGTTGGGATATATTTAGAAACCTTATTGTCAATTAGTTTTTTGCTTATGGTATTTACCTCACAACTTTATTTCTTGTCCTTCTTTTTAGGAGGAGAATCAGTGATGACATCATAAATTATATTTTGGTTTCAATCACATGATGAGGATGCCTTTTGGGAAGGTATGGGATATATGCCGACATGTACCTCACATACTTCAATCTTTAGACACTTATTAACATCTTCATCATAAGAGGTGGGCTCATGTTTGAGGACCTTAATGTGAACCTCCTACTTCAATACTCACATGAACATATCATAGAACTGGACATTTGAGAACATGGTTTTGTATGTATGAAAAACTAAAAACATTTATGCATAAAATTAAAGTTTGACTCATCTTTGGCTTACACCATGGAGGTGAGTGACTAGATGTTGAGGTTAAAATGTTTATAAATATCAAAATATTGGAGGAAATCATCCAAAAAGAGATAAAAACTAGAGAGAGAATCTGGATGTAGATTATAGAACCAAATGAGAGTTTCAACTCATAGAGAACAAGTCAAGAGATTAAAAACATGCCTTCATTTTATTCCCAATCCATACACACCATCATGAATACCATAATATTATTTATAGGATTAGAGTCCTAACTCCCAGTGAACTTTGGAAATTTTGAGATATGAATGGGGAGGGGAATAGCATGTACCCAAGGGTCTAGAGGATTATGATGAAGATCCTCATAAGCACGATTGATAGCAAGTTGGTGATGAGCTTTAGGAAGGGTCTTGTGATGGTAATGATATTACCTATTCCCATAGGCATCATCATAACCATGTCCATGGAGATCATGATGCCAAGGTGGCTCCTAGTAAGGAGGACAATCATAGTGGAAATCATCTCTACCATAAGGTGGGGAATGGCCATAAGAAGTATGATGGTCCCCATGGAGCTGATGGGAAGATGTGGCATACTCATGGAAATTATCATGATGATAAAATTCTCCATGATGCTAGTCACATGTCATCAAATGAGGGTCAATAAATGGTCACTGAGACTACCAATAAACATCCCATATATCCCTTGTTTGCAAATGATGATTAAAATCAACATGCTCATTAGAGATGTGGAAATAAGGGATAGGAGGATGGGAAGAACCCTCATGAAGAAGATATCTTCCCAACTGGGAATACCTATGATCCATAGCATGGACATGTGGATGTTCTTATAGGAGAGTTTCCTATCAATAAAGAGACAGGGAACTCACATGAGAACTAGTTGAGACACTCAACACTGAATGGGTATGACCTCTATCTCAAGAGGATGTATATCATTGACTCCTAGGGGGAGAAGGATGTATTTCATTCACTTAAATATGTCTACAATAATCATCAATGATTACACACAACTCAACTAATCTAAAAATATCAAGAGGATCCTCATCACCTCAAATGGTTGAGTGAGATGCAGCATGAGGATGAGTAAAAACATCCTTAGCTGAATGAAGCTTGAATTGGTGAAAAAGAGATTGAGTCCACTAGTTTTAATCTTACTAATGTTATTCTCTTTCAAATTTGAGAGGGTGTAGAATACCATGTTGAGTCAATAGAGGCTCATGGATCATATAATATCTATGTAATTATATCATAGCCTTGGTTTATTCATGAGTGAGCTTATGGATGAGACCCTAAATTCAATGGGAGTGATGTCCCAAGGGTGGGAGGTCTTCCATGGGTACAATGAAATAAGAGTAACATGAAATATAATATAAAAGGTAAACTAAAAGAGAACCATTAGGGATAATAACACAAAACCAAAGTATAATATAATAACCAAGACAAGAGTCAAAACATAACTAAAAGCAAAGTGTAATAATTAGCAGAGGGGTATTAGCTAAGAGAGCTCTAAATAGGATAAAACTAGAATGAAACTATATGTGAGCTCCCACCAAGTGTGACAGTATGTATATCCAAGAATATAAATGGAACCACTAGTGTTTGGTAAGGTGTTAAAGTAAACCACTAAGAAGTTAGAAGGCTCAAGGGTTCTATGGGCTACTAGAGGTCTATAACAGTTATCCAGTTTTTTAGCTTTCACCAATCTATAGATAGACTTGTAAACTAGGCTATGGCTAGTATGAATAAGCATATAAATTACACAAGATCCTCTAACAAATCAAAACATGGTAAAGTAAGTGGCTAAAACTCTACTATCGATTGCATAAACAATATAGAAGTGATAATACTGAATGAAATGAAATAGAAAATGGAATGTAAATCTAGAAACTAAGGAAATTTGAGTCCAAATTAAAGATGTTTTCAAGAAAGGGTTCAAGAATATGCCTATTCTATATTTTATCTATCTTTCAATGCAATACTATTTTTTCATAATAGTGTAATATTTCTAGTTTTAGAGAGAGAGAGAGAGAGAGAGGGTTTACACAGTTTTTCTTGTTTGTCTACTATGCAAAGGAGAAATATTCTAAAGAAAGAAATTTCATACAACAAATTTATATTTTAGGCAATTAAATTACTCTTTGAACATGCACAAATATAAGTAAATTCATAAATTGTGCTAAGCAAGATATTCAATAACTAGCTTTCAAAAATAAAACAAACCCTAGCATTTATAATACTTCAAATAAGCAAAGAGTTTCACTATGAAAATAAAAGTTACCTTATATAAAACTCAAAGAAATGTGCATACTTTCTACCAAATAATTATTTGAGCTAGGAAGGAAGATAGGAAGAAGATCAGGGTTTGTGTAGGCTAAGTCTAGACCAAGAGCCAAAGTTATGGAAGAGATGAAAGAGAAGACACCTATCTATGAGAGGCAATGTAAGGAGCACAAGTGATAGGGGTAATGGAGTATTAAGGAGTTAAGGAACAATATATAAGATTTATAAACACTATTAATAGTAAATATAATCACCAATGGAAGTAGAAATAAAATAGGGCATCCCTTTTCACAAGGAAAGTAATTATTCCAAGAAAGAATCAAGAGAGAGTCAAAGAGGCAGCCAAGATTTCAATGTGAAATGGTAAATGGAGATGATTAGAGTAGAGATGTATCAAAATTAGAGTAAGAGTGAATAAAGAGAGTGAATGAATGATGAAAATCCAACATAACTCAAATTAAATTTGCCAAACCATAGAAAACCGGTCATTTGGGTCCCTTTAGGACACTTTTTTATGCATTCTACCTAGACCAAAACCTAGGCCATGGATTTTGTGAAATAAATTCATGTCCTAGGGCATGAGTTTCCTTTGTAAGCTATAACATAGGTCAAAAAGGGCCTCACATTAGTTAATAACTTCCCAAATGGGTCCTTAAAGAGTCTATTTGGTGTGTGAAAGGGTCGAGATGGACTAAGGATGTATACGGGATGAGAATATCATATGAGAAATGTCCAAGTGATTTTCCTATAACTCTAAATGGGATAACCAGGGTAGGTAGTCTTCAAATGAGCTGATGTGTAATCACAAGGAGGATTAGGGTCATGGGAAGTATAATTATAGGTTGCATTGGTTGACTATTAGAGTAGAAGCCATTTTAAGTACAATGGATTTGGATTTCCCTTAAGCTTTAACATTGGCATGGTTTATGGGTTTAGAGGAAGCTTCAGTAGATTTAAAACTAGCATGTGTATTCCTCAAAGTAAGTTTACCCTCATCAATTACTTGAATCTCTAATTTTCAAGCCATGATAAATGCCTCAACAAAGGTTCAAAATGTTTGAACCTATAGGGTGGATGAGATATGTTTATCACATTCTTGAGAGAAAATCTCAATTAACTTGGGTTGGGGTAAGGAGAAGGAGAGTTGGTTGATCAAACCTCTCTAATGAGTGATGAAATTGATAATTGATTCATCTTCAAATTTCCAAATGGAATATATGTCATTTACAAATACCTTCTTGGAAATATTGATAGAAAATTGGTCCAATAACAATAAGGTTTGAGATAGTTGAATGAAAGAGAAGAGAGAGTGCCTAGTGATAGCACTATACCAGTCTAATATGATTCCCACTAAGGACATATGAAAGGTTTAGAGAAGAAGAGAATCATTATAGGCAATTATATAATATGAATTCCTATAATCTATTAGGTTTTGTTGGGGATCTTCCTTGATATAGAATTTGAAAAATTTGGGAAGTTATAATTATGCAGGGTAAGGTCGGATTGGCACATAAGGGTGGATGGGTTCATTACAAATCTAATCATAGATCAAGATATTATGGGCCCCAAAAATGGATGTCTCTAGATTTTTCATCTTGTCCATCAACATTTTTATGGGTTTTGTTTGTGGTAGTGCACCCTCATAATTATAAGGTATGTGTTTTTGGGGTTGTGAGGGTGAAATATATTGGTAATTAGTATAAGGTTGGTTAGAGTCCAAGTATTGTTGATTGTCCATAGAATGTTAGGAAGAGGCCACATATTAGTAATTAGACATGGAAGGTTAGGAAAATGGTGGAGGCATATATCCTTGTGGGTTTGGGATATATCTTAGGTTAGGTGTAATAGTCATTTATTGGACTATAGGCATGGTTGGGTTGGTTGGTTGAAGGTGTGTAGTCACCTTGGTGTTTATGGGTGGGAGAGCAGATGGTATGGAAACCACTAAATTTTGGAAAGGGGTATAAGATGTTGGGTTTTGAGTGGAAAGAGGTAAGGAAGCAATACTATTGGAAGGAATCTTAATGGTAAGTTGTACTTTGGTTATCATGGGTTGACTTGTCCCTATATTAGAAGGGTTAATGTTGGAGTTGGTGGAGGTAAATAATGTTTGGGCATTCGTTAGTGGAAGGAAAGATTGGTTTTGGGTAATGGTGTTTGAAGGGTTGTTCATGTAATAGGAAAATTGGGTCACCATGGATTGGATGGTAGATATAGTGGAAACTGAGGTCTCACCCATAAGGTAAGTGGGCATGCCATAGTGTGGCTCAATGGAAGGAACCGAAGCAGAGGTATGGTTAGCATTTGTGGCAAGATAGTGTTGGAGATCCATGGGGTTATTATTAAGGAGGTTTGTAATGTCTATATCTACTCAATCAAAAGACTGAAGCATATCAATGCTTCGAAAATGGTCAATGGAACTTTCTACATTTGAAGTGTGTTCCATGCATAAGGAAGAAGAAGATGGGTGGTTGGAAGGTAGATCTTAGATCGATTGGTTTCTAACTTGTTCCCTTATCAAAACCATGCATATAATGGTGGAATAATGGTATAAATGATATCACACACTTGAAAAAGAGAAAATAAAATAAAATATTCAAGGAAATCACACACACGCTAAGAGTACATTACATCCTAGAATTCTTTTTATCTCACTTTTAGGCTTATATCTCAATTTAGAAGTTTTTATGACTCCACTTGGTTTTTGGACTGGGTAATAGAATAAGAAGTCTATGGATGGTTTCAAGTTTATTAAAGGCTCTCAAAATCTATGTACTATAATTTGGTATGTGGCTTCATATTGGGGCCTACCCCCTCACTTCACACACCATAATGATAAGGGTGTCGAGTTTTTAGTAAGCAATCAATGGATATAAGTTGTTTTCAAACACAAAGGAAAATTTTGATTTCTTTTAAATGAGTAAAATAAAAACTATGATGCACCTAAATTTAGAATGAGGATGCAAGTCGTATCTTAGGATGAATGATTTTTTCACTTTATAGAAATGAAGGAAAATGAAAAGTTTATCTTTTCTAAGAAACCAAAAAAAATAAATGCTTGCTTTGGAAAAGAATAAATTTAAAACTATGATTTTCAATGAAGAAATGAAGAACACATCATTTTAATTTAATAAATAAAATAATGCCGTAAATGAATCTTTCACTAATGTAGGTAAATGTCCTAAAACAATTATGAACCCAAGAAAACTCTAGTGTCCCACCGAGTGTGACATAATGTTTCACTATGTTTTGCGTTTATTTTATTTTTCTTTATATAAAACAAGTAAAAAATTTAAAGATAGGGTATGGTATAGAATAACTTGGATTTAATTGCATGCTCGTGATCCACTCGATGTAGATAACTCTTCTCTGTCTTGGGAGGATGACTTGTGATAAGAAAGAAACTAGAAACAAATTGATTAATAAGATAGGTAGGTGGATTTCCTAGTAAATGCTATATCTAATAAATACTATAATTCCATGGAGTGTTGTCAATCCACTCTCTTTACAAAATTTAAGTTCTAAAAATGAAAATATATGCATTGTGTAAAGTAATAGAAATTACTCAATCACAATGAAAGAAATTCTTTTAAAGAAAAAATGAGTGATTTTATCAAAATGGCATTAAATTATACAAAAATAATGCTAAAATGCTAAAAATTGATTCAAAAAATAGTTTAAGACCTTTTGATATGACAGAAGTCACAAAACTAGACTTTGGCTAAGGATTGATGGGTGGATTTAAGCTTACTATTTTTTGGAAAATAAATTACATGATAGTTGATATTGGACACTAAACAACCTTTATTGATTAAGTTAACTAATGCCAATCATGGGACAACTAATGCTAGTTAGGGGATGCCTGATGCCAATTAGGTGGTGATCAATGTTGATTATTGTGGGTTTGAGTTTTGGTAGAATGTATTTTTGGTTAGTGGTATGAGGGATTTTATGGGTTTTTTGGATTTGGATGATGGTCATGAGGATATAACAAGTTCTCAAGGATATAAAACTTAGAGTTTTGACACTTGAGTGACTAGTTATATCATTGGGTATTGGTGGAAGTGGGAGTGTTTGGATTTGTATAAATCCAACACAAGAGAAGATATGGAAGAGATGGGGAGTGGATACAAGCACTAAACAACTAATAAATAAATAAATAACTAAACTTAGAGAAAGTACAAGATACTTAGCTTTTGGTGTTTGCTATCCTAGAGAAGTCTTGAAGTTGAATGTAAGCTACTTTGGAACTTAAAATAATGTGTATAGAGTGACAGTGCTTAAGTCCTTTGTATTGAGGTGATAAAACACTTTCTTTTCTATGGGTTGGTTCTCTAGTTCATTGGGAAACTTTGATTCGGTCAAGATTTATGAATCTTGCTCAAAAGTTTCAACCTCCTAAGCAAAGGCCTTGTGGATAACTTAAGTAAACAACATTAGTCTAGGTCAACTGGCATCGATTAAGGGGTGACCGACAATGATCAAGGGAGATATAATCAATTTTTTTTAAAAATAGCTATTTGCACATAAATTTGGTTGTTAAGACCATTAGAAGTGGTTTGAGCTTATTTGAGGAAGCATGTTATGTGTGTAGAAGAGGTTTAAGAGGTTAAAGCATTAAATGCCAAGGTGGGAAATAGTCTTAAATCTAGGTGTTGCTCAATTAGCCATGGGTTTAAGTTGGGTGAGGAGTAAATAAGCTTATTTAAATTAATTAACTAATTAATTAGCTAGATGAGGTAAATTGGTGTTTTAAGGGGTTTTAATAAATATTCTAACCTAAGGGGGCCAAAGGGGCCAAGGGGGTAGTCTATGACAACTGGAACTATGTAGAGAGATTTTCTAGTATCTACAATAGTGAACCATCTTATAGGACATCCTTCTGTAGGAAACTCTCTTCTCACTAATATAGGGGATACCTCTCCAATGAACACCAACATTCCACTTCCCATTTCTAGAAACAAAAACATGCCTATTGATACAACTCATAATATTGCTCAAAGGGTTCAACAAATTAAAGTTATTCAAACAACTAAAAATATTCAAATGATCCAAATGTGAAACCATATCTTAAAAATGGCAAGTCAATATCCTATCATCATGCATCAAAATAATCAAAATTTTGTTCCTACTCTCAGAAATGCCAATAGGAATATCATCCCTTAACCTATCATGCATAACAACATTATTCAACTTCTTCAAAATGAACCTTTACATTCATTCATAGTATACATTAATATTGGAAATATTTATTCAACCATTAAATATGATGGAACCAAACACCCCACTTTTTTCCATAAATCATTCAACAATCTCTATAGGGATTTGGTCCAATCCAATGCTTTTGTTTCCACTACACATCTTATCAAAACTACTATGGGAGATTCTATGTAATGGTATAATTAACTTACCCAACATTATATATGGTAGATAGAGGATCTCATCAACATGTTGAAAAAATAATTTCAGAGAAATGATCTCCCTTAAAATTATCTTAATCATTTTATCAATTTTAAGAAACTACCCATTGAATCTACCCATACTTTTATCAAAAGATGGAAATCACTAGCCCATAAATCAAATCACAACATGATCTAGGGGAATCTCTTCAAGCTATTTATTACCACCTTAAAAATGTATATTCAATATAAGGTTCAAAAATTTTCCCATTAAAACTAAGAAGAAGCTCTTAACCAAACAAAAAGAAAAGATCCCTTATGTATTAATTTGAACCATCTCATAATTCAATCAAGGAATATTTCCAAAATTAAACTAATGGAATCAATATCACAAATTATCAATCTAAATCACCTCTAACTAAAATAGTATCCAAAACTAACATTCAAACTCCCTCTGATCCACCTTTGACGGTATCAGAAATGAAGATATTGTTATCTCCATCTAAACCTTTAATCTATAAAACTATTGATCCTCCATCATGGTATGATATATATATATATTTTATTTCATGTTGATATAGGCCATTCTCATGAAACAATCATGGACCTATAAATTTTGCATTTTATTTTATGTTAGGTGATATATTTTCTCATGATCTAATTAAACTCTGGCACCCTAATTATCTTAAATCTTTTCAAAAGATAAATTTTTCCAAATCCAAAAATTCAAAATCTCAAAAATCTCTTTCCTTAGAACCCCACAAACAAAATTCTAATGAAGTTGTTTATTTTTATTGATGCTGACTATGATCAATCTTATAACATTTCTCAATATGTGAACATGGTTAAAGTCAACTATCACCATAAATCCACTCACAAAGATCACTATACCAAAACTAATAAACCTTCTATTGATGATCAACTACTTAAAGACAATAATTCTTCTCAACCTATATCTTATGAACTATCCATTAGTGATGATCTACCTCCACCAATTGACCCATAGGTGCTTCCAAAAACTAATCAACCTAAACCTCATGCTCATCCTTCTTCTAAAACAAGATGGAATTTATTAGATGAACGTAATTTTATGTCTTGTAAAACTCCTCTCCTAGAGTTAGTGTGAATTTTTCCATATCATCACAAGTTTATTACACAACTCCAAGATATAGAAGAGCCATCATATAACGAAATACAATTAACTGTTGATACTCATCACCTAATATAAGTGCATGTTATGAATAAAATTTATTCTACCAAAACTTCCATATAATTTACATAAGAAGATATGATAAATGATGAAATTATATTTCAAGTTGATGATTCATCTATCCTTATCAAAATCATAATCAATAACAATCAAATTCGAAAAGTATTAGATGATGAATGATCATGTATCAATGTTATCTCTCTTTGCTTAATTTAGGAGATCGGGTATTCAAAATAAAATATCAAACAAAACCAACTCGTGTGTCATAGATTTGATAAAACCAACCAAAAAACACTTGGCTATAATTGGCTTCCTCTTACTATTAGACCCAAGATAATCCATACCAAACTTATGGTCCTTGATCTTCCCTTAACTTAAAATAAGATTTTTGATCATCATTGAACTCATTGTATGTGATATATTGCATCTTTAGGTATCTAATGAATAAAATTAATACATAATGGGAAGTGTTACAAATATGACACTGATCCTAACTATTGGAGTATCCAACATATAAATCCCAAATACCAATACCATATTCCTAATATAACTCACATTAGTAGTCCTCATATTTCTAAATTGTTATTATACATTCATATTTAATGTCACTCTCATATATTCATATGATGATGAATTCAATTAACTAAAAAAAAAATCAACATATGATAACACTTACATCCCTCCCCATGTAACATGCATGAAGCCTCTTACACATAAAATTATCTTGCTTGAAATGAATATGTCGTGGAAAAATATTTTCAAGATAGTTTAGACATGCCTCTTAGTATGTTCAATAATATAAACCTATCCACTACTATTGTTCCAACTAGAATGGATACATGTATTATATCTACATCCTATGATGACACCTACATGATGGTACAAGCTCAGTCATGATATATATATATATATATATATATATATATATATATATATATATATATATATATATATATTACATTATCAAAAGACATTAGCTAAAATACATGCATTAAATCATGAAGTTAATGCAATTTATATATCTTCTAACAATAAATTAAAACCCTAATGATATATACCACATATAAATTAACCTTTGATATATACTCCCTAAGTTGTCCAATAAATTGACCAATATTTTCTAATCCAACCCATAACATCTAATTACATTGAGCAAAACAATCTAATTATCCAACATCGACTACCTTGTATTCATCCTCTTACACAACCCACTTTTATGCCTATTATTCATAACCCAATCATTTTTAATGCTAGTAATTATCCTACTATATCGATACCATATTATATTGAAAAATATCACACCCATACTCCTAAAATTACCTTATATGCACAAACTATATGCATTTGACAAATACATTTTGATCTCAATAAACATAGAAACTAGACTATATATCTTGAAATAAAATTTTGAATATTATGTACCCTAACCCACACTCCCTACTAATGACGCCATATTAGAACTAATTCATGCTCATGAACACCAAGTCCTACTCCAAAATCATAATGTATATCATTTTCATAAAAATGTTCCTTGTTTCAATAATCTCATTTCTAGTAGTAGACCTAATAAACACTCTATTTCCTCACTCCCTCATAATCCCTATAATGTACAAGATGGAAATTATATTCTTATTGAATAAAATATGGAAATTAGTTATGGTACAACTACCATTCCTTGACCTATTATTTTATCTAAAGAACATTGTCTTACCAAGCACTACATTTCTAGTTTATTATTCAATAAATATTGTGAATCTTTCACAAGGTCTTATGAAGATATGTCTGGTATTGAAACTATTATTATAGTACATAATATCATTACTTTTACTAATGTCAAATATGATCATAAAAAATAATGTAAATTTATTGTTAATATTTCCACCTTATGTACTAAACAGAACATCAAACTCTTAGATGCTAAATTGCATCTCTCTTAGCTTTTTTATACTATGTAACTAGAGATTCATTGGTTGCAAAATTTCCTAATAGATTTTGGGGTTTTTCTTCATTCAATAATTTCTCCATTTTTCAAATCTCCTCTCAAATTTGTGGTTTGATCACATTGTTATGATAACATTATTATTTTATTTGTTTTTAACATTATTTTATTTGGTCCTTGGAAAATAATCTTTCATGGTATTATATCCATTGGTTTCTCACATTGATTCTTGAGTTTGTTTTATAGGATTGTGGGTGGAGTTGAATAAAAATAGTTTTTCCCTTCTTATCCCATTGGTGTTTTTACTATTTATCAACTACTAATAGTTTATTATATATCTTTCTACTTTTTTTCATTATTTGCATGCTTATAAAGACATGTTTTCTAATGTTTTGGCTTAATAATTAAGTATGTTAGTTGTATAAGTGCTCATTTTTACTTGTTTTATGCCTTCCTTATTTGTGGTAAAGAGTGATCAATTATTCTATGTTTCATTCATTTTTATGAATTTTTGGAATTGGTTGTGAGTTGGCTTCAGCTTTGATATTTTACTCAAGAAGTTCAACTAGTTATGGAACTTTTGCATTGGATTATCTCTTTATTTTGGTATTTATATTTTTGATCAACTTTATTTTTCTCCCATCCTTCTATTTTTTTTTCCTTAAAGGTTGTTTCACATTCTTTATATTTTTGTGCTTTCTTTAGTAATCAAAACAAATCAAAGTGTCACTTTCCTTGTTAGCTTGGTGTCTCAGTTTGGTCAATCGACCTTTCTTTTTCCTTTTGCATTGTGTTGATTCTTTATAATTATTGCTTGCACTTTTCTCTATAAAACTATGATGACATTTTTTTAAGCTAGAGAGGGATTATCTTAGCCTCCAATAACTTCACCCAAATCTCTAAATGCATGTCTCAACCTCCTAAATTTTTTCCCAATAATATTTTACATTGTGTTCTAATTTTTAATCATTCATATATGGTTCCAAGCATTTATTTTTCCTTTTTTACTATTTTAAATCTTCACTAATAATTTTTCCAATCATAGTTCCAATGTTTTTTTTTTCATTCATTTAAAACCTAAATCTTCTAATGCTTTGTTATGATCATTTTTGAAGTTTTTTCCTAAGTTTAATAATGTCTTTTAGAATAGCATGTTATAGTAATGATTTTCCTTGCCTCATTTTTTTTTAATTCTCTATTGATTTGGATTCTTTTTTCCTTCCATCATTTAATTTTGAATCCATTGTTTTGATAACTCTATTTGCCTTTGGCCACTAGTTGTAGGCTTTTTAGTGTTACATTGTTTTCATAAAGTTTTGTTAATGTATTTTGGTTAAGCATGCTTCTTTCTCAAATTTCACTCTATTTATTCATTTTAATGTTATTTACTACAATTATTGTCAAGTTTAGTGCCTAGAAATTTCCTTCGCTTCATTGCATATTTACTTAGTAATAAGTGATGATTTCACCTTTTACTTTGAAAGTGGTAGTGTTATGTTATTTCTAGTTTATTTCCAATGGTTGAAGGTAATATCAATGATTATTAAGCTTTGAATTATTATATATGGTAAAGAAAATGAAATTTACCTTCTCCAATCCCACCCCCCCCCCCCCCCCAACAAAAAAAAAACAACTAAAACCTTGTATGCCACATAAGTGATTCTTATTTTGATAATTTAATTTAAATTTTAAAATTTAATTAGTTATTTCAATGACATTTGGTCTTTTTTTTTTTTCACTACATGAAAAATACTTTGGTGTTTACCATTTCTGTGTATATATTGGATTTATGTTATGAAACATTTATCTCAAATCTAATATTGCTATGTGGCAATTTTGTCTTCACCTAAACATTTTTCTTTAAATGATTAATCATGATTTAAATATGTGATTATAGCGATTTTATGAATTTAAAAAAACAAATAGTGGTTTGTTTTTTTATTTAAAATTAATTTATTTTAAAAATACTTTTAATATTTTTTTCATTCATTCAAAATTTTGGTGTTTTGGTGTGGATTTACATTTACATGTTAATTTATCTAACCTTCAATTAAATGTAATTTTCAATTGATGCTCTAAATGACAAGTTTCATTTTTTCACATATTAGTTTCTTTAATGTTGATGAAACTTTTTATGTTTCTCAAAAACCTAAAACTTTGTGGAACACTTCTTCTACCAACCCCAGTTTAAAAGCCATGCACAATATGGGCTATTCAGGTGGTGTGCTTAGTAAGTGTGAAGATTTTATTCTTGAACCTAAATTTTTTAAATCTAATACAAATTTTAAAGGTCTATATTTTGATGATTCAACTACTTCTCATGCAAATTTTACATCTTATCCTCCTCCTCATCAAAACACTTACAATGCAACTTGTTTTGACAATAATGATTGGAATGCTCATGCTTTGGTTTAAAATGATAAACCTTGTATATATGTTGGAAAATATAAATATCATATATCTCAATGTTTTAAATTACATCTATGAAAATATTGTGATAAATTCACTCATGACACTTTGCATTGTTGTAAAATGACTAATTCCCCTTACTCAAAGGTTAAAATTGTTTGGATTTCTAAAACTGCTAGATGTTTAAAAGACTTTGATGTGACTTTATGTCATGATTATTTTATTGTTTCTTGACACATTTTTATAATGACACATATTTTTCTTCATTAAATAAATCTTTTTTTGAATTCTTTGTTTTTTATTGTAAAAGATATATGTTTTGACTATGTTGACTAATATATTTTCATGTAGGATTTCACGCTTTGTGATGGAGGTTGTCTTTATCCTCATTTTCCTAGTTTTATATCTACTTTTATTAATTTATGTATGAATATTTTAATTTTGGCATATTGGTTAATTAATTTGAATGATTGTTGTTAGCTTGTTTGTCTTGCAAGTTTTGTAGATCATTACTCCTCCTTGTTGGTGTTTTTTCTATTGCAAATCAATCACATTTTTTTAAAAGTATTATTGAATATTATTGGTGATCTCACTTTCATCATTGAAAATTTTTAGTAGTACATTATTTTATTATTTATTTATCAATATTTTTTAATTCCTCTTAAATAAAGTTTCTATTAATGGGGAGTATTATGTAATTTAAATTCCCTTGTTTTTAAAAGTTTTTCTCCAATTTTATAACCCAAAATTAAGATTAAGATGGATTGTTGAAGAATTAATCTTATTTGAATTCACTATAGGTTTTGAGGCTTATCTTAAGTCTCATATGTGTGTGTATTTATTGCATTTATAAATATATTTAATTAAAGCCTTTATGAGGCGTCACTCATCTCTTTAGCATGCTTGTTGGATTTAAAATTAAATATATATAACTCCTCTCCCCCCCACATGATACACACATACTCTTAAAATATATGAGGATTAGGGACACTTGATACACATGTTGAAGCTTGCAAATGTAACTCCTTATTTCTTTTAACTCTATTTATTGAGCTCTTCTCCTCCTCTCTTCTTTCCTTTTGATAGTTTATCAATATTGATTTTGATCTTGATCTTTCATCTTGAAAATGTTATGTTGGCCCAAGGCTATTATTTATCTCTCATATCTCATTTATATTATGTAATTGGAGATTCGTTGGTTTCAAGGATTCTTAATACATTTTGAGGTTTTTCTTTGGTTAATAGTTTACATACTTATCAGATCTTTTATCTCAAATTTATGGTTTGATAATTTTTTAAAGGTAAATTATTCCATTTATTGTTTTCAGTGTCATTTTATTCTATAACTATAAAATATTCTTGAAATATATTATATCATTCATTCTCTAATGGAATATGAAACATGCTACATCAAAATTAAATGTTATTATCTCTATTTAATTCATATCCAATAAGTTTTGCCATTACATGATTTACCAAACATTTTATGTGATCATTTATTTTGATAATCTTTGTTATTTATTCTTAAAAAAATTATTACCCAATGATATAATTAGATAATGGATGTTTCTCTTGATGTAATTTGACATACAAATCATTACATGAAAACCAATCAAAGGCTAAGTAATTGTTGACCAACTTTTTAAAACTCCTATACCAACCATTCTCTTATTGATGAATAAATATTATACATTGAAGCTATTAACTAAGTTATTTCACTTAGATATTATTTCCATGATTTTATATTTGACCTTGAGATAAATAATATTGATGAATAAAACACTAACACTGTTATACCAAAATCCAAGGCCATAATTGAATAGTCACCCAATGTTAAAATTGACCTACATAAAGATACCTGGACACTTAATTTATATGGTGATAAATTCATTCAAGGAGATAGGGTAGGATGTATCTTCAGTGATCCTCATGGTTAAATCATACCTCTTGATTTCTAATTAATATTCGATGTTATTAACAACATGGTTGAGTATGAAGCTCTCATCTTAAGCATGGAATATGGCAATAATTTAGACATACCAAACATACATGATTTAGGAGATTCATAACTCATTTTTAATCAACTCAAGTATGATTACCAATGCAAGTGACAAAATATTGTAGCTTATCATTAAATTGATAACACAATTGCTTAATAATTTAAATCCCTTATTATAGAATTGATTCCATAAGAACATAACACCATTGTTAACTCACTCATTTCATCTACCTCTCTTTTTGATCCTCAACAAGATCTTAATAATTACCAATTTCTCATCCAAATATGAAAATCACCATATTAACTACCAATGACACATAATTCTCTTGTCTATCACAATGTGGTTATAACTATCTAACAAAATCCATGGTATAAAAACATTATTATTTTAATTTTTTTTGGAATATTAGTGTATTATTCCTAATTCTATTAAGGGTCTATAGTAATAAAATTAATAAATAAATATAAAATAATTAAGCTACTAATTTGTATAATTTGATCATAATTTAAATATTATTAAAAATAGTAATAAGGGAGAAAAAATAAGACTTAGCTGGAAACTGACTAAGATGGATGTTGTAAGGTTTGAAATTCACTATGCAAGACTAGGACACTATCATAAATCAAGATTTGGCATTAATTTATTGATTGGATAGGAGAATTGAAATAGGGCATCCTAGGTTATGGTACTATATTCCTCTTCTACCACTATTTTCTAGGAGACCTGAGCTTTCTAGATTTTGTTCATTGTGTCTGTGTGAGCCTGCATATGAAAATTTGACTATTGGATGTCCATGGAACTCCTTGTAGTGTTATTTTAGTCTTAAAACCTTATAAGACATTGTGATTTAAATTTTTTTATAAATATGGGGGTTAGTGTGTGTAATATTCACTAAACATGTATTTACACCGTTTATGTGGGCACACTTCTTATATACCAATACTTCGAAGAGGGATCAAACCATATGTAGTTATCTCACTTGATGTATTTTGTGAAATTATGTGTATGAAAATGGAAAATTCTAAAATTGGTTGTGCTTGAGATGGTTAGGGACTGGTGTAAGGATTTAGATAAGCTTGTAGTTGTATTGGCTACCTATATGCAAAGAATAGGGAAATATGTCTATATAGTCTTACTGGTACTCTTGCTTTCTTTTTGATATTTTTCCAGCCCCTTATAAATGAAATTTGAATGAGATTTTATAGGGATCTATTGGTTATGGGTCAAATGTATTCATACTAGGCATAAAAAAAGAAGAATAAGAACCATAAAGAACATCATTGGAGGGAAAAATAAACATAGACAAGAGTGTTATAAATGGAAACTAGAGGGTTGATGTTATAGTCCAAGTTGGGCACTATTGTCCTAAGGGTAAGGGACCTAGAGGGATGGATTTGCCATTAGAGAAATAGTCTGATTAAGCTAGAATCAGGTCTAAAAGGTTATGGATGATTGGGAATCAATGAAAAGATGCCTATGAGGGTCATGAGAGAAAGCAAGAGGGATCTATGGGTTGGTGTCAATAACCACACTCATGTTACCAATTTTTTTATTTTATATGACTACATTTTCTTCCCCTTTACTTTAGTGATGTAAAAAAGTAAAATACTAAGATAAATAAAAAATAGAAATCATACTTGAAGTTAAATATAAGGATGAAACTCATGAAATTATGTGACTTGGGGTGTCTATAGAGGTAACACACTATGAAGTGTAAATCTATAAAAAAACAAAGAGTAGATTAATTCTTACTAGATACACTATATGTAAAATAAGAATGTAGAAAGCTGGAAAAGAGAGAGATAAGAAGAGAAAGGAATGAATACACCTCATCGAGTATGAAAACCAATAAAAAAACCTATTTTGATGCTGAGTGATGCTAGATGATACTAAGTAATTTTGGGTGATGCTTTAACAAGAGTAATATCATAAACAGATCTGAGCCCTCAACTTCTTGAGAGTAGTTCAAAAATAAAAAGACTAGCCCTCTGGCTCCATCATCATCCACTAGGTAAATCTATGTTATCATGCATGTGCTAATTGATATTTGTAATATGTGTCCAATCCCTCTGAGTAGGTGGCTATTTAATATAAAGGCTATTTAGTCCTTTGGCTCCATCATTACCCTATGAAGCTATAAATTGATATCGATATGAATAGTGTGTCATATGATATGGTTCTTAAATCCCATGAGTACTCTATAATCTGATAATATGGTATGGATATCTAAATGTATGATGTAAACTAAGACACTCTTTGCAACTCTGAAAGGTGGAGACTAGGCTGGTATGAAAGCCACTCTGAAATCAGGCACTAGACTTATATGAAATCCATTCAAAAAAAGTGGAGGTTAGGCTTTTATGAAAGCCATTCCAAAATAACGATAACCACCTACATATGGAATAAGGCACACAACTTTTGAGAATGCTTAGGTAATGTACTGAAATCAAAAAGAAAAAAAGATAAATATGTCAAGTACATTACCCCCAATCATTGGTGTTTGAAACATAAATTATAATCTAGAATTTATACCATCTTATCTATAACTAGAAGCAAGAGACATCATGTCATGCATTATTCCCCCTATATACTGATTCTATGAGAAAAAATTGTATTGAAACTATTGTATCTAAACTGGTTTGAATGTGCAAACTTGTAGATGAACATACCTTTTTATTTGAGTTTGGAAAATCTAATTTTTTTACTATTTGGATAAGAGTGCCAAAAATAAACACCCTAATGTTTGAAAATATATTCCAATATTTATTCTACTATCCTATTCTAATTTTGATGACTATTCTATAATTTTCACTATCTATATGGTTTGTTCTACTTGGTTTAAAGTCTAGTTATTGTTTTGAGTATTCTAAAAACTAATTTTTTGATTGTTAGGAACTCTGATATCTATGAAAAATCCCTTTTTTATTGACCCATATTTTGAAGGTAAGAATGAATATCATATAATTATTTTCCTTAAAATAGATATCCCTACAAATGTGTTATACTATAAAGATATATAATATAGCAATGATAATTGAAAAGATATCTCAAGATATAGCATGGTTTTTAATGAGAGAGTATTAGATCAACAAGGGTATGCCTAAATAGATATAAAAATATAATAGCATGTGCAATGCACTAAACTATAACTAGAAGTTTGGTTAAGTATTAGTCTTTAAGGAGGAATATATCATGATATCCATCATGGCATCCAAGAAAGTAAGATAATGTATGATGTGGATCATGGCATTGAAAATAATTGAAAATAAAAAAAGCAAATAGCACACATGAAAATAAGAAAGAAACATACATGAGTAGCCAATGGTCCAATAAAATAAGGGACATGGGGACATGCACATACACATACAATTAAAACAAGTAAGGTTAGAATGAAATCCATAATCAAATTAAAGAGTACAAGCAAATGACATTGGCAAATGTCTTAAGACACATAGAGGAGACAAAATAAGAATAGAGAAATAAAATCATATCTAGATACACAAAGTAAGAAGGCATGTAAATAGTTGAAATACAATCAAATCTAACTAATCAAAATAAGAAGTGAAAGTATGCAAGACATGTAGTACAAGACTAGGTATATGCTAAGAATTACACAAGTGCTATATACTAGTGAAATGTTGATATAGTAATCTATATAAGCTAGTAAGCAATGGACATCAACATGATAACTAAAGTGTGTTGTGTAGGAATGACATAACCTGGATGGTGTAGTCATGTAACATATAGCCCTAGTGGGTATGTATACTAATTTGTGTATTGAATGTAGAAGTAGGATGTCCCCTTAATGGGTAGAGTGAATCAATCAAGGATCTAGATGTCATTACACACACTCAAAGAAGATCAAGTGAAGCATGTTAATGTATATAAATAAATAAACAATAGCATAGAATAATAAATGTAAGTCTAGCATAGTATTAGAAATGTAAAACATGGATAATGCATATAATTGAATTTTTTGGAGGGTTTTTGAATTATTTGAATGTTTTTGTATTTTGAAATGTTATATTATTTTTAGTATTTTGGTATTTTGTATTATTTTTGAATTTTTTTATATAAGCTATGTGTAATAAATCATAAGGAAATTATGTACAATAAATTAAAAATAAATTATGTACAATTAATATGGAGAAGAAATGATACTAACCAATGAGTCTTATGAGAGGCTCCTTATCATGGTGTCCTGTATCAAGGAGAAGGATTGTGCATGATCATGAAACATGGTGGAAATGTTGAGACTATGGATTTAAAACCTATGTATGTTGTAACTAATCTAAAATATTTGTATTGGAAACCAACTATGGGGTCCACCTATAACTCTGAGAAGTGGATGCAATCATAGGGATCTTAGGGACCCATTTAGTAGTAGGAAAATCTTTTTGAACATGTTCTCTATGAGTAGAGGCATGAGACCTCAATGATACTACCTTGGGTATTGTTGGGTGAATATTTTATCATAAACTGACTAATGGAAAAATGGTTATATCAACCACAACATAAGGATATTTATATGGCAAAATGGATGTGGTGACCATAGCTAGAATGAGATAAATCTATCCTCTCAACAAGGGGAAGTTCCCTATAAACTATAATATAATAATATAAGATGAAAATAGACTCAGGGGTGAAATCATACCATCCATCTCTCATTTTTTAGAGATGATGTTCACATAAAAAAGGAGAATTTTGGTGTAATTATTGAAGCCACTTCTCTTCTTTCAAAAATGATATTTAGCAAACAATAGGATTCCTTCCTGGGTAGTAATTAGATCCACAAGAGACCCACGAAAGCATAAATTCTTTCATTATTTCTAATACTAATTTAAGACAAAGGACACCATAGAATGAAGTGTATCCCAAAGTCTCCACCACAAACTACAATAGAGTAAAAGATTACGAAGGATGAGGGGAACTGAAAGTCTCTCCAATATCCTTTCCACAAAACATAGCCTAAGACAATTATGGCAACACAAAGTCTCCCATAGTTAGCTTCAAGACGTCTTCTAGCTTATTTCTGCTTTTTATACTTATTCAATTAAAGGGACAAGACTGTATTTAGGAAAAACACATAAGAATGATTTCCTAGATAACACAAGCTATTTCAACACAAAGTCCAAAAAGCACTTGCTTTTTCATTCACTTAACAAAATATGATTAACAATCTAAGCTTAAAGTCTTAGGAATGCCTTTCAATTTGGGTATAGCTTCACTTTTAATAATAGAGAGATCTCTTTTATCCAAAATGATAGATTACAATATATAGCATTCAAAGGAAGACTTGGGCGCTTGTTTTCATTAAAATGGCCCATGATGCATTGAATGCATTAAATGCATTAGAAATTCTATAAATGGGCCTTGATAGAATAGGTCATTAGCCTTAAATTTGGAATTCTAAATCATCTCAAATGTCTCCTCCTAAGCATAGGTTTCTTGGTCTTCTTTATGATGCTTACATGGATGTCCATTCACCTTTACTTAATGAAGAAAAATAGGCCACGCCATTGAATGTTTGTGTTCTCTGAGGTCCACCTAGTAGACTATTCCACCTATTAGAATAACTCTTATATAGATATTTATAGATATTTTTTATTCATTCCCTCTTTCCTTGCTACATTTTTTCTCTTCTTGGTGATCAGAGCTCTTGAGGCTATCTTCTTGCTTTCATCTGGTTCTTTCAACTCCTTTCTTGTTTAGTCGCTAAGTTTGTTCTCAGGTCTGTGCTCTTTTGAAAATCAATGGTTATTCCATCACCATGAATTTGACATCCACGGGGACATCACCAATCACTTGAACCACTTTAAACCTTGAACCTTGAACTCTTTTGGTTCAATGGTTTAATAGTTCAATGGTTTGGCATTTCAATGTTTTATAAAGGGTTGCATTCACTTAGTTTTCTTCTTCAGTTTAACTATTTTATATAATCTTTCACTTTATCCATTCAATCAAATCTTACACTTAAAATTTTAACTCTTTAAACCTTTGAACATGTTGAACCTTTTAGAGCTGGGGTTTAATGGTTCAATGATTCATTCTAACTCTTTGGATCCTTTTATTCTTTAAGTCTATTGAATTTATTAAACTCATTGAACCTTTCAAAGCTGAGGTTCAATGGTTCATTATAACTCTTTGAATCCTTTTATTCTTTGAGTCTATCAAATTCATTGAACCTTTAAACTTGTTTAACCTTTGAACCTTTCAGAGGTGGGGTTCAATGGTTAAACGGTTCAATGGTTCATTCCAATTCTTTTAACCCCATCGTTAAGTCTTTGGATTTAACCTTGATGTTGAACCATCCTCAAAATGCTTAGGAAATACCTTAAGTATTTTGAACTTCCCTTTGAGAAATCCCACCTATTGAACATGTGATTTCCTTAGCTGAAAAGGCTTGAGTTATTTGAAAAACTTAACTGCTCAGAACATTTTTTGATAAAGAAAGAGAGCATTTTAGCCTATAGGACTAAAATGGTTAGCATGTTGTCCAAAAAAATAAGTGATATATTTTGGAAATAATAGCTAGCTCTAGTTGGGAAATTTCCATCGATTGAGATTTGAAGTAATCAAAGGGAGTAGAATCCAGACTCTAAGTGCCTTCATCTATGCCATTGGGCTATGGAGTCATGCTTACCCAAAAAGAAAGGTGGAAAAAACAAATGAACAACATAAAACAAAGAAAGACTATACATATGTACAATTGGAATTATCTAATACTTCAAAGATTGAAGTGCTTTAGATGCTACCCACTATAAGGTAGTGCAAATGGTTTTTCATCTTGATATTTCAGCAAGAAACTATTTTCACCATTTAATCGATGAATGGAAAATGGACCTCTCCATAAGGAATCCAATTTTCCATGTATTCCTTTTGGTTCTCTCCTCTTGTCCAACAACAAGACTTGATCTCCAATCTGAAAATCATTAATCCTTGCTTTCTAGTTGAAGAGTTTCTTTATTAAACTTTGATGTATAGCAATACAATCTGCCACCATAGTTCATTGCTCATTTAATTCAGTTAAGCACATGATCTTCTTGTCAATGGAAATTTCAAAAGTTGAATCTTCTATTACCTTTACCAACTTTAATGTTGGTAATTCCAAGGTGATTTGTATCTCTACATTTAAATCATACAAAATTTGAGATGGTAACATACCTATCACCCTTTTGGGTGTAATTATGTATGCCCATAAAGCGTCAAGTAATGCTTTATGCCAGGTTCTCTGAGTTTTATCTACCAACTTCTTGATAATGGTCACCAAGTTCTTGTTGCTTGATTCTTCTTGACCATTTCCTTGTGGATAATAGTCAGAAGAGTGGAAGAGGATAATCCCATAATAGTAGCAAATTTGGGTAACTTCATGATAAGAGAAATAGGCTGCATTGTCTGTTACAATCTTGGTTGGGACTCTAAACCGAGAAATAATATTTTCCTTGAGAAAATCATATGCCACTTCTAAAGTAGCATTCTTGACTGGAATGGATTCCACCCACTTAGTAAAATAGTCTGTGGTTATGAGAACATAGTTATGTCCAGCAATCAAGGACATGTTTATAGTGCCAATGAAATCAATTCCCCATTGCTAAAAAGGCTCTTCAATTACCATGGGCTTGAGAGGTAGCATGGCTAACTTGGGTTTCCCAACAAACTATTGACATAGCTCGCATCTACACACCCAAGTGTATGAATCTCAAAATATAGTAGGCCAATAGTACCTAGCTCATAGAATCTTATGGGTAGTCACAGGTGTAGAAAAATGTCCTCCACAAGACAAATTGTGGAAAGACTCAAAATTTTGCTTTATTGCAATTTATCTACGTAACAAAGAAACACCCCATTAAGGCTCCTTTTATACAAACCATTGTCCCACAAGATAAAGTTAGCAGCTTTCAACTTAACAGTCCTCTTTTCTTTACAAGATAGGTGAGCAAGACATTCACCATAGGTAAGGAAATGAGCAATATTAGAATACCACTCATTCATAGTGGTGACAGAGAGAACTGTAGGCATGTCTTCAACCTCTATTTCTTCATGCCTTTCTTCTTCTAGTATGTTATCAGAAATTAATTAGCATAGACCTCTTCCCTACACAAGCTTCATAGGTTTGATAACAAGATCAAACTCCTAGATTTTAGCAATATAATTACCCCTTTTAGTTCCAAACTCTTGTTGAGTTAGAATGGAATTTACTGTTGTATCAAGAACTAGAGAAATAGTGTGTGAGTTCAGGATGTAAAAATAGAAATATTTTACTACCTTAACTATAGCATAGGCATGCTTCTCCATGTTTGAATATTTCAGCTCATGAGCTTTGAGAGGACAACTCATGAAAGATATGGGGGACTCCACACCTTCTTTGTTCTGTTAAACCAAAATGGATAAAATCATGTGTTTAGAAGCATAGCTAAATATCATGAAGTCTTTGGTGTAATTAAGACAAACCAAGATTGGGGCATGGTTGCCAGCTTCCTTGATGTCTTGAAATGCTGACTTGCCTTTTTCAGTCTAGCTGAAAGTAGCTTTACCCTTCATCTTGTTGACAATGTGGTGAATCTTTTCTATGAATTTAGGAATGAACCTTCATATAAAATTCACCTTTCCAAAGAAAGAATGGATAATAGTCTTACTGGTAGGAAGAGTAAGCTCTTAGATGGATTTGACTCTTTCTAGGTTGATCTTTATGCCTTCTTAGGATACAATGCGATCGAGAAGTTTACCTTGTATAATTGTAAGAATTTACTTCTTAGGATTAAGATAAATACCATTTTGTTGACATCACTCTAGCACTTGTTGTAGATGATGCACATGATCAAGATGATGTTTAGAAAAAACTATCAAGTCATCAAGGAATACCACAATGAACTTCCCTATTTCATTTCTGAAAGCAAGATACATCGCTCTCTAGAAGGTGGCACTAGTATTGATCAAGTCAAAAGGCATTCTACAATATTCAAAGGTGCCCTAAGGTGTAGTTAAATTGGTCTTATGTTGGTCTACTTCACCAACTCCCACTTGATTATATCCGAAAAAACTCTAACATTGATAACATCTATGTGCCAATCATTGTTTACAGTAGTTGATCCATGATGGGCAGGGGATAGTTGTCATTTAAATATGATTGATTCAAATTTATAAAGTAAAAATAGGTGAATTTCATCATTCTTCTTTCTCACAGGGACTATGTTCGCAATCCAAGTGGAATGATGGATTGGGAAAATAATTATTGCATTCAACATTTTTTGTATCTCAAAAAGAATAGTGCCTGATATCTTGGGGTTGTACTACCTTTATTTCTACTTGTGAGGCAATGACCTGATCTTGAGAGGAATTTTGTGTTGAATTTCTTCAGGCCTGAGAGATTTTTAGATCATCATAAGATTATGCCAAAACATTAATGTAATGGCAAATCAGGGTAATGAATTTGAGTTTTTCATCAGGAGTGCAACAACTCCTGATGTTGACCATTTTGGGATTATCTTCTGTACTCAAATTTATTTGATCAAAATCCTTTGAGGATTTTGAGTCCATTTGTGGGTTCTTAACACACCTATCATGCTTATCAAATAGCTTCTCAAGAGAAACTAATATTTTGGGAATTTTATTCCCTTTAAGCTAAAGGAACTTTTTGCCAATTTTTTAATTTATTTAAGGAGCTGATTCCCATGGTGGAGATTCACTGCCTTCAAAATGAAGCTTCTCAAATCTGTCCATCTATTCTAGAAAATTAATGATTTGGTTATCACCACTAAATACCTAACAATGGTTGGAATTATCTGGTACACTTGGTCAAAAGGCCAACTCAATAGTGTACTTGTGCTCTTTGAAATCTTGGTGAGGAACCATGAGAGTTACAGAGATGGCCAAGGAATATTCTCAATTATTGAATTATTTGGGCATGATAGAAATACTAAAAGCATCAAAAATTTCAAGATAGTCCCACACTAAATTACAATAATGTCACAATTTTTCATTCTTGGTTTGATACGTATTTCTCACCTGACAAACCACCAGCTCAACATCTCCTTGGGTGTGAAGAAGTTTGATGCCTTTAGCTTGAGCAGCCTTTAATCCAAGCAAAAAATATTCATACTCAGTGGTGTTGTATTTTTGAACTACAACTTAGATGAGTATGGAAAAATATCTCCTTGAGGAAATATCAAAACAACTCTAGCTCTAGAACTAGTAGAAAAATTGCCGCCGTCAAATTCAAGAATCCGGACATCATTAGAATCTGATCTTCTATTAGGTTTTTCTTCATGAGGGAGGGAAGATCCTTTTTCATTTGTACTACACTCTACCAATTCTTCTAATGTCTTGTTTGAAATTTTTAGATTGTCACTTACAAAACTTTCATCTGATGAAACAGGAACATCTTCAGTAGATAGAAAGTAGTTGCCCATTCTTGAGGATTCAAACAAAATTTGAGCCTCAAGGGCTGATGTTTGGGTTACAATGTATTTCAAATCCTTCTCAAGAAGTAGCCTTTGCATGATTCCCTTGATAGGTATCCTCTCCTTAGACAATTCCATGCTCAAATCTCCACCAACATCCTTTCAAAAATTTTGCCTAAGCAAAATGTTGTAGGAGGCTAGAACGTCGGCCACTAGGACTATCATTTTAATAATTTTATATAAGAAGGCCACAAATGAAAATTGGGCATCTTTGATCTATCCCAAAATTGGCACTTATTTATTTTCTATGGAGAAACATCTCCTAAAAGTTTTAGTCACCATGATCCGAAGAGAGTCTTCCACCTTAACAGGTATCACATTGTCAAAGGCACCAGAATCTATTATGCAATTGTTCAGCTTATGACCATTTATTAGTAGAAAAATGTAGAAAGTTCATGTCTTCCTAGGGGCAATAAGAGGAGTAATGACAAGATTGTTTTGGCTAGATGTGTTCTTTAGGGGATCATGAATTACCTTTGAAACATCTTGTCCTGTAGGGACGGTTTTGTTCTTAATGCATTCAACTAGCCTATCCAATTGCTCAAAGTTGGCTTGTAAGAATTCAAACTTAGACATTTGGATCTTGATCTTCCTAGTATGGTAAATTATATAAAATTATTGAAATGAACTAGAGACATAGGAAGGAAGTCCATCATTTTGAGTTTTATTGGGTGTGGTACTGGTTTGAGAAATTGAAGCAGAAGATGCAGGATTGTTTGAGGTACTTACTTTTTTATGTATTATTAGATCCTTTGATTGGAAAGGAAGAGAATTCCCCCATTTAGAAATTGAAATTTCTAGTCAATATTCTTACCCTATTTTTCCCTTATCAGCTTGTTGAGTTGACTAGTTCTGGGACCTATTAAATACAATGTATGATCTATCAAACACTTCTCCTTTCCTTCTCACTTTATCCTAGTAATTTGGGAAACTAATGTTGGAGTCACCAGCTAATTCTTCTTACCCTTCTACAAAGAGATCAGCATCATCTTCTCGGTCCAACTCAAGTTGGAAAGAGAAATCATGTTTAGCTTCATGATAACTAATTACTGAGTTAGCTAGTGCTACTTCAATGGCAAGCTTCCCCTGTGGGGGAGAAAGATGATTTGGTTACCCTTAATTTCTAGTAGCTTTGCCTTGATATGACTAGTTGGGAAACATCCTCCTTAGTATATCCCAATAAGAAGGAGGAGTAGACATACCTTGTGCCATTTAATTTTTCAGAGCTAGCAATTCATTTGTTAGCTTTTGCACCATAGGAACAGTGGTGCCTGTAGAAATTTTTTTAGAAGATGAAGATTTATTTTTGTTAGGATCTCTTGTTATCTTTCCTACCAAGATAAGATCATTTTCAACCTCAGTGGCCAAAATCTAAGCTGCATCAAGATCTATGTGGCCATCCCACCTCAATAGGAAACTCACTTTAGGAAGCTGAGAATTGATGAAGAATCATTTAAGATTTGTAGGTGTTAACTAATCAATTGTAGGAATCCTATTCCTCAGCTTGTCAAACTTAGCAATGAAGTCTCACATAGGTTCATGAGGCTCCTTCTTCATTTTTATAAAATGAGCTAACAGGGCATGTGCATCTTCTACAAGTTTGAATATAGCCTCAAACTTGGCCTTGAGAGTGTTCCAGTCAGTCACAATTTGTTCTTGCAGATGATAAAACCAATCTACGGTAGTGCCTTGTAATGTTTCCACAAATAGTCTGACTGCTGTGTATTCATATTCAACACCTATCACACCATAGGCTATGCAAAAAGCTACAATATGTTCATCAAGATGAACTTTCCCATCACCATAGAACTTGGGAAAATTCTTCCTTGAACTATGGGGTAGATCATGTAAAGGTGGGGTTAGATTTAGAGGACCAAAAGTATTACCCTAGGGACCTTGAGCTGCCATGACATGACTAGTGAAAGGAGGGATAATAAATTTCTATGGTATATGTATAGACAAAGATCTACTAGCAAAGGAAAGAGTAGCTTTGCTTGGTATTGGAGACTTGATGTTTGTAGGAGGAAAACTCCTAGTTCACTGAAGGTGAGATGGTGGAGGAAAAAGATCAAAATTATTCAGCTACACCAACTCAAATATAGGGTCAACAATACCTTGAGCTCTTTGGCTTCACATATATGATGGATCTGTGTGAGTGTGAAATGGAAATGGAAAAGAACTGGAACTTCTTCAATTTGAAGCTTGAGGCTTTAAACTGCTCATTCTTCCCTAGCAGTGTCACCAAAAAAATATTGGGTGAATATTTTGTCATCAACTGACTGACAATAAAATGGTTATAGCAACCATAGCATAAGGATATTTATATGTAAAAATAGATGTGGTGACCATAGCCAAAATGAGATAAATCTCTCCTCCCAGCAAGAGGAGGTTCCCTATAAACTATAAAATAATAATATAAGCTAAAAATGGACTCAGGGGTGAAATCATACCATCCATCTCTCTTTTTTTAGAGATGATGTTCATAGAACAAAGGAGAATTTTGGTGTAATTACTAAAGACACTTCTCTTATTTTAAAAATGGCATTCAACAAACAATAGGATTCCTTCCTGGGTAGTAACTAGATCGACAAGAAACCCATGAAAGTACAAAGTCTTTCATTATTTCTCCTGCTAATTCAGGACAAAGGACACCATAAAATTAAGTGTAGCCCAAAGTCTCTACCACAAAATACAACAGAGTAAAATATTATGAAGGATGAGGGGAGTTCAAAGTCTCTCCAATATCCTTTACACAAAACATAGACTAAAGATAATTATGGCAGTATAAAGTCTCCCACAGTTGGCTTCAGGACATCATCCAGCTTATTTCCACTTGTTATACTTATTCAATTAAAGGGACAAGAATGTATTTAGAAAAAAGACATAATAATGATTTCCTAGATAACACAAGCTATTTCAACACAAAGTTTGAAAGGTCACTTGCTTTCTCATTCACTTAAAAAAATATGATTAACAGTCTGAACTTAAAGTCTCAGGAATGCCTTTCAATTTGGGTAGAGCTTCGCTTCTAATAATAGAGAGATCTCCTTTATTCAAAATGAGAGATTACAATATATAGCATTCAAAGGAAGACTTAGGCACTTGTTTTCATGAAAATGGCTCATGCTGCATTGAATGCATTGAATGCATTATAAATTCTATGAATGGGCCATGCTAGAACAAGTCATCAGCCTTAACTTTAGCATTCTAAATCATCTCAAATGTTTCCTCCTAAGCATGGGTTTCTTGGTATTCTTTGTGATGCTTACATAGTTGTCCATTTGCCTTTACTTAATAAAGAAAAATAGGCCATGCCATTGAATGTTTGTGTTCTCTAAAGTCCACCTGGTGGACTATTCCACCTACTAGAATAACTCTTCTATAGATATTTCTATATTTTTTGTTGTCATTCCCTCTTTCCTTGCTACATTTTGTCTCTTCTTGGTAATCTGAGATCTCAGGGCTATCTTCTCACTTTCAATTGGCTCCTTCAACTCCTTTCTTAACTGGTCACTGAGTTTGTTCTTAGGTCTATGCTCCTTTAAAAATTAATGGTTATTCCATCACCCTGTGTTTGAAATCTGTAGGGACATCACTGATTACTTGAACCACTTTGAACCTTGAACCTTGAACTCTTTTGGTTCAGTGGTTTAATAGTTGAATGGTTCGGCATTTCAATGTTTTTTAAATGGCCGCATTCACTTAGATTTCTTCTTTAGTTGAACCATTTTTTGGAATCTTTTGCTTCATCCATTCACTCAAAGCTTTTGCTCAAACTTTGAACTCTTTAGACCTTTGAATTCATTGAACCGTTGAACCTTGTTGAACCTTTTGAAGGTGGGGTTCAATTATTCAATGGTTTAATGGTTCATTCTAACTCTTTGAATCCTTTTATTTTTTAATTCCATTAAACTCATTAAACTCGTTGAACTTGTTGAACCATTCAGAGGTAGGGTTTATTGGTTCATTCTAACTCTTCGAATCCTTTAATTCTTTGAGTTTATCAAATTCATTAAACCTTTGAACTCATTAAACCTTTGAACCTTTCAAAGTCAGGGTTCAATGGTTCATTCCAATTCTTTTAACCCTACCATTAATTCTTTTAATTGAACCTTAGCGTTGAACCATCCTTAAAATACTTAGGAAATGCCTTAAGTATTTTGAACTTCCATTTGAGAAAGCCTACCTGTTGAACCTGTGATTTCCTTAATTGAAAAGGCTTGAGTTATTTAAAAAAATTAACTACTCAACATTTTTTGATAAAGAAAGAGAGAATTTTGGCCTGCAAGACCAAAATGGTCTGCATGTTGTCCACAAAAACAAGTGACAGATTTTGGGAACAATAGGTATGAATACTATAGTTAGAATCTATTTAGAAGCCTAAAACTATAATTAATTTAAAAAATACATCTGTGGAAGTGTGTGAACTCTTTGTACTGGTGATGGAGACCTCAACTATGTCTAAATATAAATTAGAGAAAGAACTAAAACTAGTGGAGAAACTAAAATTGGTGGCTAAATTGAAACTAATGACTATAAAGTATAATATATCTCTAAAGTGGGGAGTGGTAACTCATATGATAGTCTACTAACCATAACAACCTAATTAGTATGAATGGATTTCATGCATTTTTAAACTATCGAAGGTACTGCGTGAAGTTTCTAAATCCATGGTCAACCAAGAAATATATCAAAAACTCCTACATTGAGAACTATAACAAATTATGTGGTCACATGTGTTGGACCAACCTATAGAGGAAGTACAATATCACCCAATGAACTTTGTATGTGCCCACCGAATCCATTGACAACTATGTTCATCAAGGTAATATCCTACTTTGAATATCCCAAATGCTACAATAATTTCATAGTGCACATGTTGACACTGGATCCATTATATATGAGAACACCATGAATAAGATGATTATGAATGTAATCTATGATAAAGAGTGCATGATAATCTGAATCATCCTTGACTATCTCTTATTTTGAGAAGGAGATGGAAGGTATAACTGAAACTCTAGAATTATATATGTCAATCATGTTGATCAAAGGATGCAATTCAATATAAGGTGCCATATATGTATCTAGTGGGGGATGTACATGATATGCATGGTGAACCCCTAATGTATCTCCTATATCTTGTTTAGGATACTATTAAAAGGGATCAAATAATATTTTTAAATATTTATTTTGTGTTTTCTTTGCTTGAGGAGGCTCAACTAAAGTAATAAGATCAATAACATTGTCATATATCAAGTCATCTTGTGTCTCAAACTAATCCATATGTTTGTTATATAGCTTGGTGCCTTATGAAACTCATAAAATGGATGTTAATCATATCCCCATAGAAGAGGCCTTATTGGATTAACTTTTTAAATATAAGGGGAGATATGATATTACATTCCAATTTTTTTTGTAAAACTCTAGCTAGAGGAACTGGTAGATTGGTAAAGGTTCACCGAGGAGGTGATAATAAAACCACGTGCTGAGGGGGATTTGAAGATGAATTAACTATAGTTTGATTCTGAATCTTGCTATCATTAACCTTAACTTTGTATGAGACTTTTTTATTACTCTTGTTTGTTGTTGTTTATATACGTGTGTACTTGAGTTTGCCCATTTAAATTAATTTGACTACCCTTTCCTTTAGGAGACAAAGATGTACTAGTTTTAGATGGTGACATAGAGGTAGGTTGGGCTAATATAGGGGGTTGTTTAGACATAGCTTTCCCCATAGTGTCTTATACAACTGGTAGCTTTGAAGGAATAGAAGATTCAACTTGTTTGGCCTTTTTAATTTCCATGATAGATTGCAAGATAAGAGTATGATCTCAAAGTTGTTCCCTAAGTATTTCTCAAAATCTTTGTAGGATCAAATATTTATTTAGTACAAATTCATTATCAATAATAGGTGGATGTGAATCAATATTATGATGTTGTGGGTCATGAACATCAGTGTTTGTATCATCATTTTTATTCTCATATTGCTCTTTATCAAAATTATCCTCATTAAAATTGGTGTAATCTAGATTTTTAGAATCTATTACAAGAACCTAAACTAGTTGTTTATCCATGATATATGGTTGGGTTGGAGGATATGGGTGAATTTAGGAGGGTTTCCACTAGGTCTTTCACTTTATTTCAAAGGAAGATATGCAAGGAGCTTAGGTGGCATAAGAAAAACAACTTCAATAATGGAAGAAAATATTAAACAAATATAATCTAAACAAGGAAATGGAATATGCATAAAGAGGATATGAAGATCAAAAATATGTAAGGTGATACCTCAATAAGAAAATAGGATATATTACATGAAACTAGGGTTTTGAATGAGTGGTTTTAAAATTACTAAGGAATTTTAAAATTTAATGACAGTTTTTGATTTAAATATGTAATTAAAAATCAACTAAATATTAGAAAAAATCTTGATTTAAAAGGACCTAGTAAATGAAACTAAGGTTTTTAAAATGATTATTTTTAAAATTTACTAATAATTTTTTAAATTTTAACTAAATTTTTAATTTAAATATGCAAGTAAAAAATTAGAAAAATATAAGAAAAATACTAAGAAACTATCAGAACCTAGTATGGGCAACTAAGATTTGACAATAAATTATTTTAAAATTATTAAATAAATTAAATTTTAATGCTATTTTTTAATTTATTATGCAGGTGAAAAATTAGAAAAATATAGGAAAATTAGAAGAAAATTTACCCTAGGGTTTCAAGGGTTTTTATTTGCAAATGAAGTAAGTCGAGTTCACCAAAAGTTTTAACAATTTTAGAAATGTTGGTGTATTATTCTTAATTTAGTTAAGGGTTAGAGTAATAAAATCAATAAATATATATTCAATAATTAGGCTAATAATTTATATAATTTGATCATAATTTGAATCTTTCTAAAAATAGTAATAAGGGATAGAAAATAATACTTAGATATAAACTAACTGAGATAGTTATTACAGGGTCTAAAATTCACTATACAGGACTGGGACACTATCACAAATTAAGGACTAGAATTAATTTATTAATTGGACATGAGCATCAAAATATGACACCCTAGGGTCTAATTTTATATTCTTCTTCTACCATTATTGTCTAGGAGACCTAAGCTTTTTAGGTTTTATCTGTTGTGTCTGTATGATCCTACTTATGAAATTTTGACTATTAGATGTTTGTAGAACTCCCTATAGAGCTGATTTAGTATTCAAACACTAGGCTATATTTTTCTTTGACAAAATTTTATAAATATGAGGGATTAGTGTTTTTAAGATGCATTGAATGTGTATCCACACCCATTGTGTGGGCAAGTTGCCTACATACCAATACTCCAAAGAGGGATCAAGCTATATGTAGTTCTCCCACATGATGTGATTTATGAAATTATGTGTATGAAGATGAAAAATACTAAAATTAGGTGTGATTGAGGTTTCTGGGGACTAGTGTAAGGATATGGATAAGCTTTGTTGTATTGGTTGGTTATATGTAGAGAATAAGGAAATATGTTTGAATAATCTTTCTTATATTCTTGCTTGCTTTCTGATATTTTTCCAACCCCTTCTAGATAAAATTTGAATGGGATTTTATAGGGATTTATTAGTCATGGGTCAAATGTATTCACATTAGGTTGATAATAAGAGGAATACAAACTGGAAAGAACTGACCATTAGAGGTAAAAATGCACTTGGACAAGACCATTGGAAATGGACACTAGAGCATCTAATGTTATGGTCCAAGTTGGGTACTATTTTCCTAAGGGTATGGGACCTAGGGGGATGTATTTTTCATATAAAAAGTATTCTAACTGAGCTAAAATTAGGTCTAAAAGTCTATAGATGATTGAAAATAAGTGAAAAGATGCCTATGAGGGTCATGATAATAAGTAAGAGGGACATGTGGGTTGGTTGTCACTAACGACACTCAAATTACCAATTTTCATATATTATATGACTATAATTATACAATTTATCCAACATCACACTTATTAAATAAAATTAATGTTCACAAAAAAACAAAAATTCATAAATAAGCTTACAAATATGCATTACAACACAACATCCTATATTATCAAAACATTAAAGGTATCATGCTCTATTGTGTAACTCAATATGAATTTCATTCTTTCCTTGAAAAGTCACATACCATTTTTTATGGTAGTCACTAGAATGGAAATGCCACAACCTAAAATTTTCTATGCATGGGATACTTTGAGCCCACAATTGAAAAAAAATTGTTATCACATTTGCCAAAAAATGCAATCCCTACCAATTTCATGATGATTTTATTCACTCTCCCCTAGCTACACTTCAAAACAAATTTTCCTTGGTATTTTTCCATATGGGGATTAGTTGTCTTAGTTAATTACCTAGTTCTCAAGATGGGCATGCCTTCATCATCATAGGAACTAACTATTTCACCAAATTTATTGTAGTTGTGCCCATTGTTAATGTCATGGGTATCATCATATCTAAATTTATACTTAATCAAAACATTTAGAATTTTAGAATTCCTAATACTATTGTTTGAGATAATGGTGGGAACTTAAATATTAAGGATATGAAACAATTATGTGGTAAATTAAAAATCATGCATAAATTTTTAATGATGTATCATTCTCAATGCAATGGTCAATCATAATCCAATAACAAGATTATTAATAATAAAATAAAGGATTCTAAATCTAACTAGCATGTAAAACTTTATTCTACACCTTGGGCTTATTAGACTAGTATATGTATTATTACTGGGGCAACACCATTTTATTTATTATATGGCTATGGATTTGTCTTACCTCTAAAATTTGAATGAAAATATTAATGTATCTTTCTTCAAAATATTATTCCTGATGAATAATTTTACAAGGTCTATTTACATGCTTTATAGTTTCTATATGAGCATCACCACGGTGTTTTAAAATATAACTAATAATACAAAGCTCAAATTTCCAAACAACATAAAAAAAGGTCAAAGTTTATACTTTAAATATTGGTTACTTATTAATTAAATTATTTTATACCAATGATAAATAAGGTAAGTATGTTTAAAAGTGGAGGGGACCTTATTTGGTCAAACACATTCTTGGTCCTATTACTTACATATTACACACTAATGAAGGACACCATTTCAAAAAACCCACTAATGATCGATTATTAATTTTGTTTTAAAAAGTGATTACTTACAATAATATTATTATATTACATATATTTCATATATATTATGTTTCTAAAACTTCATACATCTCTTTTACAACTTCTAACATTGCATTAATTTTAGTATCCATAGTTCCTTTTGTTAGTCCTTGAGTCTATCTATATTTATTCATATATTAATTCATGAGTTGCATCATAAGACCATGGATAGGACGTGACCATACTCATGAATATCTTTTTATTTCTCTCTCATTAATCAATTCTTCAAGTCTCCTTCAAGTAATTAATTTTTCATTCTATAAAAAAAATTACTTGTCACACCTTATTGATTTTTCTTTTTATGAGTTCTAATGTAATACCTTGGATATTAATAGGCTTTCCTCACAAAATATAATTATTTAAATTACATTTTACACATTTTTTATTTTCATTTTATACGTTTCACTATAAAACCTTGGGTACAACCAAGCCTTACAAATATTTCATTTCTAACCTTTTTTTTGAAATTCTAGCTAAGTATCTTCCCTGAAACATAAGACAATGGTTTAGAGTTGTGACTTTGTATATTTACAATTAGACATATTATTTTGTGGAAATATATCTAACAGACTATTATCATGTCTAAATTCACTCATTATTCTTTATGATGATGATTCATACTTACCTGTCATTTTAGCTTGTTTACACTGCACATTTTTTGTGATTTGAGGTAATGTAATAATTTTTTATTCACTTCCATCATATTCCTTATTTAATTTCACTATGGGAACACCATAGTTGGTTTCAATATAACATTCTCATCTAACACATAATTAAAAATTTATTTAACCCTATGCTCTAAAATTTATTTTCTCTAGATACCAAGTGTAATTTCTCAAGTGATAGTCATTTTTTAACACCCATGTTTGGTTCTTCAAATATTTATGGAGGAGGAATCAATAAAATTTATAAAATTCAAATTAAAAATCATTAAAATAAAAGGAAATTATGAAAAATAGAAAAATAAACATTTAAAATTCAAAATCACACCAAAAGACATGATTATTATTATTAAGCACATATCCTATACTACTTGAATCCTAAACTCTAAAGTTGGTCTCATGATAGATTTGGGGTCCATTGGGGTGTGGTAAGCTAGTATAATAGATTAAGAGTTCTCATACTTTCAAAAATATACTTATAGTGACAACATGCTTTATGACATAGGTACCTATTCTTTGCAGTAGATCAACAACTCTATAAGGAGTCCAGAGGAACATGGAACATGTTGTTGGAAGGCAGGTCCATTTTAATGTTTCATACATATATACCCTTCATGGGATGGGATTTATACTTCACTAGTTAACCCAAATTTGTGTTGATAGGGTAAGTTCTCTAGATTCCTTAATGTCAAAAGTATTTTTTTCTTACCAACTTGATTTGAGTGTCTCGATTCCAATAAAGATAATTATTCTTGGTATTACATTAATTTACCACACCACCCACTTCATAGTAACCCTTGACAAGTAAGTTTGTTTTTTAATTTTTTCCCAACTTCTGTACTTCCTTCTTCCTAATACATGCTTCAAATGTGATTATTTTAATTAATCTATAATCATAATTGAAGTTGCATCTTTGAGTGGTTATGATATAATTTTATTAATCATTATCTTATCAGTATTGAATTTATATTGGTTATGATTAAGACTTTGAATTTATTTTTCAACATTTTTTTAAACTATTTTATTTTATTTCTTTTACATTTTTCCTTTTTTGATTAAATATGAATTGTTACTTATCTTTCATAAATATTATTTAAAATTATATTATTTTTCTATCTTTTTTTGAGTATGAATTGTTAGTTATCTTACATTGATGTTGGTTCCATTTTTCAATTTCATGTTTGCTTAGTTTGATTTAATTTTTTAATTTTATTACTCAGGGTGCATTTGTTTGATCTATCATTCATTTAGTAGCCTTGGATTTTTAGTTACCCAAATATCAAAGAAGAAAATATAGAATAAAAACTAAGATAATGAAACACAGACAAATTATCTCATTATAAACATAACTCAACCTCTTTTAGAAAAATAAATTATAAAATTATAAAAAATAATACTTACAACCATGAAGTATGTGTCACCTTCTCCATTGTGACCAAATACTTATTTTATCTTGATTGAAGTGTAAGTCGATTCTCAATTATTCTCCATAACACATGAATTGAGAAATATGTAGTTATTGAAAATGGATTTTATTCTTCATATATTCAATTGAAAAAGTGATAACACTTAATTAGTTTGAAGGTTGATTTTTTTAGTGGAGTATTGCACATCAATCTATATAATTAAGGGTGGTGAGATGAATAGTTGAGAATAATATAAATTTATTATTATTATTATTATTATTATTATTATTATTATTATTATTATTATTATTATTATTATTATTATTATTATTATAGTTAGATTTGAGTCTACATCCCAAAGGATGATGACTAGTTTCCATGTGTTTGAAATCAAGGGGAAGAGTTAGTTGGTAGTTAAGTGACTCAACATGAATGGATCAAGGTAGGCTAAATTTTAAGATCCCATATCCAAAAACCCCTTAGGTTTGTTTAGGTGAATATAATTTATAACCTTGGTGAATCTATATGTTCTAAAGTTTTTTTTTTCCTTTTTAGATTTTTTGTACAAGTGCCTATTTGCTTAGTGCAGCTAGTAAATCTGGTATGCTACCTAGTTTCAAAATATTTCAAAATGATACATGCCACTACCTAATTTTAGAATTTTTTAGGGTAGCACATACTACCACCTAGTCACACCATGAATTTGGGTAACATTTACTATCACCCAATCACATCATACTATTAGGAGCTATTTGTTATTGCCCAGTTATACCATATAGTTAGGTGACATCTACTGCTTAGTTTTAGGATGCTTCCAAGAGGCATTAGGTGTTACCCAATTACATGGTATAACTAGATGGAAGTAGATGTTACCTATTTGAACAATGTAATTAGGTGGAAATAATGTCTGATTGGTTACCATTTGTCATGTCTATTGATTATGTCTATTACACCATCAACCTATAAATACCCTCCTTGGTCCTTACCTTAACACTTTAATCACAAGTTTTTCCTCATCATGATATATCTACTTCCACTTTTGATGAACAATAAATTGATATATAAATGGCTTCAATAGCTATAGCATCAACAAACATAGGTATAATATAAAAGTATATTTTATTGAATTTATTATGTCCAAGCTTCCTCAGAATGGTGGAATAGCCTAACATGTATTTGGATTGGATTGATATATGAAATTTTTGATGCCTTATTGACATGCATCAGTATGATACCAACATACACATTCTTTAACCTATAATGGATTGTTATGACTATAGTGATATTGGATTTTGTACGTGTGTCAACATGAAATTGATATCCTTTTGAACCTATCCTTTGGATATCCATAATTTAATAGGCCTTCCACACTGCAATGCAAACCATGTTAAAAAGAAAACCCTATTGTCTAATGAAGAAAAAAAGTATTTAGAGTCTTTGTACACCAACTGGTAAGTGATGAATTTATTATTGATATTTATTTTTATGTTTATAGTTCATGAATCATTATTATTGCTACTAAATGTAATGTCTCAATTTCATGTTTTTAACTTTCATTGTAGATAGTTAGCTTAGGAGGGGAATCTAAGTGGATAAAGTATCTAATCCATTTATAAAATTCATTTTGCATTTATTCCAAGTAAAAATTATTTTATAAGTAAAACTAGGGGACATTATATATGCAAAGGGAAGTAGAATTGATCTATTAATTAATCTTATATCAAAGAAGATAAATCCTACTTAAAATTTTAATTGTTGATACATTAGGTATTCAATGTTATAACCCAAATGGATCTACTAGACCTAATCAAGGGATATTTTACCACAATAAAATCACTAGGGAGTGTTACAAAGCCTCTGGTCAAACAAAACTATGTAATAGCCTTAGTTAGGTCCTATGTTTTCATATTCACAAAAAGTAAATAAAAAGTAAAATAAAATCCTGGTCTAGTGCTTACCAAATCTTGTGTCACAAAGTGGGGGTTAGTAAAAATTAAATTAATAATGTATAAGATAATCCTAATTATTCTATGTGTAGGTAAAACCCTAATACATGGAGAGATAAATATATTCAAAATCCATTACTTATGCTACTTTTATCTAATAAAATTTATGATTAAAGTTAGACATACCTATGTTGAGGATGAACCCATCGAGACTCAATCTCTCCCTTAAACAAAGATGTTTTTCAAGAAGAAGTTGTGGTTTTTAAGTATCATTAATAAAGGCAAAAACATTTAAGAATTTTCCACAAGACAAAAATATTCTTCAAGTATAAACCCTAAGTTATATCTCCTCAAGTAGAATGGAAAAAGAGAATATTATAAATTAGTACAAATGAATAATTAAGTCTCTAAGAAACTAACAAATAAATGTGTATATATATATGAATCTAACCCTAAACCTTTTCAAAAGTTTAGCTGATAAGGTTGGCCTAATTGAATCTATATAGTTATCAACAAAAAAAAATTAGGTCTTCATCTAGAGAAGTTTGGATTGATAAAAAGTGGTGGTATAGGGGAAAAAATCATATGAAGAACCAATGGTCTACCCACCCATTTCCTAATGCACATTTTAAATCATGTACTCAATGACATTGAAAATCGACAGGCTCTTACAAGACAGAAATCATCAGTAATTGATATAATTTTGAAAATATTATATGTATACATATGCATCACTTAAATATCATCACATACCACTCGGGTGTAATAGGAGATGTTTCTTTGAGAAAAATGTAAGGAAATTAATTAGATGATTCACAATAGTATAATTATATATGGAAGAATTAAGAGCAGAATAAGTAGATTCATAACAATAATTGGTGAAAGCATAAAGTACTTAAATATTATGAATGATCCACTTCAAGGGGGAAATCTTCACAATAATTCAATAATAACATAATTCATGATATGATGAAAAAATACTAACCAACAAATCCTATATATACTCTACTTATCCATGGTTATTACATAGGCTAACCATATTGAGAACATCAAGAAATGGAATAAGCTAATATGAAGGTGTGTAATCCATATGTCCACCACACATATACCTAGATGCACTTTAGGTTAATGGAATAACATGATCCTCCAATTCAAAACAACATTGTATTCAATATTGAATTAAACCAAGATGTTTTTGTGGGAATTCTTCATTCTCCCATGTTGCATCTTCAAAATGCAGGATCTCCTATTTGATCAAATATTGCTTAATGGCTCTATTCAATAGTTGTTTAGTGTGTGTATGAAGGATATATTTAGGATATATAATGAATAATACTTATTAATCTAATTTAGGTAATCCATTTTATCAAATACTTTTTATTGGTTCTATTTCATAGTTGTTTAGTATGCATGTGAAGGATCTCCTCATTATCTAGAATGACTCAACCTTCTTCATCTAATTTAGGTGACTCAATCTAAGTAGAAAATATATGTCCAATTACTTTATTCAAGTAAGATACATGGAATACTTGATATATATAATTCATTGGGCATAATTCTAGATTGTAATCCACACTACCAATTTTTTGCAAGATCTGGTAAGGGCCATAATACTTAGGTGATAGCTTATTATCCTTTTTTGTTGCTTCAAAGATATTTGCTTATATGGTTGAAAATGCATAAATAACTAATAACATATGTCAAATGACACTTACTACAATGTTGATCTACTTGATTCTTCATTTTATTTTGTTTCATTTCTAAATTCTCTCACAAATTGACTAACACCTCTTATTGATGGTGAATTTGCTCCTCAATAGCTTAAACCTTAGGATCCACTATAAAAATTAAAGTGATGGATGTGGGGTGATACTCATACAATTACATAAAGGGAGACATCTTGGAAGAAGTGTGAACAGAAGTGTTATACCACCATTCAACAAGTGCAATGAATGAACCCATTTTTCTTATTTGTTAAAAACAAAATAATGAAGGTACCCTTTGAGATATTTATTGACCACCTCTATTTATACATTATATTGAGAATGATAGGATGAGATATGAGCCAATTGGGTACCCAAACATGCAAATATTTTAGTCCAAACATTACTAGTAAATATGGGATCTTGGTCACTTATAATGATCTTTGGAGCCATGTAATTTTTGAACTATATTAAGAAAAGCAAAAGCTACTGTATCGATAAAAAATGGCTATGATAAGGAGAAAAAATAACATACTTAGTGAGTTGATCCACAACTAACATGATAACTTTTTTACCCTCAGATCATGGTAACCCCATAATGAAATCCATGGAAACCTCTTCCAAATATTGGATAGGAATGGATAAAGACTCTAAAATACCTAGGGTCTTAATGGTTTAACCTTTATTTTGCTAGCATACCATGAATTTAGCCACATATTTTTTAGCATCCCCTTGGGGTCCTTACCAAAGGAAATCTTTCTTGATTTTATGATATGCTTTCAAAAATCTCATGTGACCTCTAAGTGGAGAGGCATAAAGTCCTTGAAGAATATTATGTTTGAGGAGAGAATGCTCACAAAGGTATAATATATATCTATACCATAATACAATCCCATTTCATGTAAAATTTTTAGATTCATTAGAACCTTAATAAATATTGTGAATCAAATCCTGGGTAGCACTATCATTCTCCCATTTTGATCTTGCTTCCTCTAGTCAATTTACTTGTCACATGGTCATGGCACATAATAATGCCTCAACTAATTCATCCCACTGAGAAAGGTCATTTCCCACCACATTGTATTTTCCTTTATTATACACTATTTCAAATTCATAGCCTAAGATTTTAGTCACGCATTGTTTTTTTCTTCAAATCGAAAACATTGTTCCAAAACAATTTTGAGGCTATCATGATTAGTCTTTAACTAAAAGTGATGACCCATCAAATAAAGTCTCTATTTCTTCACTACATGTAGAATAAAAATAATCTCTTTCTCATATATTTATTTTATATTATTTTTACCTTTAGTTAGCAACTTTCAAATGCTAGTGGTCTACTTTCTTACATGAGTACATCCCCCATGCCATATCCTAATGTATTACACTCCACAACAAAAAGTTGTGAAAAATCAAGAGTAGCCAAAATTGGAGTTGTGAACATAACCATTTTCAACTATTCAAATGCCTTGGTAGCTAAATCAATCCATTATAAATATTCTTTCTTTAACAAAGAGGCGAGTGGGGCTATAATGCTACCATAATTCTTGACAAACTTTCGATAGTAACTAGTAAACCCCATGAATCCATAAAGGTTATTGAGGGTCTTGGAAACCTACCATTTAATCATCACTTGGATTTTCTTAAGATCAGATTTCACTCTTTCATGTGAAATAATATGACCCAAGTACTCCACCTCTTGGACACCCAAAGCACATTTATAAAGTTTGGCATAAAGTTAATGTTGTTTCAGAATTGATAGCACCTATTTTACATTTTTCAAATGGTCTTCCCAATTTTTGACGTAGATGAGAATATTATCAAAAAACACTAATATAAATTATCTAAAAAATGGAATAAAAATAATATTCATCAAACTCTAAAATGTAGATGGTGCATTTTTGAGGCCAAAAGGCATGACCATAAATTTATAATGGCCTTCATTAGTTTTTAAATTTTATTTAGGTATGTCCTCATCGTGGATGAAAATATGATGATATCTAAAGTGAAAATCTAACTTGGTAAAATAAATCATAGAATGTAACTCAATTAGAAAATAATCAATTACTAAAATAGTAAACTTATCTTTGATGGTGTATTTATTGAGTTCTATGTAGTCTAGGCACATCCTCCAACTATCATCCTTCTTCTACACCATGACTACTGGGGAGGAATATTCACTTTGCATTTTTTAGATGATTCTTTCCTCCAACATCTCTTGTAACCTATTTTTAATTTCACTCTTTTTGGCATAGAGATACTTGTAGGATCTAATATTGGTTGGTGTACTTCTTATAATGAATTTGATGGCATGATCATGTGCATGATTTGGAGGAAGTCCTTTTGACATGTGACCAAAAATAATAGAATGGTCATCCAAAACCTTTCATAAATGAGTGTGTATAATCCTTGGTTGTTTGAACCTCAATGGAAAACAATCATGCCACAAAACCTTCTACACCTTTTCTAAGAATATTCATCATCTAGTGGGAACTAACCCGTTATGGTGATTTAACCCATAACCCATGTAGTTATAAATTACTTAATTTTGAATGGAACCACATGAATAATTCCTATAAATTCATCTCAATATTACCCAAAGTGGTGAGCCACTACACTCCTAAAATATTGTCATCTCCTCCCATGGGAATAACAAACGTAGGAAAATATAATAAATATTCTCCCATAGCAAGCTTAATTCTATAACATGTTTTAGAATAATTGACCATACCACAATATATAATCATGACCTAAAATTATGGATTTGGGTAAATTAAAGAATTCAAATGAGCAACCAACTTACTATTGATCAAGTTATGTGTACCCTTAAAGTCAATTAACATAATCACCTTTTATTTCTTCAAGAACCCAACCGCCTTAAGAGTTTTAAGGGTACTAAAGCATGAAAATACATGCTAGGAAATAGTAGGTTAAGAATCTTTATATTCATCCTCAAGTTCTTATAACCCTTCTCTTAAAGCCTCCTCGTCTTCTTCCTCCTCATTGGCACTATCAATGTAAAATAACTTATTTTTAGCACATCGATACCCTTTACTCCATTTGATATCACAACCAAAACACACACCTTTTTATCACTTTTCTTCCACTTGTTGAGCTATCAATCTAGTAGGATAATGAAATTATGGTGATGGGAAGGTGCGTTTACAAATATTGGAGAAAGGTCTTCATCTAATCAGATCTTTTTCCTCAACCATGCATGCCATTCATATGTCCTTAGATATAGTATTGAGATGAAACATGTGAAATTACAATTACATGTTATCTTTGAGGCCACCCAAAAATAGGTTAGTCAAATTTTCCTTAGTGATCTTTATGACACGTAAGAAGAGATTTTAAAATTAATGAATATAATCCTTAATGGTCCCAGTCTGACACAACTTGCTAGCTAACTAAAGTAGTTTTCAAATACTTTATTATGATAGTGGAGCTTTAAATTTTCATAAAATACTGACCATGAAACTAGGACACCCTTATTTTTATCTTGAACACACAACCAAGGATACCAAATGAATGGCTTAGGTTCTAGATATAGAAAGGTCATAACCACTTTTTGCGAACATAGAGTCTGATGTAGATAAAATAAATTTTCAATTTCAGTGATCCAAGTGAGTGGATCATTACCATAAAAATTTCATAGGTCTACTTTTGGCAACATTGGCTTATGGCCAGAATTGATGTTGATATTGTTTGGAGTAGGATAACCAAAGTGAAGTGGTAGAGGATTATTTGACAGTGATTGAGTTAACAAGTTAGCCAATTACACTGATAATTTTTTTAATTTATCCTTAAATTTATCCAAGTCCCCTCTCAAACCTATAATTTTCCCTTAAACCATATCAAAATAATCTTTTTTCACCATACCCTATAACTCTAACTTAAGTTGTTGAACTACCTCCAAAATAGATGGATCAAAAGTTTTAGATTCATGCCATATTTTTTAGGAGGTTTTGGAGTTTCTTTCCCTTTCCCATGTCTATGATTATTTTTAATAACCATGCAAAAACCCTATGAGGGTTTTATCCCCCAAAAAATTTACCAATGAAATACACCATTATGATTGTCTCACTAAGATGAATCTAAAAACTTCTATTGTACACAAAGGTGAAAAAATTCCACCCAAAAATGTGTACCAGTAGAATATACCATTGTGATCATCTCACAAAGATAAATCTAATGACTATTAATTTTCAAAATTTAAAAATAAATTCTAGACTTTTTTGTTTGTTTTTATTGTTTTTTACCCAAAAACAAAGTTTTTTATTTTTCGTTAAAAAAACCATAAATAAAACTATGGTGACAAAAAAAATCAATTCCTCCCAGATCACAAGTTATGTTTTTCAACCTTTTAGTGCTTAGGATGGTAGATCTAAAGAAAAAGCTGTGTAGTAGAAAATTTCTGAAATTAGTACTTTGATACCACTTGTAAGGAAATTACTTAGATTATTTGAATAGTAGAATTAGATATGGAAGAACTAAAAGAATAATACTTGAATATTATAATTGAGCCACCTTGAGGTGGAAACTTCCACAATAATTTAATAAGAATAGAATTCACAATATAATGATAAAAGACTAACCACTACCTCATGTATATACTCTACTTAGACATACTTATTCCATAGGATAACCATACTAATAACATCAATAAATTTAACAAGTTAATATGAAGGTGTGTAGGCCAAAATTAGGCTACACATATCCTTATACGCAGTATAGGTTAAGGTCATAACAAGAGAACATAACAACAAACAATGTTGAAGATAAAAAATGCATTATTTTAAAACATAAAATAATTGAAAGTAAATGATTTAATGAGAAATACTTGAAAATAAAAGTAAATTATGCATATATTAAATTACATTTATCATTAGATGATTTTATATTATGTTTGTATTTTTTATCATGGAGGGTGCAAAGAGTAACTTTGACCAACCCAAGGATATAAAACTAAAGAACAAAAAATAAAAAAATAAAAGAAATCCAAGATAATTGATGTGGTGTGGATAAGATATACTTAGAAAGTTGGCAAGATGGGTTGACAAATGCTAAATTAGGACTAAATGACCTAGTCAAAATTTAGAGTAAATCAATTAACTGAAAATCCAAGGCTAATAAAGACCAAAAAAATCAAACAGATAAATTTGAAGTAATAAATACAAACTCACCTAAATGGTAATCAAACATCAATGTGAAAGAAATAGTGATCCTTACTTACAATAATATGGGAAACCAAATGGTAAAACAACATTGATGAGTGAGAAATAATAATCCTTAGTCAATCATCAGTGAAAAAAGTGCATGAAAGGGAAAACAACATTGGTAAATGAGGAGTAACAAGCCAATCTCATACAACAATGGAAAAATAACAAGAAAGTAGAAATAGACTCATGTGTCCAAAACAAATTGATAAAATAATAGAAAATGGTAAAAGAGACAAAGCCAAGTCTAAAATTGTAAATTGATAGTGTAAATAAAGTAATTCATAGTCACTCAAACATGCTTTTTTGTTCTAAGTATAGATATGACTAAAATAAATTAGTGCTAGAATGCTTTTAAGATGTGAAGAAGGAATATAGAAGTGGAAAAATATATTTAGAATCACACATTCCTCAGAAGGGGGGAAATAAAATGGGTGGTGGGGAATGAAGGAAAAATCAAGGTAAATAAACTATTTATAAAAGTCAAGACACTTAAATTGGGTTTGTCAAAATAAGAGGACTTTCAACATTAAGGACTCTGAATAACTTCTCCTAACCACACAAATATTAGGTCCTCAAATGAAGAATGAAGATCATCCCATGAAGGCTATATGCATGAAGATTAAAATAGACCTACCTTCCTAGAATGTGTTTCATGTTCCTCATGATCCCTTATAGATCCATCGATCTACTATCAAGATTGGGTACTTGTGTGAGAAAGTAGGAAGCACCATAGAGTTTTTTAAATTGTACTATTCTAATCTACTAGCCTACTGCACCCCAATGGACATCGACTCTATCACGATCCAATTATGGAGTTTGACCTTTGATTGGAGATAGGATATGTTCTATTAATCATGTCTTTTGGTGTTATTTTGAATTTTAACTTTGGATTTTGCCTTTTGTATCATTGGATTTTGTTTCAAATGATTTTCAATTTGACTTTTTTGATGGATTTTTCTATTCCTCTTCCAAATGGGTTTGAAAAATCAAACATTAGTGTTAAATATGAAAACCATTTAAATATTTTGGAATTAGTTTCTAAGAAAGATAATTTAGAGATCATGATGTCTAAGAGTCTTTCTAATTTAGGTGAAATAAAAGTGATATCTTGACTTCAATCATTCATGATCCATAGTGGAATGAAAGGAAAGGAAATCAGGAGGAATGAAACATGAAACGATTTGATTTAATTCAAATCACAATTAAATGTGACAAAGTTGAAAGAGGGATATAATGAGAGGGAAGTGTGATTCCTTATCATAAGAATGAGGGGAGTGTATTAAAATAAGCTAACAACTTATGATTGTGCAAATTTTATCTAAAAAAGAATAAAAAGTTAAAGCTGAGAATAAGGAATCATGAACTTGCAACCATTGTGAACACATTCTAGAAAAGGAACATTGAATTAAAGATGGTGATTTTTATGAGGAAGGCCTAGTCCTATCCATTTTCTTACATTACAATTCATACAATAGAACCCCTGAGAGTTGATAAAGCATGTGAAAAATAAATGATAAAGATGGTATTTATGAGGAAGGCTTTGTCTTATCCATGGTATTCAATTTCAACTCACACAAGAAAAACCCAAGGTGTGAAAAAATCATTGGAAATTAACAATTTAAAAAAATGAATTCAAGAGGAATATTGGGTCATATACATGGTTTTACAATGAAACTCATGACAAAAAGGAAACCAAGGGACCAAAAAAAGTAACTAAGGTTTGTATAAAGAGGATAAGATGCAAGGTATGAGACCTATATAGATATTGTAAAAAAAGTGTTAGATGGATAGAATATAAAAATCATGATAAGAATGGAAAGTTTTAGGCAAAATACTTATTTAAAAATTATGTATTGGTGGTCTATTTGAAGATATGGGCTTTATTAGTTTGAAGGCAATACGCATTAGGACCAAGGATGCCTTTGACTGAATAAGGGCCCCACCATTTTTAGGAATATTTTCCTTCTTTGTCATGGGTTTAGACTAATTTAAGGACAAGATCACCAACATTGAAAGTGTGGAATTTAACACTTTTATTATGTTGTTTAGAAATACAGGCCTTGTATTGGTGATTGTTTTATATAGCAGAAAGATGTTGTTCATCAAGAAAATTGAGAGCGTGAAGTCAAACTTTACATAATTCATCATTAGGGATGGTATTGTGAAGAGATAGATGGAGATATGGAATCTCAACTTCTAATGAGAGGAATGATTTAGAACCATAGACTAGCAAAAATGGTGTTGCCCCAGTGGCAGTGCATATGCTTCTATAATAAGCCCAAAGAGCAAGATATAGATAAAGATGCCAATCTAGGTAGGTTTCACGAATTATATTTTGGAGTATTTTATTAAGGATTTTGTTAATGGCCTCATTCTAGACATTACATTATGGATGGCAGGGCATGGAAAATTTTTGATGTGTTTTCAATTTAGCAAAAAGTTGTTTAACATCTTTTTTTAAAATTACCACCACTAACAAAAATGATAGTATGAGGAACTCCAAAGCAAAAACAATTTTGATTGAGGATGAATTTAGAAATGTTTCTTCCCATGAGATTTATAAGATGCATGTATTTGACCCATTTGGTAAAGTACATGGTACCTATGATGTTATATACATATCTTTCATATGATTTAGGTAGTTTACCTATGAGATTTAATCCCAACACTGAGAATAACCGAGGAGAATCTACAATTTGGAGTTTTTTTAGAGGCAAATGGATTAGGTCATTATGAATTTGGTAGGTAATAAAATTTTAAATGAACTCGATGGCATTTTTTTTAGAGTAGGCCAAAATTAACCCATGCATAATCATTTTCATGTTATAGTGTGTTCTCTATAGTGACCACCACAAATGCCCCCATGTGTTTGTTCAAAGAGAGGAAGAGCCGCTTCTTTTATAACATAGTGGAGTAGGGTACATTAAAGTTTATATGATAATAAATTATGTTATATCAAAATACATGTTTGAAATCTTGTTTATGAATTCAAATCTTTTCATGGGAATCCATGTTTGGAGGATAGGTTTGATTCTCAAGGAATTTAATGATGTCTTTGTACTATGGGCTCTGTCAAATGATGATAGCCTCAATATGGAAAATAAGTGAATAATGGTTGAATGTAATATGGTTATTTTCTTATTTGGATAATAAATTTATAATCAATAAGAACTTGGTGTAGATGAAAGAGAAATGTTGAAGAATCAAGTGAATCAGCGATAGAATTTTGATCTTGAGGGATGAGATTAATTTCTTAAAAGACAAATTCTTTGTCAAGGATAGTGTCTATTTGATGATATGCAATGAGTTTTTTTAATTTTTCATTGATAATCATTATTAACCTAATGATAAATGAGTTGGGAGTTACCCAAAGCATGTAAATATGTAATGTCTAAATCAAGTGTTGCTCTCATGCCTAAGATTAATGCTTTGTATTCTATCATGTTATTCATGACATAAAATGTAAGGCACAATTCCAAATGGATAATTTTACTATGAGAATTAGTAATGATAAAACCTAACCCATCTCCTTAAAGGCATTTGACACAATAAAAATGAAGGGTTCAAGTATCTTCATGAAAATCAATGTTGATTTTAAGTAATTCTTTGATGACCACTTTAGATTTAGTACTATTGGGAAGGATATATGAATCTTCTAGATTACTTGATTTAAGATCAACAATTAAATTTTATAAGTAATATTTAAGAGATATATCTTTATTAAGTCCTTCAATATAGAGGATATTATCATTGGGGATACTATCTTGAAGGTGGGAGATAACATGTATGGGATTTATTGCTAGTTGGTTAGAAATGATTTGTCCATTGACAATTTTTTAGTGATAATGCAGAGATAAAATTACATTACAAGGGCCATCCACTTGTCAATTTTATCTCCAAGAATAAATATTTTATAAAAAAAATATGGAATGGATTAGAATGAAAGATAACGTAAGTTTTTTATAAAGCATATAATGACATAGATTTTTAGCTATAAAAAATATGGCAAAGCAATCATGTTCTAATTTTTTATAACATATTTCATAGTAAATGAGGCCTATATTTATATAATATATGTCATATTATATTATATTATCATCTTTCCATGTAAGCATTACCCCAAATAATACAAGTGTGGAAGAAGTATATAAGATTACAGGATAGTTGTTAGAAGGTGGATGAAAGTTGGGTGGATGAAGAAAATATTATTTCATATTGTTAAACACTTTATGACAAGGATCCATCCATTTGAGATCATTTCATTTCTTTCAAATATAATTAATGTGGAAATCCATTTCAGGGAAAATTGTGTTATTACCTTAAGCTTTCCAAGGTAAGTGAAAATATCTAGAATTGAATGACAGATAGGTATGATGATAATAGCATTGATTTTAGTGGGATTAAAATAAATACCATGAAGAGAGACTGATAATCTTATAAATTTTCTATATTTGATTCCAAACACATATTTGTAATGGTTTAGACAAACTTTATATTTGATGAGGTAATTGAAGATGATAACAAGATCATAAAGATGAGTTATGCATATTTTAAACTTGGTGATCAGGTCATACACATATGTTTGCAAAATTTTATGGATAAGGTCATTAAAAATGTGGGTAATAGCCTATTGATATTCATTTGTAGCATTATTAAGGTTTAAGTGAATTTTAATGTAACAATAGGTGACCCATTCCATGGTGAAAGTTGTCTTATGTTGATCTTCAAGGGAAATGTGAATTTTATTATAACCCAAAAATCCATCCATAAGGGAAAACATTTCATATCCAATAGTGGAATTGATGATAGCATCTATGGAAGGTAAACAGAAGTTGTCCTTAGGATAAATAAGACTGAGATTATGAAAATTAATGCAAATGTGAATGACCATAGTGATTTTTTAATGAACAAGGATAATGTTTGAGACCAATTTTAAATAGTCCATAGGCTTGATAAACTTATCATCGATAATTTTAATTATTTATTTATGACATAAATTGGAAAAATCAAGTGGAATTTTTTTTTATTTTTGTCGCACAGGTTTGGCATCTAGATAGGTAATGATATTGTGCACCATGATGCTAGGTTCAATACTAGGCTTGTATTCATAGAACCAAGTGAAATTATCATTATATCTATCAAATAATAAACTAAATTTATCATGTTACATTGTTTTATGTGCTCTAGAGACTATGATTAGTTGAGGACATGATGGGGTGCCATATTTGATTCATGTAGTTTCCTCGATAAGCATATCATTCCCATCTTAGAAATGATATGGTTCATTATATAAAGAGGAAATGGGAATTTTTTAATGATCAATGCTAGCAATGAAGTTGTTAAAATGAGGGGATTTTTATTTGAAATTACCCATTTTATGATGTTATTGAGGGATTTGATGTTCTCGGGCATGAAGCAATTAAATAATGGCTTCATCACTAGGCAAAGTGGGAAGAGGACCATAATAATCCACATCTACTTTGAGATCAATAATATTTTTACTATGGAGATCATATTCATAATGTATTTTATGTACATTTATGGCCTTGGCATCTAAGGCAATCTCAACAGTAGGTGGAAGAGGAGAGCAAGGTTGCTCTGATTTGATAGGTTTGTGGATAGAATTACTGATAGGGATAAGATAAGATTAAATGATTGGTTTGGTATGAGGTATATAAGATGCTATAAATTATGGAGGTTCAGAGGGTAAGATTTATTCCAACACCCATAAGATATCGATAAGTTTAAAATTAATAGGATGTACATGACCTTTAAGTGTTAACTTGAAAGCTATAGAAATTGTATGAACATCACAATTGAAATAATGAATTTGAGATAGGGTTTTTGGATAATTTTGAACATCCAAGTCTCATAATTTATCTTGGATCATGATTTACTTATCATCATAATTTGGATAAATTTTACATGCTTTTGATTAGGGAGGAACTTTAGAAGGGGATATGCCAAAAGCACTAAATTTACATAGAGACATGATTAAAAGATCTTGGAATAACTTATCCACTCCATAATCATTACACATGAAGTCATATTTTATGTAAGAGGATTCCTAAATAATACATGGAGGGGGAAATTGGTATCTCATTAATGACATGGATGATGTGATTACAAGGAAATAGGAAGGGAGGCATCCACTCTAATATGTAAGGACATAACTTGGTAATGTTGCAAGATTTTTCAAGTCATTAGGCTCATTGCCATCAGAATCAACAAGAGTGACAAGTAAATATGGATATTTGTTGATGAATTTTTATAAAAGATCACTTTAAACTTAGTAATAGTGGGAATTTGATATTGTAATTTGGGATATATAAGGTGAATAATCCATGGGTTAGGATCAACCTCATGTTTATACCTTTTACCATTATGAGGGAAATTGATACATTGTCTGATATAAGAAATGATATCCCTCATTCTATGAGTCCATGGGAATCCTAGGAGTATGTTGTAAGATAAGGGTAAACTGAGGACCATGAGCTTAGGTCGTATAGTCTTAGGTCTAATCGTAAGAGGGAGACAAATACAACCAAGTGGCTTTTGATAATTTTTGCAAAATCCACCACATGTCAATTGAGTTTATTTAAGATGATATTTATTATAAGCAAGTTATTGTATGAGCCACATAGATGTCACATTAATAATAGATCCTTCATCTACTAGGACTTTGTGAATGAGGGTGGAATTAATGGATATTTTGATGAAGAGGGGTAAATCATTATCTCAGAAGAGGATCTCATCATTGATCATGTCTTCTTTGAGTAACTCTATAAAAGGTTTCAAATAAGAACAAATGGATTCAATGGTATACACTTTGGTTGGTTGAGGATCATGAGAGGGTATTTCCTCTTCTATAGGAGATGTATCTTTAATTAATTGAAGTTATTTCATGAGGAAATTACAATTATAAGGATAGGTGCAAACTAACTCTATATGAGAAATTTCCTAAGACATGGAGTTGAGTTCTTTTAATAACTTCCAATGGGTTTTAAAATAAGAACCAACATAAGGATTAGAAGGTAAAATGGTTATAGTAGGTATTGAAGTGGTTTAGGGAAGGAAGAGATGGGTCCTCATTGGTTTATTAATCTAAGTGGGTAGTGGAAGTATCTTTCAGGACTTTCTCTTTTAAATATGGGTTTTTAGGTTTGGTGATGGGATCTTTGTGGGTAATTTTACATCGATAATTGACCTTATTTTCATTGACATATTGATAATTGGTGTAATATTGGTCATATTCAACATCAATCACACAAATATCCCTATTGTCATGTTGAGTGTTAGATGTAGAAAAAGATATTTGGTTATTATAAGAAGAAGCTTTGGTAGCTTGTCATTTTTAAGAAGCATTATTGTAATCTTGATGAAAAAGTTTAATCATGGATTTGTGATTGAATGAATCACCAAGCATATAGGAGATAACAAATTTGTTAATCTATCTACATGTTTCATGGGAATGACCTATGTCAATATCGAATGAACAAAATGGATTAAGGTCATACCATTTTTGAGGATTGTTGGTATAAGTAAATGGTTTAGAGGGAACTAAAAATGTTTCATTTACTAGATAATTAATGGCATATGAGAGGATTAGGGATTGACCAATTTTATAACTCCTATTTTGGGTTGAGTAAGATTGCCAGTTATCATATTAGTTGAATGTTGAAAAGATCCTTTAATCATTTTGGTATCTAGTTCAAAGTTTTTCATTAATAAGTCTTGATGTTTGGCCTGGTTAAGAGATTCATTTATTTTTTGAGGAGAAAAATTCCAAACCTTATATTAAAGTGAAAAATTTATTGTTGCTATAAATAGTTTAAACAAATTATCATCAGTCATGTTATGATCGGCCTCGTGAGCTAGATATTTCCATCGTTTGATAAAATCATGAGCTGATTTGGTGGGATATTGCTTATAATTGATTAAATGACTAAGTAAGTTCTTGTGAAGGTCATTGTGTTGAAATTATTTAACTAAATCATTGACTAAATACTCTAGTTTCTATATGGAATGTTTGGGAAGTTGATTATACCATTCTCATACATCACGGGTGAAATTTTTAACTAAGATTTTAGTTTTAGTGAAAGGGTTAGTTTGGATCCACTCCTTATAAATATTTAAAAATTCCTAAAGAAAATATGCAAGGTATTTAGTCCCATCATATTTTATAGTTGAATATATGCTACCAATATTAATAGAAATAATGAAATGGGATAAAGGATCATTTTGGATGTGTTGAATCATCTTATTGTGTATGATAAGTTGAGGAATAACATTCCAAATAACATCTCTAATAGGTGGAGGAATAAATTTTTTATTATTTTGAGGAAGAAGGACAAGAGGTAGATTAGCCATGTTGATCAAATGATGTTGTAGTTCCATCATTTGTGAATTATTACATATTTCCATTATGTTCATATGTTGCACTTTTTGTGAAATAATCTTAGTGTTATCAATTAGTCTATTGTTTTTTTTCTAAGAGGAATTCCTAAATTTATATTAGGGGGAGGGTTGTTAGGAGGTGGATTCCCTATGGGATTATAAGATAGACTTATGTAAATTTCCCCCACATTGTGGTGAAATGTTTGAAGATGGGAATCGTCTTGATAGGTATGAAAAGGATATAATCTACCAATATCATTTTTATTATTGATTTGAACCATGTTGAAAACTAAATATGAGGGAGGAGAAGTATTCCAATATTGAGTATTTTTTGGGAAGTAAAGAGATGAAAAAAAGAGCACCTCATATATTGTCTAAATGGATTTAGGTCTTCCAAGAAGATTATGTTAGGGAATTTCATGATGCTTGAGGATAAGAACGAAGATTTAGGAAATAAAGGTGGAAAATAGGGATAAAATCAACTACATAAAAAATAAAGTTGACTGGGTTAAAAGAGTTTTCTAAAGAAATTTACATAACAAAGAAAGAAGGATACATAGTCAAGTTGGTCAACTATGTGTTGGAAGAGATGGAAAAAAAGGCTAAAGAATAAAAAATAAATACATAGTCATATGGGTTGATAGTGTACTACTAAACAAAGAATAAAATAGGAAGATAAAGATATATAGATAGATGGGTCAACTATGTACTACAATCATGAAGTCTCAATAGTTTGTAAGAGATTGTATTGACCAGAATGACAATGTTCTATAATAGAGGAAAATTTTGTAATGTAATTTGAAGTAAAATTAAAGAAAGCACATAAACAATTGGATAAATGTGACTAACCCAATCAGAACACACAACACAAACCATGAACCAACATTGGACAATACAATATTTGTAATACAACATACATTGATCAAAGAGAAAGTAACAACTAAAAAGTAAATCTTAACTAGTTGGTCATGTTGAGTGTTATTAAATTATAATGAAGTTTAATTTTAATGTGATAGGGAATTTGGCTGAAATAAGAAACTATAAATAAATCTAATGTTGGTTTCAAGACATTTGTACTAAAAGGGATTTGTACTGGTGATGGTGCTAGCTTGGTATTGGGGCCTACCCCCTCACTTCACAATTCTATAGTGATAAGGGTGTCAGGTGCTTTACCAATATATATCATCAATCACTTATTTATACTTGGACAAAAAACCAAGTTAGCTTCCCCTTTGGTGATGAAATCCAAGTAGGTAGACCTTAAAAAAATAAATATTTAACATTTTTGGAATATAAATTGATTTTAAAATGTGTGAAAAAGAGAAAAATAGTGAAATTAAAATGGTAATTTTAAAAACCAGCTATTTAAGCTATGTTTTTACTCTAAGCATGCAAACAATTGAAAAGGAAAATTGAATTAATTACTAGCATATAGAAGTTAATTCCTTAATTTAGAATAGTACATAGTCTATTTAGGTGAAACTATATACAAAAAATATATAATAGAGTTGAATGGGATGTTATTATTCTAAAGAAGTAAGGTCTATAAGAACATAGTTGAACAAGTTCACTATGTCTTGTAAGTAAAAGATAGACTACAAAACTATGTTGACTAGGTTAACCTAGTTGGTTGTAGGGATTTAATTTTGTATACTGTAAACTTATGAAAAATAATACTAAAAAGAAGAACTAAAATGACAAAGAGAGAAATAAAGGAACCTTGATGGGATTGAAGATGTTTTAGATTGATATTTTTTATGCTGTGATGCTCAAATTTTGTTTCAAAATTCATTTATGGGTTGTTTTTTTGACCCATCTTACAAAACCCTGTATGTTTAAGAAGAAATGGAGAACAAAGGTGACTAGTTTGACTATGTTTATAGACCTATATGTTGGTAGAATAAAATAACAAATAGAGTTGACTAGTTTGACTACATAGGCCAATATGGATATAAAGAACAATAGTATGATGAACTTGATCGATCCTCTAACCTATATTTGTTGAATACCTATACAGACAAAATAGAGACATTTTGAAGTGATTATGTGTTAAACTCATGCACATAAAGTTATAACTATATCGACTAGTTTGATATAGTTATACAAATATATAAAAAGAATATATGATGATAAAATTATGGGGTGAAAGAAAACTTGTAAGGTTTAGATTAATGTTGGCTTCACTATAATGTACGCAAAGGTAAATGCAACTAGTCTATTAATCAATCTTATCTCAAAGAATATGAATCCTACTTACAATTTTGATTGTTGACACATTAGATAATTATGGTCATGACCAATATAGATCTACTAGACTTAACTAATGAATCTATTACCATAACAAAATCACTAGGGATGGTTCCAAAGTTTCCATTCAATCAAAACTATGTAATAACCATAGTTAGGTCTTATGTTTTCATATTCACAAAAGTAAATGACAAGTAAATTAAAATCCTAATCTAGTGTTCACTAAATCTTGTAGCACAAAGTGGGGGTTAGTAGACATAAAATTAAACATGTATAATAGAATCTTAATAAATTTATGTATAGGTAAACCCCTAAAGCATGGATAGAGAAATATATTAAAAATACATTATTTATTCTACTTTTGTCTACTAAAATAGTGAAGTAAAGTTCAAGATACTTACCTTGAAGATGAACCCATTGAGACTCAATCTCTACCTTGGCCAAAGGTACTTTCCAAGATGTTGTTATGGTTTATAAGGATCACTAATAAAGGCCAAATTATCCATGACTTTTCCTTAAGACTAGATTATTTTTCAATTAAAAATCCTAAGCTATAACTTAAGTAGAATGGTAGAAGAATAGATTGTAAATAATCATAAATGAATAATTAACTCTCTTTCTATTTTTAAAAAATAATGAAATGAATGTGTATATTTAGTTGAATATAACCCTAAAATTTTTTAAAATTTTAGTCAATAGAGTCAACCCAATTGACTATGTATCGTTATTGACAAAATAAATTAGGTCTTGGTCTAGGTTGGCCAAGGTCTGGTATAGACTCTAAATGAGTTTTATCAATTAGACTATAAGGTCGATGGGCTGATAATATGACCTAAACCATTGGGAAAGGTTTTAGGCTTAGGGAGGGGCTAATGAAGGCATAAAATGGTTGAATGAGGGTGCAATATAGGATAAAAATCTGAGGGAAGTGTCTAGGAGAAGGTTAAATTAATATAAAGTGGTGGTATAGGGGATAATAATCTTATGAAGAACCAATGATATGCCCAGCCCTTTCACAATGAACCCTTTAATGCATGCACTCAGAGAGATTGATATTCAACAAGATCCTATGAGAGATAAATCATTAGTAGTTGATAAAAGTTTGATACTATTATATCTATAGGCATTCCCTATTTGGATGTTTACTATATTCTTCATTCTCTATCAAGGTTAAAATATGACTAGTGCATGTATATATCTAGTAAGATCAGGTCAGAGTTGATTTATGATTTTAAGAATGAGACTTCCATTATTTCTTTCTACAATTTTATTCTAGCATTGTATTATGAGGCCTTATATGATATACTAAAACCAACAATTCCAACTTCCCTATATACAAAAGTGATCACTAATTCTTCATCCCTCAAGGAGTAGGAGGTTAGTTTATCCTTCAAATTAATCAACTCTATATAACTTTATACATATTTAAGAATTTATTTTTTTAACAGTTTTTTCACTTGTTACAGATAAGAACTCAGGCATATAACACAAGAAGATAGGTAGCATCATAAGGTCACCATGCTCCTAAGGAAATCCATGGAGTCTTCATTTAATTCATTTTGAATTTATAAATATCATCTCCTGTTGCAAGTTATCCTCCTAAATCTATATTATTATTATTATTATTATTATTATTATTATTATTATTATTATTATTATTATTATTATTATTATTATTATTATTATTATTATTATTATTATTATTATTTCATATATTATTTAGTGAAATTTAATCTTTTATATTATTTTATTAATTTTTTTACTTTTTACAGTGCACTCTCTATCTATTGCCATTGAGGAATATTCTCAAGAACACTTTAAATATTTGTTACCTTAAAAAAATTGATTCTTGAATTGAAGTTTCTTCTATTGGATAATTTATTAACTATATAATTTCCTCTTTTACAATTTAAACCACTGCTCTCACTCTTACTTGGTGACATAGAGTGGAAGAGTCAATCTACTCATCTACACATAATAACTATTACATTTTAAATTAGCATTAATAAATGTTTTCAAATTTACCATTTTTAATTAAAAAAAATTTAGGCAACCCTACCTTTTTGAGGATAAATATGCCACCACCCCCACCACCTATCTAGATTCACATAAGAGGGAATAATATCTCCCTCTTTGTGTAAATCAAATGATCCCTAAATTTTTTAGGCTATTAATTACCTAATTTCTCTATTTGTGGTGATTCTAATACATAGGGACTTACATGTTTAAATAATATTGATCTTGATGAGAAGTATCTTAGGATCGAGAGTGGGGCCCTAGTTGGTGGTTATTTCAATCCACATTAGTTTATTTAATTTTCTAATATGCCTGCAACAAAAGTGCCTTCTACCTCTTCCCCCTCTACTCCACCCATCACCTATAATTTGAACATGTCTAATGATTCTATCACTTGTTTTTTGTTGGATAATTTAGTTTTATAAAATCTAATTTCCAGTCTAAAGTATGGTGTTATTGATGAGTTTAATGGTTTAAAATAATGAGAGATAAGGGGAAAATAATTGATAAAATAAATGAATGCCCATTTTCACAATCACTCCCAAAGACTATTTTTTTGTCTTGTTTAAAATAAACCCTCAAATATTGATGCTTTATTCAATGAAGCTCAAATTATGTTAATTTTAGTTAATAATATTTATAAAGAAATTTTTTTAGGCATTATGGTAAATAGGTCGGAAAATTTGAATGTAGAAGCCAAAGCTTATTCTAAAAAATGGGCAAGATATATAAAACTTGTTGTCATTTCCCAAGCAAAGAAGGAAAAATATTTAGTAATTTTTCATCATTTATAGCATATCATTATTTGTATTATAACTTTTATCTACTTATATTTCATTTTTTAATTGCAAGAAAAATATGAAAACTTGAAGAAAGAAGCACAACTTGTTAATGTGAGTTTGAAAAATGCTTATAAAATTATAACTTCGACTATTGCATTCAAGGAAAAACTTGTTCTATTAAATAAATAGAACACCCTAAAGAAAATTATTAAAGAGCATGAGATGGATCTAGAATTTTTATTGAAGTATAAAATAGATGTAGATTAGAATTTAATTTAAGTAGGTGGTATAAAAAATGAGGAGAGGGAATATATTAAAAATATAAATTCTACTATATAGGATATTCTTAAGGATGGAATTATTAAGGTGGGTACACAGGTAGGTTAAGAGGATAATAGGGTTTGAAATGAGGGTAGTGGCACACACCAAGTGGGTGGAGAGTCTGTTATAGAGAATTACTAGTTTGTTTCAAATACAATTTATGATGTTCAAAATGATTGACTAATAGTTGATTCAAAATAAAATATACTTCTCTTGACTAAAATGAGTAAGGAGAATTACCATAGACCTGTACCTTTTGCTTCACGTAAATTTCAACTCGAGGACTAGACTTGATAGGATGATGTCACTATATGTGAACACTCAATCTTCTAATTTGACCTTATACTAAGTGTTATCTAAGATGTTGAAGTCATGTAGTAAATGAAATGATTTAAATTAAACATGAACATAATACTATGTTGGTTGAATATTTTGTCGATCAGGGTACTCATAAACAAAATAATTCTGATCAGCCAAAGTAGGAAGATTAGTCCTCCAAATGTGTAGGTTTACCACATCTGAAAAATGCTTATAAAATTATAACTTCGACTATTGCATTCAAGGAAAAACTTGTTCTATTAAATAAATAGAACATCCTGAAGAAAATTATTAAAGAGCATGAGATGGATCTAGAATTTTTATTGAAGTATAAAATAGATGTAGATTAGAATTTAATTTAAGTAGGTGGTATAAAAAATGAGGAGAGGGAATATATTAAAAATATAAATTCTACTATATAGGATATTCTTAAGGACAGAATTATTAAGGTGGGTACACAGGTAGGTTAAGAGGATAATAGGGTTTGAAATGAGGGTAGTGGCACACACCAAGTGGGTGGAGAGTCTGTTATAGAAAATTACTAGTTTGTTTCAAATACAATTTATGATGTTCAAAATGATTGACTAATAGTTGATTCAAAATAAAATATACTTCTCTTGACTAAAATGAGTAAGGAGAATTACCATAGCCTGTACCTTTTGCTTCACGTAAATTTCAACTCGAGGACTAGACTTGATAGGATGATGTCACTATATGTGAACACTCAATCTTCTAATTTGACCTTATACTAAGTGTTATCTAAGATGTTGAAGTCATGTAGTAAATGAAATGATTTAAATTAAACATGAACATAATACTGTGTTGGTTGAATATTTTGTCAATCAGGGTACTCATAAACAAAATAATTCTGATCAGCCAAAGTAGGAAGATTAGTCCTCCAAATGTGTAGGTTTACCACATCTGAAGGGGACTGATCTCTCCTCTCATCAAGCGGAGGTTCCCTATAGATAAGATATATATATATATATATATATATATATATATATATATATATATATATATATATATATATATATATGTATATATGTATATGTATATGTATATGTATATGTATATGTATATATGTATATGTATATGTATATGTGTGTGTGTGTGTATATATATATATATACATACATACATATACATATACATATACATACATATATATAGACAAAAAATAATACTCAAGGGTAGGACAAACCATCCATCTCTCTTTCTTCAGAGATGATGTGTGCAAATCAAAGGAAAAACTCAAGGGAAATGATAGACAACACTCCTCTTCTTTCAGAAGTACTATTTAGCAAACCACATGAATACTCCTGGTAGTAAATGAAAAGTGTAACCAAGGACATAGTAACCAACAAATCGAGATGCAACACAAAGTCCCCACTTGAATTGCTCAAAAGTAAGATACGAAGGAAAATGAGGGCACAAAGTCATCCCATGGTCCTTTACATAGAAATGAAAACACACTAAATGTAATTATGGGGGCACAAAGTCTCTCCACACTTGACTCTTCAGGACACCTTCCTGACTACTTTCACTAATTCTACTTGTTGAATTAAAGGAATAGAAAATATATGAAGGAAAAAGACAAAAGAATAGTTTCCCCAACAACAAAAATATCACAGCACAAATTCTGAAAAGTCATTTGCTTTCTTATTCCAATAACAAAATATGATCAACAAACTAAGCTCAAAGTCTTAGAAATGCTTTTCAATTTGGGCAGAGTTTCGTTTTGATTGTCAAAAAGAGATACATTTACAATAAAAGAGAGTCCCTTATATAGCCTCTTCAAGAAGGACTCGGGAACAGTAACAAATCATGTTGCATTGAAAACTGTTAGGAAGATAGGGTAGAAATTAGGGGAATCTACCCATTTGTTTTTCTCAATGTAGAGAAACAAGTCACGCTATTGAAAGTTTGCAAGTTTCAATGTCCACCTAGTGATCTCATCCTTCTTCATCATTCCTCCTTTTTTGGTTAATTGAATCAAGTCCTAGATTCAATTTGTTATTCTATTCCTTAGTCACTTCCTGCTAGTTTTGGCCTTAAATCCTTTGAATGCATTCAGGTTTATAGATTACAAGGATCAATGACTATTTTATGAGCTTTAAAATTGATGTTTACATACCCGTCACTACATTTTCAATGGCTAGTTCACTGTCTTGAATTTGATGTCTTCAGGCATGTCACCCCTTGGTCCTTTAGATTTTCTAGTTTTACATCTTCCTAAAGGGAAGGTGACCCTTTGGCTTCAGGGAAATGTCCTTCAAGTTAGCAGCTGAGAGTCCCCCACAAGGGCACCTACCCTTTGGGGTCCTTCGACAACCTTTTCCTTAGAGTCTTTGCAGACATTTCTCATGGATATTTCCTGTGGATAATTCCCGTGGGTATTTCCCCAAGCTTTTTATGTGGACAAATTCTCATGGACAAAATTATATAGACAAATTATCGCAGACAAAAATTCCATGAAATTATTCTATTTTTGTTGGTCTTTGCTTGTTTGGAAATTTCTTCAAGCTTTCTGCCCGCAACTGCTTTCCCAAATTCCTTTAGACTTTTTGTCCAAAGGAATTCTTTCGAATGAAAAGTCTGAAGGAATTACTTCTTGCTTTAGTCTTTTTTGAATTCCTTAAAAAAAATCTAAAAGAATTACATTTGCATCCTTATTTGAAAATGACCCTTCTGAAGGGTACTTTTGTTGACCAAGTGCCCTTTGCAAGGGAACTTGTCCTTCAAGAAGTTCTCTTGAACTTTTGCTTTGAATCGCTCCTTTGAACTATCTGAGTGAACCATTTGGTCGAACCAAGCCGTTGAACCATTTAATTGAACCAAATGTTGAACTAATCCATTAAACCACTCTGTTGAACTACTTCGTTAAACCAAGTCGATGAACCAAGCTTTGAACCAAAAATGGTTCAAGCTGATGGTTCAAGCCAATAAACTGAAGCATTGAACCAAACCATTGAACTGAGTGGATGAACCAAAGCATTGAACCTATTAAACTTTAAACTCATTGAAACTTTGATCCAAAGTGGTTCAATGGATCAATGGTTCAAGTCTTCTTTGCTTAGATGCTTGCCAATGGAGATTTTTGATTAACTAAGGCACTGAACCAATCCCAAAAATGACCAAGTGTTAGAAACTAATTCTTTTGGTTGAACCCACTTGTAGAAGCCTTTGAACCTGTAGAAATGAACCTACCTGTAGAGTCTATAGAAATCAAGTTTGTAGAAATCAACCTATAAAGCCCATTGAACTTGGCCTGCAGAGTCTGTAGATTCAAGCCTGCAGAGTTGGTAGATTCTTGAGAAGTTTGAAAAATGAGGAATTTGAATGCCCAAGACAAATTTTGGAAAGGAAAGAAACAATTTTGGTCTATAGGACCAAAATAGTTCAAATGTTGTCCCAAAAATGAGTGATATTTTTGGGGGACAACAACTGGCTCCAATTGGGGAACTTCTATCAATTACAAATAAAATTGAAGGGAGTAGAATCTAGAATCTACAGTGTCTTCATGTGTACCATTGGGCTATAGAGTCATGCTACCCAGAAATGGAAGGCATCAAAAATGGAAACAAACAAAACAAAATAGGATTAAAAACTATACAAATATACATATATACAGATGCAATAATCTGATACTTCAAGAGTTGAAATGTTTCAGATGTTGCTTCCTGAGAGGTAGTGAAAATATTGTGGCATCTTGGTAAACTAGAAGGAAACTATTTTTCTCCCAAAAATGGTGATGGGTGAATGGATCTCTCCACCAAGAAACCAATTTTCTATGTTTTCCTCTTGGCCTTTTCTTCTTCTTGCTCCATGGCAAGATGTGGTATTCAAACTGAAAACCATAACCCTTAGCTCTCCCTATGAAGAGTCCCTTTTGCTGACTTTGGAATACAGCAGTATGGTCCACCATCATTAATTGTTATTCTACTGGTCTAATCCAACACATGCTTTGATTGTCAGCATCAGACCCCTGACAAACCATCAGCTCAGCATCTCCTTTGATGTGAAGGAGTTTGACTTCTTCACCTTGAGTAGTCTTCAAACCGAGTAACAAAGATCTATATCCAGCTGTGAAAGAAATGTTACCATCAGATTCTAAGATCTAATCATCATCAAAAGCTGATCTTTTATCATATTTCTCTTCATTAGCGATGGAAGATCCTTCCTTGTTTATACTGTGCCCTACCAATTCTCCTGAAGTCTTATTTGGATCAATTCCTAGATTGTCAGCTATAGGACTTTCATCTATAGAAAAATGAACATTCTTTGTGGTGAAGAAATAATTACCCCTAGCTAAAGACTCAAACAAAATTTGAGCTGCAGGGGCTGACATTTGGGTAACCACAATTTTTGCCTTAGACAGGTCCACACCTGCTTCTCCATCAATGTCTAATTGCTCAGGATTGGCTTGCAGGGATTCAAACTCAGTCAATTGAATTTTGGATTCCTTGACATGATCAATCATGGCAAATGAATAAGACGGATTTGCAAGAGAGGATGGGAGTTCATCCTTTTTGATTTTTGAGAGGGGGAGGACTAGTTTGCAAAGTTGAAGTAGAAGGTGTAGAGATGTTTGATGTACTTACTTATTTGGTAATAACTATGTCCTTTGATTGAAAAGGAATAGGGGTTCTCTACTCAGTAATTGAAACTATTGGTTGGGGTCAATCCTCTGTCTCCTCTTTATTAGTTTGTTAGGCTGACTGATTCTAGGACTTGGTGAATACTATGTATGATCCTTTGACTGCTTCACCTTCACTTCTAGGTTCATCCTGGTAATTTAGTAAACCAATGTGGGAGTCACCATCTGATTCTTATAGATCCTCCCTAAAGAGATTAGTGTCATTTTCTTGCTTGAACTTAGGTTGGAAATAGGAAACATGCTCTATTTCTAGATATCCAACTACCGAGTTTGTTAGAGGTGCTTCAAGGGCAGGATTCCTCTATGGGGGGGAAGATGATTTTGTTGCCCTTGACTTCTGACAATGTTGCCTTGATATGGCTGATTAGGTAATGTCCTCCTTGGTATATCTTTATATATAGGAGTAGAAGACATACTTTGTGCCATTTGCCTTTTCATGGCTAGCAATTCCTTTTCTAGCTTTTGTACCATTAGATCAGTGGTGCCTCTAAATGAATATTTAGAAGATGATGAGGATCTATTTATGTTTGAATCTCTTCTTATCTTCCCTACTAAGATGAGATCATCTTATACCTCAGTGGCCAAAAGTTGGTCTATAGCAAGATCTATTTGACCAGCACATCTCGGTAGAAAACTTACTTTAGGTAACTAAGAATTAATGAAGAATCATTTGAGATTCTCAGCTGTAGGTTGAGAAATTACAAGAATTTTGTTCCTCAATTTGTTAAATTTGGCTATGAAAACCCTCATAGGCTCATGAGGCTCTTTCTTCATTTGAGTGAGCTGGGCCAGTAAGGCATGTGTATCTTTTGTGGGCTTGAACCTTGCTTTGAACTTGGCTTTGAGTGTATCCCAGTCAGTCACTGATCTAGCTTATAGATGGTAGAACCAGTCTATAGTAGCACCTTGTAGTGTCTCCACAAAAATCCTAGTTTCCATGTCTTAAAATTCTACTCCAATAACACCATAGGTTATGCTGAAGGCTGTAATGTGTTCATCAAGTTGAACTATCCCATCACCAAAGAATTTAGGGAAATTCTTCCTTGAACTGTGTGGAAGCTCATGTAGAGGTGGAGTCAAGTTGAGTGGGCCAAAAGAGTTACCTCAGGGGCCTCGAACTGCCATGATTTAATTTAATTAAAATAGAGATAAAAAAATATGGGCAGAGTGGCCAGATTACAAAACAAAAATGGAAAAGGACTAGCTTAGCTTCAGTTTGAGGCTTGAGGCTTCAAACTGTGCACTCTTTCCCAGTAGCTCTAGTTTTGTAGACTAGATAAAATAATGGAGGTGGAGGAAGATGGTAAGGATATAAATGGATAATGGGTAAGACAAGTAATGGAGTCACCAGAATCTATAATGGATAAGGGTTATAATGATAATGGGTAAGACACAAGTGATGTTTCAATTTGAAACTTGAGGTTCCAAATTGCACAAAATTATGTATATCCCCAGCAGAGTCACCAAAAATTGTTGGTTGAATATTTTGTCGATCAACATATTGATAAACAAAATAGGCCTAATCAACCAAAGTAGGAAGATTAGTCATCCAAATGTGTAGGTTTACCACATCGAAAGGGGACTGATCTCTCCTCTCATCAAGGGGAGGTTCCCTATAGATAAGCTATATATATATATATATATATATATATATATATATATATATATAAACAAAAAATAATACTCAAGGGTAGGACAAACCATCCATCTCTCTTTTTTCAGAGATGATGTGCGTAAATCAAAGGAAAAACTCAAGGGAAATGATAGACAATACTCCTTTTCTTTCAGAAGTACTATTTAGCAAACCACAAGAATATTCCTGGTAGTAAATGAAAAGTGTAACCAAGGATGTAGTAACTAGCAAATCGAGATGCAGCACAAAGTCTCCACCTCAATTGCTCAAAAGTAAGATATGAAGGACAATGAGGGCACAAAGTCATCCCAAGGTCCTTTACACAAAAATGAAAATAAAACACACTAAAGGCAATTATGGGGGCACAAAGTCTCTCCACACTTGACTCTTTAGGACACCTTCTTGACTACTTTCACTAATTATGCTTGTTGAATTAAAGGAACATAAAATATATCAAGGAAAAAGACATAAGAATAGTTTCCCCAACAACAAAGATATCACAGCACAAAGTCTAAAAAGTCATTTGCTTTCTTATTCCAATAACAAAATATGATCAACAAATTGAGCTCAAAGTCTTAGAAATGTTTTTCAATTTGGGCAGAGTTTCATTCTAATTGTCAAAAAGAGATACATTTACAATAAAAGAGAGTCCCTTATATAGCCTCTTCAAGAAGGACTTGAGTACAGTAACACATCATGTTGCATTGAAAATTGTTAAGAAGATAGGGTAGAAATTAGGGGCATCTACCCATTTATTTTTCTCAATGTAGAGAAACAAGTCACGCTATTTAAAGTTTGCAACTTTCAATGTCCACCTAGCGAACTGATCCTTCTTGATCATTCCTCCTTTTTTGGTTAAGTGAATCGGGTCCTGGATTCAATTTGTTATTTTGTTCCTTAGTTGCTTCCTATTGGTTTTGGCCTTAAATCCTTTGAATGCATTTAGGTCTATAGATTACAAGGATCAATGACTATTTTATGAGCTTTAAAATTGACGTTCATGTGCCTATCACTACATTTTCAATAGCTAGTTCACTATCTTGAATTTGACGTCTTCGATCATGTCACCCCTTGGTCTTTGTTCAGATTTTTTGGTTTTGCATCTTCTCAAATGGAAGGTGACCCTTCAACTTTGGGGAAATGTCCTTCAAGTTGGTATTCGAGAGTCCCCCACAAGGGCACCTACCCTTCGGGGTCCTTCGGTGGCCTTTTCCTTAGAGTCTTCACAGACATTTCCCACGGATATTTCCTGTGGACAATTCCTGTGGGTATTTCCTCGGGCTTTCTCCATGCATAAATTCCTACAGATAAAAGTCTGCGGACAAATTCCCATGAATAAAAAGTCTATGGAAATGTTCCATTTGCCTTGGTCTTTGCTTCTTTAGAAATTTCTTCAGGCTTTCTACCCACAACTGCTTTTCCGAATTCCTTCAGACTTTTTGTCCCAAGCAATTCCTTCGAACAAAAAGTCTGAAGGAATTGCTTCTTGATTTACTATTTTTTGAATTCCTTAAACAAAAATCTGAAAGAATTACCTTTGTGACCTTATTTAAAAATGACCCTTCTGAAGGGTACTTTTGTCGACCAAGTGCCCTCCGTAAAGACACTTGTCCTTCAAGAAGTTCTCTTGAAATTTTGATTTGAATCACTCCTTTGAACCATCTAAGTGAACCGCTTGGTTTAACCAAGCTGTTGAACCATTTAATTGAACCAAACATTGAACCAATCCGTTAAACCACTCTGTTGAACTGCTCTATTGAACCAAGTTGATGAACCAAGCTTTGAACCAAAAATTGTTCAAGCCGATGAACCAAAGCATTGAACCAAATTGTTGAACTAAGTAGATGAACCAAAGTATTGAACCAAAGCATTGAAACATTCCTTTGATTGAACCCACTGTTGAACTGAAAGCATTGAACCTATTGAACTTTGAATTCATTGAACCTTTGAACCAAAGTGGTTCAATGGTTTAATGGTTCAAGCCTTCTTTGCGTAGATGCTTGTCGATGGATATTTTTGATTGAACCAAGGCACTAAACCAATCCCAAAAATGACCAAGTGTTAGAAACTGATTCTTTTGGTTGAACCCGCCTGCAGAAGTCTTTGAACCTGTAGAAATGAACCTACCTACAGAGTCCATAGAAATCAAGTCTGTATAAATCAACCTATAAAGTCCATTGAACTTGGCCTATAGAGTTTGTAGATTCAATCTTGCAAAGCCCGTAGATTCTTGAGAAGTTTGAAAAATGAGGAATTTGAATGCCCAAGACAAATTTCGGAATGGAAAGAGACAATTTTGGTCTTTATGACCAAAATAGTTCAAATGATGTCCCAAAAATGAGTGATATTTTTGGGGGACAACACTATGAAATAAATGTTTGTACATTATAAGCTTCCTTAAACAAATCTAAGCAAGAATGTAAATCACACAATTCAGAATTAAAACACATAATGTATAAAAAAATCAAATAACATTCTTAGCTATTTAAATGGATTGGATTATTGTTGTAAGTCTTCCAAAGAGGAATCTTCCTCCTTATAAATTTATCTTCAATCCTTCCTCTCACAACATTTAATTAAACTTAAAAATGTTTGCTCATATTAATAAAAATGTAGTAATGAATTATTAAAGGAAATTACAATAATAGTTACCTGACAAAATGGACTTCTAATAATATCTAATCAACATCTACTATCTCAAATTTGATGTTACACACACACACACACACACACACACACACACACACACACACACACAAAGAGAGAGAGTAGAGGATATTTTTATATATAAAATAATATATATTCTAATTGAAGAAACATTTGACTTAGGATAACCAAAATTAGTTCCTTTTCTTAAAGTCATCTTTCATGTGAATTATGCAATATTGCTATTGTCACTTATATTTTCACCATTTGAGGAGATGGCAAAGATCTCCTCATCCAAGTGGCATAATGGAAACACCTCTAGGTTTGTGGGTATCCTAAGGATGAGGTGAATCTCTAGATAGAGCTAGCTCCCTTGATGTACCACTTTGGATTGCAACAACACTTAAACAGTGGGATGAAAAGGGAGAGAGATAACTAAAATCAAACAATTGTAATGGAGGTGATACACCAAATAACATGATGGTTTCTAACCAGATGCATGTTACACATGAAACCAAGGGATAAACTAAACATACACTTCTCCAATCTGCATCTTATCACATTAATGTGACATTATGAGGTAATAGATGAATGTGCAAAGCTAAGATTACTAGACAAGGGGCCTTGAATGGAACTAATGAAAATAGTAACTCACTAGATCCTTGAAATTTCCTAAAACACTTCACATTCCCTACAAGAAGAAGATGCTTTCCAACTGCAAATAGGATGCAACAATAAGATAACATCTTAAGGAATTCATAGTCTTCACTAAGCAAGATTCATCATTCCAATAAAATACACTTATGAAAAATCATGAAGAGTTAAAAATAAGTATTCTTATTGATCAAATGGTATGCAAATTAGTATGGATTCATAATACTCAGGAGGAGCATAAGTTACAATGGCCAAAGTGATTAGTTCTTATAGAACCTAAGAGAGAGAGAGGAAGAGAGAAGTCCCAAGGTCATAAGGACACTTTTTAAGCTGATAAAATTAGTTAATTATTAATGATAAAATGATATGGGATGAAACATGAAAGGTAAGAAGCACAAGTGTCAATTCAAGGTATAAACTCCATGAACAGTGGCATAAAACTCCTTGTCTTGGCTCAAAAGACTACCTTCATAATTTGGACCTATTTTAACATCCCATAAATAATTAGGGATAGGTATGATGATTGGAATGAATATGTATGGTCTCGTTCATGCCCCTCCATGTATTTGTTATAGGTTTGGTCATCTAGAATCAGCTAGAAAGGAGCCATCATCATCTACAGTCCAAAAAACTCTTCTTTCATGTACTCTACACATCTGTCACAAACTTTGGCTTTAGTTTCTCATTAAAATCCATGGGAGGGAATGGATTAAATTTTTTATGACCCTATAGGACCTTATAATTATTAGGCACACCTTAAAATCACCACAATTAAAGTTTTCCACCCTTCTCACTAGCTTGTCCACTATGCTAGTTTTGACTGGCTAAAATGAGAGATATTTTTAAAACACTTATAATTTTATTAAATTAATTAAATTAACATATTTAGTTATTATAATTCCTAACATTCCATTCAAACTTGATTTCATCTTCAGAGTCCTCTTGTAGCCTGTATAATGCATAAAATTATTAAGAAAATACTATGTTATAACCTGTCCATACAAGTTTTTATAGATAAAAATCATAGGGATTATATTGAGAGATTCATTTGAAATTTAAAATCATCATCCTAGTCAAACAAGTATATTAGAGTATCTTTCTAACTTTATTTCTCCAAACTGGTCTTTATAAGGGTTTAGCAAGGATTTTGAGTAGTTTGACCTCTTAAGGTTCACTCATAAAGATTTAACATTGAATATACCAAAAAATTTCATTATAAAATATTTAAATACCTTTCTCAAATTCCCATAACTCCTTTGACTTCCATGAAATTCCTCGTGAAAGATATGAGCATTTGAAGTTCTCCTATTGAGCTTGTTTTCCTCTTTTCCTATATGACTAAGTTGTCTTTGAGTCGAAAGTGGTGATTTTATGGATTATGATTCAATTTAAAGGATTTAAAATAAATTTATTTAACTTACTAACTTTTTTCAATAGGTTATATCTCATATATAATGCCAGAAGTATAAATGACCTATGATCTGGCCTTAGGCTTAAACCTTGCCTAATAAGCTTGATTTCACTTTAGAGCTCAAAATGGATTTTTATGGTTTTAATTTGATAAAAATAATTTAAATAAATATATAATGTCACCATATGAATATTAAAACAATGTATAAAACACTCCTAGGGTTAGAATTGAAATTGACCTATTATTTGAGCTATAGGCCAAAACCTTACCCAAGAGTCATGACTGCAACCTTAGAGGTTTAGATAATTTGGTTGGGATTAATATTTATTTTTTTATCATTAATTGTTATTATTATTATTATTTATATATATATATATATATATATATATATATATATATATATATAATTAAACTCTTTACACCCTCCTAAAATTTTTATATGGCTCATTTCCTCATCTTTTATCACTAACTCTCAAATCTTTTTACTACACCAAGAAACCCTGCACACAATCCTTTTACTAGTAGTCTACCTCAGTTTTTAAAAGTTTTAAATGATATAATAATATGATAAAATACTATATTTTTGTGTGTGATGTCCTAAAATTTTTAATAATTACTTAAAATAATCATCTTAACTGAGATAACAAGGGAAGTACCCCTTATTTTGTCTAGACAATATATATATATATATATATATATATATATATATATATATATATATATATATATATATATATATATATATATATATATATATATAATTAAACTCTTTACACCCTCCTAAAATTTTTATATGGCTCATTTCCTCATCTTTTATCACTAACTCTCAAATCTTTTTACTACACCAAGAAACCCTGCACACAATCCTTTTACTAGTAGTCTACCTCAGTTTTTAAAAGTTTTAAATGATATAATAATATGATAAAATACTATATTTTTGTGTGTGATGTCCTAAAATTTTTAATAATTACTTAAAATAATCATCTTAACTGAGATAACAAGGGAAGTACCCCTTATTTTGTCTAGACAAAATAAGGGGTACTTCCCTTGTTATCTCAGTTAAGATGATTATTATAAGTAATTATTAAAAAACTTAGGACATCACACAAAAAAATATAGTCTTTTATCATATTATTGTATCATTTAAAATTTTTAAAAACTGAGGTAGAATACTAGTAAAAGGATTGTGTGCAGGGTTTCTTGGTGTAGACCATGTTTTGCTTGTTTGATTCACTTTAATTATTTCATATACATTTTAATATAAATATTTATGTTCTAATAATAAAAATATATTTTATATAATAAAAATTATAACATTATGACCCCTTTATAGACCCTTCATACTCTTGAATCCACAAGATGGTGTTACCTTGCTTGACTGTGTTGCTCTTTTAGAACCCTATTTATGGGTGTATTTTGAAGTCTGTAGACCTTATAAATATTATTTAGGTTTACCATGGTGATATAAAAATGTTCTAGGTCCACTTTTTTCATTTTCATATCCTATTCACATCAGGAACACTACCTATGTTCTCACTGTTAGTCTGAGTTAACACAATCAACTATGTTGGGAAAAATGAAACTCTGCAGGTGAATTTTCCTCCCTTGCAAGGTGACACATCATTTATAAATATATTTAAACACTTTAAAACCTTTCTCATCTAATATCCTTGGTGTTTTTATCTCAAAATTTCATGTTGGACTGAGTGCTCCTACAATTGCTTGTAGGTGTGCTTCTCCATGGAGTTAGGCACAAGTGTAATTTGAATTGCATGTATTAGGCTTTATTTACATGCCTAATTCCATCATTTAATTATTTAACACTATGGTATAACTAAATTCACTCTCCTAATTCTTTGGAAAAGGTATATTCCAAGCTTATCAAACTTTTTCACTTTGATAACCCTATAGCTAGCTTGTAAACTTTATTACGGTGAATAAGGGACCAGTATTTGCATTGTGGGGTTCAAAACATCATATACCAACCCAATAATAATTATATTAATGTTTTTATGTTAATTTAAATCATTAATGACATTAAAAACATGTAAATATGCCTTGTTATCACCCTGAAGTACTAAGGTCACTTTGGATCACTAAGCCTATAGAATTTACTACCTGGAAATAGTCATAAATTAGAAACCTTGGACCTTCAAAAAAAAGGCACTACTCATTTATTTTTCAAATTTGGTATATCTCATTTCCTATGTATGGAATATAATATTAATTAATTTATAGGCATTTAGAATATTTGAAACTATGTTTAATGTTATCCCTAAAATTTTCATGGACCTCTATTTTGCATTTTTAGGGACTAAATCCCAAAACTTAGTCACTTCATCTTTAAAGGAAATATATCCTTCCATTTTCAATTATATATCTTAAAATTTGTATATCATAATTTTTCCAAGCTTGCATTACCTCAATAAGGGATAAAATACTTATTTGAATGCTTCAAAATGGCATTTTGATTTTCTATTAAGACCACCTATAGGTGGTTACTCTGGTATGCAGGCAAAAAAAGTGGATTTAGGTAGTAATCATTACCTTTGATCCTTTATGAATTGTAAACCTATTTCATATGTCCAAATAAATTTTAAATATTTCAAATCATTTGAAACCAACTTCTAAACCTTCTTATGAATGTGAAAACTGCCTTAAAAGCACCTATAGGTGCACTTTCATGGCAGATAGTGAGCGTAAGTATGAACAATGTGCATTACCATAAAATTTTATCCATTATTTGAAAGCTCACTTCAATATTTCATATTATAAGAGGATATAAAATAAATATTAAAATTTCATCATACTTATATAGATGTCCTCAAAACATTTACAAGCCATGACTAAGGTTGAAGAGTAGATGAGAGTTGACTGAGTATGACTTTGAATTGAAAATTATATCCAAACAAGATGTCATGAGACTAGTAATTAAGTAAAGGTGATAAAAATATAATGGATACATGATTATAGACCTATCAAAACTCTATATAACCATTCCCAAAGTATGAAAAACTTTTTAGGTAGTGGAAACCTACTTTTCATCCAAATGAGACTAATCTACCAACATGAGATGATTTAGGATTCAAATCAACTTGAAACATGAAACAAATCATGGGTAACATTAAAAAATTAATCCAAAATCATCTATAAATAACCTCATAATATGGTTCGTATGAACTTGCCAAAAATGAAGCAAAAACTATAAGGTGCATGAAATAGCAAGCATAAAAGTACAATCAACTTCATGAGGATGGTTCATGAAGAATAGTTAAACATTATTAAAAATAATTATAAGTAAATTAATATATATATATATATATATATATAAGTTTAATACAACCTAATAGAATCATTTGACTTGTAATCTCTTCATCTATCTATTTTTAGCAAAAATCTGAAGGTCGCTAATGAATGTCTAAGAAAACAAAGATGGAGTAGAATAGTTTTGGGGAAAAAATGGCACTTATAGAGAAAATAAAACATTATTATTAGTGCGGATAATATGAAGGGATGATCCATGAAATTTTTTCATGTGTTACACTTCCCCATGAGTTGTACAAGTGCTAAAATATCTTTCTTTTTCAAGAAAATTGCCCTTTTAATTGAAGAAACTACCACTATTAAGTTATGTCAGTTTATTAAGGCATCTAAGGACACATGGGATGTGACATCACAGTTTTTAACCTTCACACTTATAAATAAATTTGTACAATTCATTAAATGCCTAATTTTGACCCCTAAAATGAATCAAAAGGACATGTTGGCTAATAAAATTAATGAACAAGGCTAATATAACATTGAATAACATTAAATGACATATGATATACATTTTGACCAAAAATTAAACACCTTAAAACACTTAAAACTCAATATATTGCCTATAAAGGTCCTAATTTGACCTAAAAGTCAAATTTGGTCAATAAATTGGTGACTCGTAGGGGTAGCATGCTTACTATGCTAACTAGACCTATAACCTTCTCAATAAACTAGGATTAGGGATTCATCTAAAGTCTTAGACAAACAATTAAAACTTTAACCATTGATCACAAGATTGATCAAGATAGGACAACTAATTGACAACCTCAACCACATAAAGTAAAGGTCACACACAACACAAAGAAAATAAGAATAAGACACACACCTGTTGCTACGGCCCTAACTTATCATATGTATGAGGATAGGAATAGCCAGCTTGTGGCTTAATTATCCCTATTTGATGCTATATCACATTTATCTATGCATTCATTTGGTTAGTAGGTCAGCCTATGGAGTAACCATGGCCTAGATAGACTATATATAAGAGGTAGAGGGTAATTATTTAGCATCATATTGTGAATTCTACTCTTATTGAAGCTTGTGGAGGTTTCCCCCTCAAAGTGGCTTGTCTATTATCATATATTCTGATATATTTCAGTCATATTCGGATATATTTCTGCTATTCTACTTTATTATTGAAGTAATTTCATTACACCTGTGCTTTAATAACTTAGGAAAAATAGGAAGAAAACAATTATATACAATTATAAATTAAGCATAAGTCCATTTCTAGGATCAAAAGGAAATTTTATTGCCTCTATTTATGAGATGAATCATGATGTTGCATGTTCCTCCTTGGATTGAACATTTCATGAACTAGACCTACTTCTTGGCACCTCACTTTTTGTGTTCTCGAGTATACCATCTTAAAATAGGTATCCAATGTAAAATTATTCCTCTTGACTTTGGACACATTCCACATATTGTTTCCTACTCCTCATCTCATGATCAACTTTCATCTTTTTTGTAGGCATGGTTTTAAAAATAATGATCTCTTGTTCCTTGAAATATTGAGGCTAATAGAAGTTTGTCTTGACCATTGAATACTTATGGAGATTTTTTCCTGCTCATTTATGACATGTTGGACAATTTCATCTTGTTCATTCACACTTGTAATCAGATCTAATGACATAGTAAACCCCTTGAGAGATTCTAACTCAATGCTAATGTTTTCAAATTGCTGCCAAAAATCCTCATCTTCATTTTGATTAACACTATGAAAGAGAATAACAAGAATAGATCATCCATCCTCTTCTTTAGGATCCAAAAGGAATTCATCTGATATTTCCTCTTTAACACAAGTCATTCTTCATCACCAATTAAATAAGAATACTTAACACAAGTGATTACCTCTTATTCAACATTTAGGACCTTTTGAAGGCTCTCAAATTGTGTCTCAACTATCATAATCTTATCTTGCTTCTCAAGGGATGCAATATCTTCCATCTCATTCTCCCTTTTGGTGATGCCAATACTAGGCATCTTGAAATCTAGTGACTTATCCCAATGAGGCTACCAAGGAGTTGCACTTTTTTCAAGAAAGAGTTCTAAATTTTCCTCAAACAAAGGCTCTTTTTTAGGTTCCCATACCATATGTCCATCAAGGCAAATGGTTATGGGATGAAGATAAGAGGAAATAGTTGGTATAGGTGGACATAAGGCTCAAAATAATATCGAGAATGAAAATTTAGGCATTCTTTTGGGAGCTCTTGAGGAAGGGGAGGTAGACCTTGGGCTAAGATAGATTGGTTATCTTCCTTCCACGTGAAAATCACTTCATTCACTTCTAATTCAAATTTAATTTTTTTCCTATAGGAGGGGTATATGGGGTGTGTTTAGGCATATGATCTTATTTTGGGTCTAAACCTTCCATCACACCTTGACTTAGTAACTTCATCCTTGACTCTAACTCTTGGCTATCTTAGGCTATTCTTCATGCAGTTAAACAATGGAGGCCCTATCTGATGGGTAGACACTTTAAGGTGACAACTGATCATGATAGTCTCAAATACTTTTTAGAGAAAAGATAATCATCTAAGGAACAACAAAAGTGGGTAACCAGAATATTAGGTTATGATTTTTAAATCATCTATAAGAAGGGTAAAGATAATGTATTTTTAGATGCATTATCTTGACAAGATACAACCATAGAAGCATTACTTTGTGCAATATCCATATTGCAAGCAGATTGGGTGGATGAAGCAAGATTATAATAGGAGTAAGACAAGGATACATAGCTTCTAATTCAAAATCTCCATCAAGGTACTTTAGCCTCTAACAAAATTTGAATGGAAAGGTAATGTCCTATGGTATAAGGGTAGGTTATACTTGTGCAAAAATTTTGAGCTTAAGCATAAGATTATTACAGAGTTACATGCATATACAATTGGGGGAAAGTCAAGGTTCTTAAAAACATATCATAGAATTAAGAAAGAATTATTTTTGGAAGGACTCAAGGGAGATGTAGAAAATTTTGTGGCAGAATGCTTGATATGCCAACAAAATAAAGGTGAGACAATTAAGACCCCAAGTCTGTTACAACCATTAGCAATTCCTTGTCAAAGGTGGGAGGAGGTTTCCATGTATTTCATCATAGGGTTGCCTTGTTCTGAAGTTAAGAATGTTATATTGGTCATTGTGGATAGGCTTACAAAATATGCCCATTTTGTGCTCTCTCACACCCATTTTCAGCAAGTACAGTAGTAGCTATTTTTCTGGAAGTAGCTCTCAAATTACATGGAAGCCCCAAAATAATTATAAGTGATCATGATCCTATTTTCACTAGTAATTTTTGGACTGACTTATTTTCCTATGTGGGTACTCAACTAGCTCATAAATCATCTTACCACGCCCAGTCTAATGTACAAATAGAAGTGGTTAACAAATGTTTTGAGGGGTATTTCCATTGTTTTGTATCAGATAAATAGGAACATTGTGTTAAATGGATACCACTTGCATAATGGTGGTATAACACATCTTTCCATACCTCTTCTAAAATGTCTTCATTTCTATCACTATATGGTTACCATCCACCTTCGATTACTTCTTTTTTAAAGGTGTAAACCAAGGTTCGAAATGTGGAGGAGCACATTCAGCATCAATAAGAGGTTTTGGCTAGTTTGAGAGAGAATTTGGCCTTGGCATTAAGCAAGATGAAGCAATAAGTAGATCGACAACATAGTGAGAGAAATTTTGAGGTGGGTGATTGGGTATTTGTTCATTTGTAGCCTTATAAGCAGATGTCCTTGAAGCAACAGAACAAAGACAATAAACTTGCTCCTAAGTATTATGGCCCTTATCAAGTTCTATAAAAAATTGGAAGTGTGGCCTATAATCTTGAGTGACCTCACTCATCTCACATACACCCTATATTTCATGTTTCATGTTTGAATAAGGTCATTGGATAGACAGTTTCAGCCCAGACAGAACTCCCAGAACTAGATGAAGGATGAGTCATTTTAGAACCAGAGAAGATCCTCCAAACTCATACTAAGGGGTTGAGAACTAGAGAGATTAGGGAATATCTGATCAAGTGGAAGGACCTGAGTAGTGAAAATGCAACTTGGGAAGGTGAATATTTTCTTCAACAACATCCATAGTTGTTCAACATTGAGGACAACATTGGTTTGAAGGGGAAGGGCATGCTCTGGCCCTAACCTATCACATGTATGAGGATAGGAATAGCTGAATTGTGTCTTACTTATCCCTATTTGATGCTATATCACATTTCTCTATGCATTCATTTGGTTAGTAAGTCGGCCTATGGAGTAACCATGGCCTAGATAGACTATATATAGGAGGTAGAGGGTAATTGTTTAACATCATATTGTGAATTATGCTCTTATTAAAGCTTTTGGAGGTTTCCCCCTCAAAGTGGCTTCTCTATTATCATATATTATAATATATTTTAGTAATATTTGGATATATTTTTTCTATTCTACTTTATTATTGAAGTAATTTCATTACAAGTGGTATCAGAGCTATGATTTAGGAAATTTTGTGGGTGAAAACCTATTTTTTTAAATTTGACTATATCTAAAAAATGCTTGTGAAATTCTCTAAATTTTTTTTATTGGAGGTGATAAATAATTAAATTAAGCTTCCATTAAAATTTTAGATTATTTGGATCTATTTTACAAAATTTATATCTATTTTAGTGTTTTTTATAAAATTGCTCTATAGTGCGCAATTCAAAGAGTTTTTTAGAGTTATTTACATTTTTGGAAAGCTTAGAAAATTTTGGCTATGGTATGTTCTTTGTAGTTTTTTATTTGATGCCGACATAATTCCAAAATCACTTGGTTAAAGTCGGGTCAAAAAGTGTTGATTAGGGTCGAGATCATAAAGCCCTTTTATGGTAGGTCCACAAACTTGGTGCCGAGGAAAGGGTGTTGAAACTCTAGGTAAAACTCCTAAAAATGAAGAAATGGAGTTAGAATGGGGATGTATTAGACCCTTTGTACTAGGGTTCTATGACATAGATTATAAAGTGAGCCAACTTAACTATAGTGTGGAAGGCATTCAGAGTGAGGTGCAAGGCATACAATCTAATATGAAATCCATATAAGATAGTTTGGTAGATATCATAACAAATTTGAAAAATAATCAGTCAAATCATCTAGCTAACACTATTAGACAACCCCACCAGGGTGGTTCTCCTAACGAGTCTACTTTAAATCTAACTATAGTGCCACAGAGGAACCTATTACCAAAGGTGGATATCCATAAATTTGATGGAAAATATCCACTCAATTGGATCAACCAAATGGAGATTTTTTTAATCTACATTAGATCCCAAGTGGATATAAGGTTACCATGGCATCCTTGTATCTTGAACCTAATCAATTCATTTGGTATCGATGGTTGTGTGCTCAAAAGAAAAAGATGACTCTCAATGTCACTTGGTCAGTTTTTACAGAGGAGTTGCAATCACACTATGGCAATAGTGTGACAGAGAATTAATTTAGCCAACTAGCAAAATTGTGACAGACTTAACTCCATCAAGGATTATATTCATCATTTTTAGAACCTATCCTTATGGGTGGAGACAATTTTTGAGGAGAACTTGAATGACCTATTTTTGGATGGACTCAAAGACCACATTCAACATGAGGTACACATGTTTAATCCACTTAAGATTTTTGATTATATTATCATGGCATGCAAAGCTAAGGAAAAATTCATAGCCAATAAGAAGCATCCATTCACTCACTTCAAAGATCATAGCATGTAGACACTAACATTTCCTCCACCTACCAGATTGACCCCACAACAAATTGAAGAGAAGCGTATAAAAGGATTATGTTTTAGTTGTGACAGCAAGTGGAACAAAGGACATAGATGTGTTGAGAAGAAGTTATTATACATTGAGGGATCTAATGAAGATGAAGAAGAAGATGATGCCTCTAATGACGATGAGGGAGAGATAGAGGAGGTACCTAAAAATTCCCAACCTACAATCTCTTGGCATGCACTTGTAGGTATTAGCACTCCATAAACTCTTAAGTTGTGGGTTTCCTCAAGAAATGGAAGGTGACAGTGTTGATTTATTCGAGGAGCACACATAACTTCATCAACCATAAGTTAACCATTCGATTGAACTGTTTCATCTACCCAGCACCAGAATTTCAAGTCATGATTATAGATGGTGGCACACTTAATTGTTCACCCAAATGCCATAGTATTAAGCTTGCTATGGGTGAGTAAAATATCAATTATCCTATGTTTTATATTCCCATGGGTAACATAGACATTGTTTTGGGAGTCCAATGGCTCACAACTTTGGGTACTATTGAGATGAACTTCTAGGAACTATTCATGCACTTTCATTCTGAAGGTAGGAAACTTGAACTACATAGATTACAGGGAAAATCTCCACAATTGGTTAGTTTACATCAAATGACCAAGATACTAAAAAATGGGGTAGAGGGAATTATTGCATGATTATGTTCCATAGAAGTTCAAACCACACAAGCATCTACACATCATGATCTACAGATGATTCTTGATGACTAGCCATCTATTTTTAGTGCCATGCCAAAAGGACTACCACCAATAAGAGAACATGATCATGTCATTCAACTACTTCCAAGGAGTCAACCACCAAATATTAGACCATATAAATATCCATATGCAAAAAAGAGTGAAATCAAAAAAATGGTCCATGAGATGTTGGAGGTAGGGATCATCAGGCATAGCCAAAGTGCATATTCATCACTAGTGGTCATGGTGCAAAAGAAGGATGACACATGGAGGATGTGCCTAGATTATAGGGAACTCAACAAGTACACAAACAAAGATAATTTTCCTATTCCTATAATTGATGATTTACTTGATGAGTTGCATGGTACTAATTATTTCACAAAATTAGACCTTCGCTCAGGGTACCATCAAATTAGAATCAATGATTAAGATTTTCATAAAACTATTTTTAGAACACATGAGGGCCATTATGAGTTTTTGGTAATGCCCTTTGGTCTTAAAAATTCACCATCTACTTTATAGATCTTGATGAACACTATTTTTAGGCCTCTTTTAAGGAAGCTTGTGTTGGTTTTCTTTGATGACATATTGATTTATAGTCAGACATGGGAAGCACATCTGCAACATGTGAAATAGGTGTTGATAGTTTTGGAGAAGCATTAGATTTATGTGAAGCCATCCAAATGTGATTTTGGAGTACAAGAAGTAGAATACCTAGGTCACATTGTTTCCCATGAAGGTGTCAAAGTTGATCCCCTGAAGATCAAAGCTATGATGGAATGGCCCATGCCAAAAACTCTCAAAAACCTTAGAGGGTTCCTAGGACTAACATGTTACTACTAAAGATTTATGAAAGGTTATAGCAGCATAATAGCTCCACTCACTACATTTCTAAAAAAAGTATGCCTTCCATTGGAATGATGCTACCACCAAAGCATTTGAGAAACTAAAAGTAGCTATGTGTAAGACTCCAGTTTTGGCTCCTCCAAACTTCTCAAAGACATTCACTATTGAATGTGATGCTTATGGATGTGGGTTGGGAGTGGTACTAATGTAGGAAAGAAGACCCATTGAATTTGAGAGTCATTAATTAAAAGGTAAGAATCTAGAACAAATTGTTTATGAGAAATAAATGATGGCTATTCTTTATGCAATTAAACAATGGAGGGCCTATCTGATGGGTAGACACTTTAAGGTGGAAAATGATCATGATAGTCTCAAATACTTTTTGGAGCAAAGATTATCATCTAAGGAAAAACAAAAGTGGGTAACCAAAATGTTGGGTTATGATTTTTAAATCATCTAAAAGAAGGGTAAAGATAATGTAGTTGCAAATGTACTATCTAGATGAGATACATCCACAGAAGCATTACTTTGTGCAATATCCATATTGTAAGCAGATTGGGTGGATGAAGCTAGATTAGAATGGGAGCAAGACAAGGATACATAGGTTCTGATTCAAAATCTCCAGAAAGGTACTTTAGATTCTAACAAATTTAAATGGAAAGGTAATTCCTATGGTATAAGGGTAGGTTATACTTGTATAAAATTTTTGAGCTTTAGCATAAGATTCTTGCAGAGTTGCATGCATCTCCAATTGGCAGACACTCAAGGTTCTTGAAAACATATCACATAATTAAGAAAGAATTATTTTGGGAAGGACTCAAGGGAGATGTACAAAATTTTGTGGAAAAATTATTTATATGCCAATAGAATAAAGGTGAGACAATTAAGACCCTAGGTCTATTACAACCATTAACAATTCCTAGTCAAAGGTGGGAGGAGGTTTCCATGGATTTCATCATAGGGTTGAGTTGTTCTGAAGGTAAGAATGTTATATTGGTCATTTTGGATAGGCTTACAAAATATTCCCATTTTTGTGCTCTCTCACACCCATTTTTAGCAAGTACAGTCACAACTATTTTTCTAAAAGTAGTTCTCAAATTACATGGAACCCCCAAAATAATTGTAAGTGATCATGATCCTATTTTCACTAGTAATTTTTGGGCTGAACTATTTTCCTATTTGGGTACTCAACTAGATCATAGCTCATCTTACCACCCCCAATCTAATGGAAAAATAAAAGTGGTTAACAAATGTTTAGAGGGGTATTTCCGTTGTTTTGTATCAGATAAATAGGAACATTGTGTTAAATGGCTACCATTTGCAGAATGGTGGTATAACACATATTTCCATACCTCTTATAAAATGTCTCCATTTCCAACACTATATGGTTACCATCCACCTTTGATCATTTATTCTTTAAAGGTGTAAACCAAGGTTCAAAATGTGGAAGAGCACATTCAGCATCAACAAGAGGTTTTGGCTAGTTTGAGAGAGAATTTGGCCTTGGCGCAGAACAGGATGAAGCAACAAGTAGATCAACACCATAGTGAGAGAAATTTTGAGGTGGATGAATGGGTATTTGTTTTTTTGTAGCCTTATAAGCATATGTTCTTGATGCAATAGAAAAAGGACAACAAACTTGCTCCTAAGTATCATGGCCCTTATCATGTTCTGAAAAAAATTGGAAGTGTAGCTTATAAGCTTGAGTTACCTCATTCATCTTGCATACACCCAGTATTTCATGTTTCATGTTTGAGTAAGGTCATTAGATAGACAGTTTCAGCCCAGACAGAAATCCCAGAATGAGATGAAGAAGGATGAGTCATTTTGGAACTAGAGAAGATCCTCCAAACTCATACTAAGATGTTGAGAACTAAAGATATTAGGGAATATTTTATCAAGTGGAAGAACCTGAGCAGTGAAGATGGAACTTGGGAAGGTGAAGATTTTATGAAATAACATCTAGAGTTGTTTAACATTGAGGATAACATTGGTTTAAAGGGGAAGGGCATGCTATGACCCTAACCTATCGCATGTAAGAGGATAGGAATAACTTACTTGTGGCTTACTTATCCCTCTTTGATGACATATCACATTTCTCTATACATTCATTTGGTTAGTAGGTCAGCCTATGGAGTAACCGTGGTCTAGATAGACTATATATAAGAGGTAGAGGGTAATTATTTAACATCATATTGTGAATTCTGCTCTTATTGAAGCTTGTGGAGTTTTCTCCCTCAAAGTGGCTTGTCTATTATCATATATTCTGATATATTTCAGTCATATTTGGATATATTTCTGCTATTCTACTTTATTATTGAAGTAATTTCATTACACATATTCTCTAAGAACTTAGGAAAAATAAAAAGAAAACAATTATATACAATTAAAAATTTATCATAACTCCATTTCTAGGATCAAAAGTAAATTTTATAGCCTCTCTTTATTTATGAGATGAATCATGATGCCGCATGTTGCTCCTTGGATTGAACACTTGATGAACTAGACCTACTTCTTGGCACCTCACTTTTTGTGTTCTCAAGTATACCATCTTAAAATAGGTATCCAATTTAAAATTATTCCTCTTGAATTTGGACACATTCCACATATTATTTCCTACTCCTCATCTCATGATCAACTTTCATCTTTTTTGTTGGCATGGTTTTAAAAGTAATGATCTCTTGTTCCTTGAAATATTGAGGCCAATAGAAGTTTGTCTTGACCTCTAAATACTTATGGATACTTTTTTATTTCTCATATATGAAATGTTGGACAATGTCATCTTGTTCATTCACACTTTTAATCAGCTCTAATGACATAGTGAACCCCTTGAGAGATTCTAACTCAATGCAAATGTTTTCAAATTTCTGCCACAAATCCTCATCTTCATTTTGATTAGCACTATGCAAGAGAACAACAAGAGTAGATCATCCATCCTCTTCTTTAGGATATAAAATGAATTCATCTAATATTTCCTCTTCAACACAAGTCATTCTTCATCACCAATTTAATAAAAAGACTTGACACAAGGGATTACCTCTTATTCAACACTTAGGACCTCTTGAAGGCTCTCAAATTGTGTCTCAACTATCATAATATTATCTTGATTCTCAAGGGATGCAATATATTCCATCTCATTCTCCCTTTTGGTGATTCCAATACTAGGCATCTTGAAATCTAGTGACCTATCCCAATGAGGCTACCGAGGAGTTGCACTTTTTTCAATAGAGTTCTAAATTTTTTTTAAACAAAGGCTCTTTTTTAGGTTCCCATACCATTGGTCTATTAAGTAAAATGGTTATGAGATGAAGATAAGAGGAAATAGTTGGTATAGGTGGAACATAAGGCTCAAAATAATATTGGGAATGAAAATTTAGGTATTCTTTTGGGAGCTCTTGAGGAAGGGGAGGAAGACCTTGGGCTAAGATAGATTGGTTATCTTCCTTCCACGTGAAAATAACTTCATTCACATCTAATTAAAATTTATTTTTTTTCCTATAGGAGGGGTATATGGGGTGTGTTTATTCATATGATCTTATTTTTGGTCTAAACCTTCCATCACACCTTGACTTAGAAACTTCATCCTTGACTCTAACTCTTCAATTTGCTTGACTAGGTCCTCTTGGAAAAGTCTTTCTTGAAGTTCATAGGCATCATCATGAGGATAAGGAGTACAAGAGGTCTTAAATTTAGGATAATAGGTTTATTGAGGAAGGGTGGGAGGGACTTGAAAAGGATCAAATTAATTCTTAACTTCACACTCCTTAACAATTCTCATATCTTCTTTCTTTCCCCATGATTCCACTATCTTATCCCAACTTAGATTGTTAGTATTAGAAGTCTCTTTTTGAGGTGGTAGGGATGAAATATGAGAGGTAAATGAGGGATTAAACTCTTCTTCCTTTTATACCAACATGGACTAATTCATATGCATATTAGCCAACTCAATTTGCATATCAAGATTAACTTCAAAAATAAGGTTTCTCATTTCAACTCTCTCTTCCAACTACTTGGGAGAAGGATGAATTTTATATCCTTGATTGGGCTCATGATTAGGGATCACATATGGTTGATAGGAAACTTGGGTAAGTGGATATGAAGGCTGATAGGTTTGGTGAGGTTTCATTTCATGAACTCATATCCTCTCCTCTAAGGAAGAGACTAGGCCACTCACATCAAGCATCTCACTTGTGAGCCTTTACCAATTGGTTGTGTCAATAGGTACCCACTCTCTTTTGATCAAATATAATTAATTTCTCACATTATTAATTGTATTAATAGAAACCTTTTGACCACATCCTCTTAGAGTATCAATATCTAAAATGTACCTCTCATAACCCAAAAGAATTTTCTTGAAGGTGGAAATGGATTGACTTCAGAAATGTCCATGTTGACTAGAAGGAGAAAGCCATTGATAATTATAGTTATAGGACTGATATAATTTATTATTGGGTTGATATAATTCATGATATGGCTGATTAAGAACTTAATCATATTTATAGGGAATATCACAAGCTTGAAATGTCTCACCAGGTTGTGTAAAATAGTGCTCAACACCAAAAATTAGATATGAAACATAATTAAAAGCAAGAAAACAAAGGATATTTTACCAAAAATATTCAAAGTATAACCAAGGATACTTTACCAGATGATATATCTCTAGAGTCACCATTGATGCTTGAATAGATGCCTCCAAAGGCTGATTTTTTAAAGATAACACCAAAAATCTTTTAACCTCTTGTACCAAGAGTCACACCGGTCATGCCAAAAAATGTTGTCACTTAGATTTACATCCTTTGAGGAGATGGAAAATATTTCCTCATCAAGGTGACAAAAAGTAAATACCTCTAGGCTTGTGGGTAGACTAAGGATGAGGTGCATCTCTAGATAGGGCTAGCTCCATTAATGTACCACTTTGGATTACAAATACACCTAAACTTTGGGGTGAAAAGGGAGAGAGATAACTAAAATAAAACTATTATAATGGAGATGATACACCAAATAACATTATTAATTCTAATATACTACATGTTACACATGAAATCAAAGGATAAACTGAACATACCCTTCTTCAATCTGTATCTTCTCACATCATTTTTTACATTATGATATTACGGATAAATGTGTAAAGATAGGAGGATATAAGGTTACTTGAATAGAACTAATGAAAATAATAACTCAATAATTCCTTGACATTTCCTAGAACACTTCACATTCCCTACAAGAAGAAACTTTCCAATTGCAAATAAGATTCAACAATGAGACAACATGCTAAGGAATCCATAGTCTTCACTAAGCAAGATTCATAATTCAATTAAAAAAAATTTATTAAAATTAATTAAGAGGTAAAAATCAGTAGTCTTATTTATCAAATGGTATGAAAATGAGTAGGGATTTACCATACTCAGGAGGAGCATAAGTTACAATGGCCAAAATGGCTAGTTCTTATAGAACCTGAGACAGAGAGGTAGATAGAAGTACAATGGTCATAAAGACACATGTAAAGATGATAAAATTAGTTCATTGTGCATGATAAAATTATATGGGATGAACCATGAAATTTTAGGAAGCACAAGTGTCAATTCAAGGCATAAACATCATGAAAAGTGGCATAAAACTCCTTGTCTTGGCTCAAAAAAATACCTTCATAATTTGGACCTATTTGAATATCCCATAACTAATTAGGGATAATTATAATGATTTGAATGAAGATAGATGGTTTTATTCATTCCTTTCCATGCATTGGTTATAGGTTTAGTCATTTGGAATCAACTAGAAAAGATCCATCATCATTTGTAGTCCAAAAAACTCTTCTTTCATGTACTCTGCACATTTTCCCCAAAATTTGGCTTCATTTTCTCATGAAAATACATGAGAGGGAATGGATGACATTTTTTAAGACCCTACATGTCCTTATAATCATTAGGAACACCTTAAAATCACCCCATTTTAAGTTTTACAAGCTTCTCACTAACTTGTCCACTATGCCAGTTTTGACTGGCTGAAATGAGAGATATGTTTTGAACCCTTAGAAGTTTTTTAAATTTATTAAATGACCATATGGAGTTATTAAAAATCATAATATCACTTCCAAACTTGGTTTCATCTTTAGACTCCTTTTATAGCCTACATAATGTACAAAACTATCAAGAAAAGAATATTTTATACCCTATCTGTATGAGTTCATACAACTAAAAAGCATAAGGAGAAGCTTGAGATAGTCCTTTGAAATTTAAAATCATCATCCTAGAAAAAATATTCTATTAGAGTATATTTCTAAATTTATTTCTCCAAACTTGTCTTTGTGAGGGTTTAGCAAGGGTTTTGAGCAGTTTAACCTCTTAAGGTTCATTCATTAAGATTGGATGTTGAATATACCAAAACTTTTTACTAGAAAATAGTTAAAGACTTTTATCAACTTCTCATAACTCCTTTGGCTTCCATGAAATGCCTCATGAAAGATATGAACATTTGAACTTCTCATATTGATTTTGTTTTCCTCCTTTCCTATATGCTTAAGTTGTATTTGAGTCAAAAGTGGCCATTTAATGGTTTCTCCTACATGGTAAAATATTGAAAATACCTATATATACATAATTAACATGTTATAATAGGTTATATCTCATATATAATGCCATAAATACTAATAACCTCTCATTTGTCTATAGGTTTGAACCTTGCCTAATAGGCTTGATTGCACCTTAGAGCTCAAAATGGATTTTGATGGTTTTCCTTGGCTCAAAATATCTTTAAAACCTATATAATGTACCCATATACATATTCAAATAAATTATAAAGCACTCATAGGGATATAAGTGACACTGACCTATTATTTGAGATTTAGGCCAAAACCCTACCCAAGAGCCATGACTACAACCTTGGAGGTTTAGAGAATCTAACTGGGATTCATCTTTATGTTATTTATCCTTCATTATTTTATGGATATAATTAAACTTTATACACCATCTTCAAATGTTTCTATGGATCCTTGCCTCATCTTTTGTCACTAACTCTCAAATATGCTAATTTGTGATTAATGGGAAGTACCCCCTATCTTAGATAAAATAGGGGGTACTTCCCCTAATATCTTGGTTAAGACGAGTATTATAATGCCTTATTAAATTTTTAAGACTTCCCACAAAAAAATCCAGTCTTTGGGAATATGATTAGACACTATAAAAGTGTTAAACATTGAGGCAAACTAATAGCAAAAGGACTTTATTCAGGGTTTCTTGGTGTAGACCATGTTTTGATTGTTTGATTCACTTTATTTGTTCCATTTAAATTGTAGTAGGACTATTTATGTTTTCATAATAATAATATAGTTTCTCCTATCAATACTCTAATGCTCTGACCCCTTTATACACCCTTCATACTCTTGAATTCATAAGATGGTGTTATTCTACCTAGCTATGTTGCTCTTTTAGAACCCTATCTATAGGTTTATTTTGTAGTATTTGGACCTTGTAAACATGCTTATAAATATTATTTAGATTTCACATGGTGATATATCAATTTCATAGTTCCACTTTCTTCATGTTCATATCATATTCACATTGAGAACACTACCTATGTGTTCTCTATCAATCTTAGTCAACATAGTCAACTATGTTGGAAAAAATGAAACATTGTTAATTTTATTCCATTTCAAAGTGACACATCAATGATCACTATTATGAAAAACTTGAAAATTTTTCACATCTAATAACCGTGGTGTTTTTATCTTAAATTTTCATGTTGGAATGAATGCTCCTATAGCTAGTTCTAGGTGTGCTTTTCCATGGAATTAGGCATAGTTGTAGGTTAAATTGTATGTTTTAGGATTTATTTACATGCATAATGTATTAATTTAAGTCCTTAACACTATTATATAACTATATTAACTATTTTAATTCTATTAAAATGTTATATACCAATGTTATCAAACTCTATCCCTTTGATAACCCTACAGCTAGCTTGTAAACTTTTTATGTTGAATAGGGGACCTGTATGTGCATTGTGTGGTTAAAAACATCATATACCAGCCCAATACTAATTATATTCAATTTTTTAGTGTTAATTTCACTCATTAAGTCCATTCAAAACTTTTAAGTATGCCTTGTTATCACCTTAAATTACTACGGTCACTTTGGATCACTAAGCCTGTAGAATTTAGTACCTAGAAATAGTCATAAATTGACAACCTTGGACCTTCAAGAAAATAAAATACTCTACTCATTTATTCTTAAAATTTTTCATATCTTAGGTCATATATAGGTAATACAAGATTAAGTCATTGGGAGTAATTTATAGTCTTTGAAACTATGTTTTATGATATCCCTAAAATGTTCATGGACCTCTACTTTGCATTTTCAAGGAGTAAATCACTGAACTTAGTCACTTCATCTTTAAAGGTAGTCTATCCTTCCATTTGACATTATATTTATTAAAATGGTTATGTCATAATATTTTCAACCTTTCATGACCTTAATAATGGTTAAAATACTTATTTCATTGCTTCAAAATGGCTTTTTGATTTTCTATCAAGACCACCTATAGGTGGTTACTCTAGTATGAAGGTAGCAAAAGTGGATTTAGGTAATAAGAATTAACTTTGATCCTTTATGAGTTATATAGCTATTTAATATCTCAAAATATATTCTCCATATTTCAAATTATTTTAAACCAACTTCAAAAACTTCTTTGCAATGTGGAAACTTCCTTCAAAGCACCTATAGGTGCATTTACAAGTATGAACAATGTGCATTGCCATAACATTTTCTCCATTATTTGAAAGTCCAACTCACTATTTCATGTTTGAAGAGGATGTACAAAAATATTAAACTTTCATCACACTTATAAAGATGTCCTCAAAACCTTTACAAGCCATGACTAAGGTTGAAGAGTATATGAGAGCTAACTGAGTATGAATATGGAATAAAAATTAGATCCAAACAAGATTTCATGAGAATAGTCATGAATTAAATGTGATAAAAATATAATGGAGATATGATGATGGACCAATCACAACTCTTTGGAACCATTCCCAAAGCATGAAAAAATTTGTAAATAGTGGAAACTTGCCTATCATCCAAATGAGACTAATCCACCAACATGAGATGATTTAGTCATAAAATCAAATTTAAAAATTTAATAAATCATGGATAAAATTATATAAGGAATGCAAAATAATTTTGAAACAACCTTAGTAATTTTTTCATATAGACTTTTCAAAAATGAAGGAAAACCTATAGGGTACATGAAATAACAAGCAGAAAACTATAGTCAATTTATTGAGGATGGTTCATGAAGCATAGTCCACCATTATTCAAAATAATTATATTTAAATGAAGATATTTGAGTGTAATACAATCTCCTAGAAACATTTGACTTGAAACCTCTTTAGTTGTACCTATTGAGCAAAAATCTAAAGGTCACTTTTACATGTCTAAGAAAGCAAAGATGGAGTAAAATGGATTTGGACAAAAAATGGAACTTTTAGAGAAAATAAAACATTATAATGAGTTTGGGAAATATGAATGAACTTATCATGATTCTTTCTTGCATGTCACACTTCCCCATGAGTCATACAAGTGCCAAAATATCTCTCTCAAGAAAAGTACCATTTCAACTGAAGAACCTACCACTTTTAAGTTATGTCAACTAATTAAGGCCTATAAGGACACATGCAATGTGACATCACATTTTTAACCTTAACACTGCCCAAAAAATCCATACAACTCATTAAATGCTTAATTTTGACTCCTAAAATACCTCAAAAAGATATTTTGGCTAATAAAATTAATGACCAAGGCTAATATAACATTGAATAAAATGAAATGACCTATGATATACCTTATGACCAAAAATTAAACCCCTTAAAATACTTAAAACTCAATTTTTTTCCTATAAGGGTCCCAATTTCACCTAGAAGTCAAACTTGGTCAACAATTGTTGTAAGATAAGCAAAGTTGTTTCATTCTTCAACCGCTTCCTTATTGGGATCCATGGAGGTTATATTTGTTTCTATGAGTCATTTTAAAGATGAATCAAAATATATTCATTCATGGGTTGGTCACATAGTGGCTGTAGGATAGTCCATGTATTGAAATTCCTTTGTTGTAGGATGTTCTGTGCTATATAATTATTTCTCTAAAAAATCTTTAAAACACATTATAGAAAAAACATGATAAATCAATAGATACTTATCATATAATTATTTCCAATACATAATTCTAACTATTCAAAGAGTATAGAAACATAATGTTGTTTATAGGATTTGGCAACTTGATTAAGGAAACTTATGAAATGTACTCAAAAGAATGGTTAACAATAAGGATAAGTGTAATAGATGAGGATAAAAACATGAATTTTCTAGGGCTCATCACACCCCCAAACTTAAGATCTTACTTAACAATTAACTTTAAACTTATTCATTCCCATTTCATAAAAAAACATTGAAATCTATGGGATCTTTGGCACCAATGGCAAGATGATCATAAAATCCATGTCTCTATTCAAATAGTTGTCAAATTTTTAACTCCTAGATTCATATAATGGGGCTTTATCATGCCAATCTAGAACATGATACTAGAATAGAGGGGGTTGGAATTTGAGTAATTGAGATCCCATTTCACCTGCAAAAATAATATATTTTGTGATCATGTTAAATTTTTCCTTCAATTTAAAAGGGGAATACGGCTCTCCCTTTTCCAATGTAAGAGTGAGCTCATTTCATCATTCAATACATGACTCTTTGGGTCCATGACTAGTAGAATTTCTCAATCCTATATAAAAATTCTTGGTCTTTATCACAATTCTTTGAAAACTAAGCTGTGACTTCTTTCTTCAACATTATATTATCCCATTTAATCAATAAAACATTAGGTTCCATTGATTATCTATTGATAAGTAGTTCGATTTCATTCTCCTATTTCCTATATTTGGTTAATTCACTTCTTATTCTTTACTCATTCAACAAATATTATGGAAATGCCTTTAGCTAAACATCTCCAACATATAGATTAGGGTTCCACTCTTTGTCATAAGGAATAACATAATTGTGAAGGTAGAGATCACATAATTGTGTTTGTTATTCCTATGAACTTTCTTTATAGATAGAAAAGAAGGGGAGGAGATCAATTACTTCATGAGGCATGTCATAATAAATTCTCATAAATTTGAATTTATGCCATTATTCCTCAAAGTAGATTGAATAAACTCTTATAAGAGTTCTAGAGTCAAGGATATCTTAGGTAAGACCAACCATAACCTCAAAAATTTTCTTTAGTTTGTATGTTCTCTCTTCCTTCAACCTATTTTATTCTTTTAATTTCTTGTTTTATTTTCTTACTGCCTTTAGAATTTCAGATTGACTATCTATCCAATTAATTAATTTTTAAAGATATTTCAAATGAATAATGATACCTAAATTCTTGGGTGGTTGTAATTTATTCCTATTGATTTACTTCTATATAAGGTTGTGAAATAATGATTACAATATGGTCTTTAATAGAGGGTTACAGCTGAGAAGCTACTATAACAAGTGCATCCAATCCTCCTCCAGACTAATCTTGTATCTTCTTTCTTAGTCACTCAATTTCTTGTATGGCTTCTCTAGAGTGAGAAATTATAATTGTATAGTAGGTTTCTCCATTTGTTTCACTTCCTCCTGCATTAGTTCCTTATGAAACTCTTTAAGACTATGATCTAGTTTTTTTTCATCCTGATTGTATTCTAGAGAATGTTCTCTCTTGTTTATTTTATCCTCTAGAGATTCATCACTACTAGTTGTCTATTTTTATCTATATTCTTCATTAATTTCAATAATACAAGAAGGTTTAGTTCTCTTTTTTATTCTCAATCTATGGGATCTATGAAGATTATAGGTTACCTTGGCCTTTTTAGGATAAGGTGGAGGTTCCTCCTCAGACCCCTCTAAATCAGGCTGAAAAATGAGTTTCTTCTTTTTTCATATGGATTCCCTAGTTATGGAAGTAATTTTTTTAGTCCTTACTATAGGTTCTTGTGTGGTTTTAGGAAGGTCTCCTTTTATAGGTTCTTTTGGAGATGAAAGAAGGTATCCTTTTGTAAGTTATTATGGAGCTTTAGGAAGGTTTGCTACTACAAGTTCTTGTGGAGTTACAGGAAGGGCTTCTTCTGATCTCTATTATTCCACCTCCAATTCTTTTTCTATTTCATTTCCTTCTCTATCACTTTTTGCATTTCCTGGTACTTGGAGAAATTCTTCCCAACTTATGTTGGGTCTAGTTCTTTGTTAATAGTCTTGAAAAATCAACTAGATTAAATAATGATGGGAAAAAGATTTGGAGTTACCTTTTTAAAATGCCTCCACAATTTTTGTGATCATGTAGAGCAAGAAGTTGGGAATAATTATCTCTATACCATGTTGTAAATGATTCATGAACTTGAAGTGAATACCATGTATCATGAAATACCTTCCTTCATAAGTGAAATATATGTAGATGAACTTAGTAGATTTGGCCCATTGTCCTAGTAAAGATAATCATGTATTTCCCTACTTTGAAGTTTCCAAGCTTTCATTTCCTCTGATGAATTTTTACCTCTTTACCTTGACATCAAGTTTTCTTACCATTCCTTCCCTATTCATGGAAATATAATTACTCTATTAATGATAGTCTTTGTTAGCTTTATATCTATTCTTCTTACTATTATCAAGTTGTTATGAAATGAGCCAACTAAATATTCTGTAATTCCTTGATCTAGGGCCTAAATCCTCAAAATATTACACCCATCCTACGTTTTGGAATAGGGATAGGATGTCTAGACTATTGGTTAAAGGAGTGATATCAAGTGGTTCATGTTTAAGAAAGTCCCCTCCCATATTGTGAGATAAATTTTGAGTTGTAGGTTTGTGTTCTTGTAGTATGGTTTTTGTGGCTTTGGAAAAGTATTTGAAATTTTTACTTTAGAAGTGAAATAATCCATTTGAATTATGGAAAATCTCCCCCTAGATTAAATTATCACTTGTCCTCAAGGGATGAATCTGAAATATCTAAATGGCTTATGGAAATGATAAATCATGTCAATAGTATCACATTAATCACAAAGGAGAATGATATGGCAATTTGGTGTGATAAGGAGAAGACATGGTGGCACGTTAATAACATCAAGACCCATCATATTAAGTAATAATTAAAATGTATGACATGAAATAAATATAGAATAATTACCTTGTTACTTGCAGGAATACCTTTCATTGATGTGAAAATGATTATTTGAAGTGGTTTTTTTGGCATGTGTTGTCATTTTATTGTGATCAAAATGCTTTATATAGGATGAAATGATAATAATACATCATTTAGTAAGAAATGTTTCCTGTAGCAACAAGTTTTTCATCTTGTAGCAAGAAATTTTTCCTTTAGCAAAAAGTTTTTCATCTTGTATCAAGAAAGAAAATTTATTTTTTCTCCAAGGGAATGAATCTTCAAGTAATAACAAAAAAAATTATTGACTATGGATGCAAAGGTGTAGACTTTTTGTGTTTGATTTTATATTCTTTGATTAAGGTAGTTGTGAGGTCTAATGTGAATAGTGGAACTTGTTATATAACTATTTCTCTTCGTACTCCATAGTGGGTGAAGATTTCTTCATAAAATAACTTAGCTACTTTCTCATCTCATGTATGGGTTAAGGCTTTGACCTTGGCCCATTTTGTGACATAATCAATACATACCAATATATATTCCTTGTTATTGGATTTAGGATCAATGTGACCTAGAAAATCTAGTCCCGATTTGTCAAAGGGTTTCAAAACCAGTTATGGATATAATGGTATTTCATCAGAGTAAGTAAGTTTTCCCATACACTAGTATTGATCACATATATGGGTCTACATCATGGCATATTTATGCAAATAATGCCAATAATATCTAGCAGCGAGTAGTTTTATGGTATTTAATTTGGTAGCAAAATGACCCCCACAAGGTTTATCATGGTAGGCTCTAAGAATGTCATAAGCTTCATCTTCTTAGATACATCTTTTCATAACTGAATCTAGTCTAGTGATAAAGAGATATTCTATAATCCATAATTAATCTCTCCTCTTTTGGATTAGATATTGTTTTTAACTAGGTGAGAAATATTGTGGTAATGATCCTACAAAAAGATAGTTAGCAATATCTATGACCCAAGGAGATTGAATTGTTACAATAAATAAATGTTCATTAGGAAAAGAATCATCAATAATAGGATTGTGCTCATCATTTTATAATTGAGATATAAAATATACTACTACATTATCCTTACCTGGTCTATCTACAATGGTAATATCAAACTTCTACAATAAAAGTAACCAATGAATTATCCTTCCTATTAAAATAGGTTTGTTCATTAAATACCTAGTTGTTTCATGATCTGTGTGGATGAATATTTGGTAATCTATAATGTAGTGTCAAAAAAAATTGATGGCATAAATGATGGCAATAAATTAATTCTCTATTATATTTTATTTGAGTTTATCCCCTTGAAGATTCTTACTGATAAAATAGATTGCATAACTCAAGGATACATTTGTTGGGCTAAGGATAGTTTCTAAAGTGGTGTCAGATGCATCTATGTGGATGTGAAAAAGCTTCTTATAATTAGTCCCTCTTAGAATAAGAGTTATTATGAGAAGGTCTTCGAGTTTTTGAAAGGTAGTTTGACAATCATTAGTCCATGTAAATTAAACATCCTTAGTAAGCAATCCAAATAATGGGGTGTCGATTTTAATAAAATCTTTCATGAATAATCTATAATAACCAACATGTTTTAATTATCTTTTAATTGACTATAATATTAAGGGGTTGGTTAAAATTATCTCTCTTTATACCTTAGATCATCAATTAGTTAATGGTAACTTTGTGGATGACTTATTTCTTACTCATCAAGAAGATGAAGAGTTAGTTAAGAATGCCATGTAATGCCTAGATATTTTTTGTTTGGCATCATGATCTTCTATCCAATGGAAAAAGACCCAATTATATAGATAGTATTTATCTCCTAAACCCCCTTGGCTTGAGGGTTACCAATGGCAATGTATCCTCCCAAGTGTTTAATTTAAATTCCTTGAAATTCCTTTTGCCTTTCGAGCCTCCATTGTTGATCTTTGGTCTTATGTCAACTAAATGGTTGAAAATAAAATTGCCTGTTGAATTACTAGGCCTCTTAATTTAGCTGGGAAATTTTAGATTTAATTTAAGGTTTTGGTTTCTACTCATGTTAATTAATATTCATTTTGGGCCCCTTTTAATACCTCCTATGCCAAGTTGTAAAATCTTCTGCATGACTTCCTCTAGGCTAATTATGAAGGCCATCAAGTGTTTCATAGAGTGTCTTAGACCATTTGATGTAGGCCTAAGGAATTAGGTGGTCTTAGCCTTATTGAAATTAAAGATTAGGGAATTTCTCTCAGTGTCAAATGTATTATAAGAGGCTTGGAAGGAGATAAAGCCTAGATGATCCTTCTCCAAAACTACATAGCTCAAGGATCTCCTCTAGGCAAGAAAGAATGGTAGGGTCTTTAATTTCACACCCTTATCCTCAATCTTATGCCTATCAAAATATATAGATATTTTGTTATACAAAGCATATGGAATCCCTAAGAAAAGCTCAAGTATCACTTGGTCTAGATTGGAGATGGATTTAGGAATGATCTCTCTATTAATTCTCAATCTCTCTAGTGATCCCCTATTATCCATATACATAATGTTCCCTTTGCCATGGTTCCTTGGATAAAAAGTCTTAGGGTTTTAAAATATGGTATTAAACACATTAGAGATATTTTTTTAATATCTCTCAGGACTAGCTACCTTGAAATATTATGAAAGCTAGATTTTAGCTTAACAAAGAAGATAAAGATTCTATTTTTTAAATTTAGAATGTCATACCTGGTGAGTATCTACACAAAATTAGAGTATCCTATCTCAACCCATGGTGGAAGGATTGGAATTGGCCTATAACCAATATTTTTTGTCTGTATTCCCCTAGGTTGGGATATAATCTTCTTGCTCCCTAGCATATCGATACTAAGGCACTCAACAGACATTGGAGTCTTACTTTTCCTCACCATGTCTAGCTGAGGAGATTTAATAATATTTAGTGGTCTATCTTAGAACCTAAAAAAGGCCATTTTATTTGGTGCATTATGTATCAAGGGCTCCCTATTATATATCAACTCAAGTATATGGGGGTTCCTAATCCCACATGTTATGTTTGCCACTACCCAAAAACCATTAAGCACCTTTCTTGGTTTTGTCCCAATGCTCAATCTGCCTGGAGATGGATTCATTCTATTTTTAAACCCTTCAAACCTAAAATACTCACCTAGAAAATGGCTCTTTTGGGGGACTCAACCTTGATTCCTACAAGATACAACATATTTTGGCATATTTTTTACACTGATATTATATTTCAAATTTAGAAGTCTAGAAATAAAGCTTGTTTTAATCATGAAGCTATGGAAATTGGGTTTTCATTTTATAAAAAATTTAATGTGATATCCAATGTTACCCTTTAGATCTAAATCTCGATGGAGAAAGTGAGGATAGAAATTCGCCATTTATGGGAGCTACTAGATCACTAAGGGAATGTCCTTTGTGATATCTATTGAGAGCCACTTGATTACACTCCTCCTCAAGGATATGGTAGAGGAGTTAAGAATTCTCATTATTGAATTCATAGGTCCCAAAATTAGAGGAGCTCCTCTTCTTTATCTCACTAGCCATTTATTGGGTGTGGATCATCTCATCATGACAGTGGTAGTAGAGAAGGTTGGGTGGCTCCTAGTAGGACAAGTTCTCATGCCTAACACTTACCATTTATCCACCTTGGTAGAATTATAAGTAGACAAAACAAACTCAAGAGAAATAGAATGATGTATGGGAACCTCTTACCTTATTGAGGACCCCCTACTAATAAGGGATGAGGAGGGAAGTCTCAGGACCCTTTGCTACCTCTACCACCTGTTACCATGTTCATTGTTGATGCTTAAGGAAGTTGCTTGTTATTTTGTGCTTTATCCATTTTTTGGTTATTAATGCACAAATGTTAGATATGATGGCCGATATGGCCTTCTAGTTTCTTTTACTACTTTCTTGGGGATTTTTTAGCGTAGTGTATGTTTTGGGGTGTGAATTTTCCACCCATCATTTTTATATGACTAGCTATATTTTTTTTTGTAAAGTCTTTTTTATTTAATAAAGTGCACTTTTTTAATCAATAAAATTTTCTAACATCTTTTTGCTTCTTAGGTGTGGGTATATCCTTAATGATACTTTTCTTTTCTAGGTCAACTTGAATTCTAGTAGGGGATATGTGATGCCCCAACACAATATCTTTAGTCATAAGCATATAACACTTTTCATTGCTCAAAGATAAATTGGTGGTGTTGGAAACATTGAAGAAATTTCTCTAGGTTGATCATCATTTTTTTGAATGTATTTTCATAGAAGGTGAAATCATCCATGTATATTTCAACACAATCATGGGAGAGATAAAAAAATATGCTCAAAATGGCCCTTTGAAAAGTAGTTTGGGCATTACAAAGGCTTAATGGTAAGACAACATAGGCATAAGTTCCCCAAGGGCAAGTAAAAATGTATTTATATTGGTCTTGTGGATCAATTCATATTTTATTGTAGCCACTATAGCCATGTAGAAAAGAAAATTACTTTTTCCCAGCTAATGTATCCAACACTTGATCAATAAATGGAAGGGGAAAATGATCCTTCCTAGTAGTAGCATTGAATTTTTTGTAGTCAACACTATTACACCATTTCCCTCCTTTATTAATGACAATAACTATTGTAAATACCCATTGGCTATCCAAAATAGGATAAACAAATACTGCATCCAAGACTTTTTACAATTCAGTTTTGATAATATATTTAATTATAAAATCCATTCACCACTAGGGTTGGTGAATAGGTTTTCATTCTTATTCAATATGAATGTGATATGTGCATAAATCTAGGGGTATTCCTCTCATGTCATGTTAATTCAAGGAAAATGTTATTGTGTGATTTCTCAACATTGTAACTAAATTTATTGCTAGGGTGTTAAGGAGGTGTCGATGCTGAGAGGTTTGTTTTCTAGAATATCTAATTACTTTTTTAAATAAATAATAGTTTTTATGTTGGTGATTAAAGGAACATAGATGCATTTATGGGGTAGTAAATGATGGAATATTCAAATGTCTCTTGTAATTTTAGCAAGATCATTCTCAAGAAAGGTATTTTGAAGAGGGCATAATGTACATTCCAATAGGTTGGTGGCTACAAGATCTTATCAATAGGTGTTTTATAGGATACCAATAAGGATAATGTCTTCTTATTATGCCTACAGAGCTATAATTTGATTGATTATGTAGATATTATATAAGGATACATCTTCCTCAAAGTCATCAATCTAAGGGGTTGGGCTATCATTTTGGGAAGGCTGACCTGATGGATACAAAATAATTTTTTGGTGTTATTTTTGTTTGAAATTATCATTTTTCCTAACCTATATCCAATAAAATCATTAACAGTGGCCAACCATGAGCAACCAAGGATGAGAGGATAACCCACCAAGTTGCTTTTTAGCTGCAAGATAATAAAGTCCACTAGATATTTGCAAGAGTCCACAGTGATAACAAGGTCCTCAATAATCCTCTTACACTTAACAACTAATCTATCATCCATTTAGAGGATGGTGGGTGTTGGATGGAGAGTGTCAAGTTTTAACTATTACATGGTCTCCATTTTCATCACATTGATGGTTTCACCTAAGTCAATTAAAGTATTTGAAATGGGTTGGCCATGGATGCTAACATTAACTATAGGACTTCCTAGATTAGAATATTTTGGGAGAACTATGTTTCCCAACATAATATATGCTAGTTGGCCAATGACTTGGACTATTTTAGGATCCTTTTTCTTAATTCCTAGTTTTTTTCAAACATATCTCTCTAATAGCTTTATTGTAGATAACATTGTCCTTTATTTCTTGAAAGAGTGGGATTTTTACTCACACATTCTTGAGTTATCCTAAACTATCAAATTTGGTCTCTGGTTCAGGATGTGATATGTCTAATCTCTATAGAAAAGGAGGATTGTTGGTTTCTTTTAGATTTTTTGATGGACTTAGCTTAGGATTTGGCTACGGGTAGCTATGGATTAGTATGGAGTGTAGCTGGTTCAAATTGTTATTTGATTGTGGGTGAGGTGGGTTATGAAAGAACACAACTTGAGCAAAGTTAAACTTGATTAATATCTAAGGTGTATGCTTGATATTGCATTATTTTAGTGGATTATGTAGGTTAAACTGACTTATTGGTAAGATTGGGAATGGGTTTGATGGGTAATTGAGTGGTTTAAATAGGTTTATGAGTGTTTGGCATTATGTCTTTTTATTGTTGTGGTTATTGTATTTACTGAGGAAAACATTGATTACCTCTCCATTATTGCTACCATAGATTAGAGGGATAAAACCATTGTTGGTTTTGGATATGTCTAAGTTGAGATTGTTATCCATTTTCTTACATCCATAAGTGATTCTAGAGTAGCTACCAATTTGTTTGGGAATAGTTTTGATTGGGTATATTCATCCAAGAACCATATTGAGGATTATTTGAGAATTGAGAATTTGAAAACATAGAGTTTGATTGAATACATGATCTTTGTACCCATAGTTTCCATTAAGCCACCAAAAAATCTTGATTCTCATCTTCTCTTATAACATGTAGGTCCACTTTCTCAAAATTCTCCTCAACTATGTTGGCTACTCGAGCTTTCATAGAATGACATGTGTAATCTATCTTCTTATTTTTGAATTTAGGAAATAAGAGGCTAAATATTTCTTAGTTTCTTCCTGATTCCTTTATGTATGTAATGTATCAATTTGAGTAGCTAGATGGTTCATAATGTCCTTCTTCATGTCCTAGAGCAAGTTTCTAACTTCACCTTTAGATAGTCCTGCTACAGATGTTACAGGAAGGGTTTTACCCCTAATTTTTTTCATGGTTTATCTAGAGTAATTTGTACATAAAATTATTAGTTCATCAAAGGGTAGTGTAGAAACATCACCACTAGACATTAGATCTAGTTCTTCCAGACAATCATCTTTAATTCCTTTTAGGAATATCATCTTGATTGACTCCTTGTCTATTGTATTCTACTTGGATTTTTGTAAGTTAAATAAAAATATTTCTATATATTACTATAATTACTCATCATCAGCTTGTGCCATTTTGAATATGTCATCTCTCTTTTAGTTCTTAACCCTAAACTACTCTTCGTATTTCATCAAAAACTTCTCCTTCATTTCTTCCCAAGTAGAAATGGCATCCTTTCCAAGTCCCATGAACCATATAAGTGCTTAATTTTTGAGTGTTTCTAGAAAAAATTTGAGATTCTAAGTGTCTTGATTATAATCATAGCTATGGCATAAAAGGTCAAACTCAAAAAGAAATGTGTCTAGATCATCATATGCTTTTCCCCTAAAAGTAGGTAGGGTACAGTGAGGGATATTCTTCATGGGTGAATTTTTTTCAAGAGTAAGGATAGGAAATTCAAAATTATTACACTCATTATTAGTGTTTTCTTCCTAGTTATCCCCCATGAATACTCTTTATGTTGGTAGATGAGAGGTTTTTTCTACCCACCACTCAAAATTCTTATTAACTATTTTATTTCCTGGGGTGTAAAAGATAAAGACTTTATCTTTTTCCTTAAGAATTTATGGTTTCTTATATAATGGGGATGGTATGGAGGTTTTATAATATTAATTATTGTCTTGACAAAGAGTATCTCTAAATTGGAAGATTATATTGGCTTGGTGTTTCTTCTAGGAGCAATAATAGCCTTGAATGTTTCCTTATCAATGAATTTGGGGGACAGAGCGAAGTGACCTTTATATTCTTGAGTATGAGGTCATAAGGTGGGAATTATCAAAGGTGGTACATGTGGGTCTCTTCCAAGGGTATGAACCTCCTCCAGGTCTCCAACTTGTGCAATTAGTCAATCCAAAAATTATTCTTTCTCTACCTTTTCTATTAACAACTACGAGTGATATTCAAGAATTCTTTCGTGTTCCTTAGTTTTTATAGAATGAATTTATGATATTATATAAATTATTTATGATTCAAGAAAAAATATTCCTATATAGTCCCCTTCACTTTACATACATCAACCACTTATTTTTTTATCTTTTCGCCCACCTTGCCTACACAGGGTTAGTAATATGGAGGGTTTTAAAAGTTTACACTATCCTACTTGAAAAAAGGGAAATTTAAACTATGAAAGAAATAAATATTTAATATAAATAAAAAAAATATTTGGAAAAAATAATAAACATCCAAAAATAATTGTTATCAATATTGAAGACTATAAGTGTGTGACACCCTTCCTCGATAATGGCATCAAAAAATGACTAGTAACTGATTCACAATTAGATACACAAATCTTGACCAAAATGAGTAAGGAGAGTTACCATATACCTATACCTTCGAATTTATTTAAATGCCAACATTTAGATGTGGACTTGATAGGATGATGTCACTATATGTGCACACTCAATATTCTAGTTTGACCTTCTAATTGTTATCTAAGATGTTGAATTCATGAAGTAAATGTAATTTTGTAAATTAAATAGGAACATAATATTGTGAAATAAATTTTTACACATTGGAATATTCCTTAAAAAAATATAATCAAGAATGTAAATCACCCAATTCAAAAATAAAACACACAATGCATAAAAAATTCAAATAACATGCTTAGATTTTTAAATGGGTTGGATTATCATTGTAAGGATTCCAAAGGGGGTCCTTCCTCCTTCCTAATTCAGATTCAATCCTTCTAATCATAACACTTAATTAAACTCAAAAAATCTTGTTCATATTAATCAAAAATGCATCAAGGAATTGATACATGAAATTATAATAACAATTGCTTGACAAAATGTACTTTTGATAATATCTAATCAACATCTACTATCTCAACTTTGTTTCTACACACACACACACACACACATGCATATACCATAGAGGAGCTTATTTTATACAAAACAATCTATATTCTAATCTAAGAAACATTTGACTTAGGATAATCAAAATTGGTTCTTTTTGATAAAGTCATATTTCATGTGAATTCTAAAATATTTTTGTAGGACAAACAAAAATAATTCATTCTTAAACCACTTCCTTATTGGTCTCCATGAATGTTATAGTTGTTTTTGTGAGTTTTTTTAAAGAGGAATTAAAATTTATTCATTCGTGGCTTGGTCACATAGTGGCCATAGGATAGTCCATGTAATGAGATTCCTTTTCTGTAGGATGTTCCATGTTATATACCTATTTCTCGAGAACATCTTTAAAACACATTATAGAAAAAGTGTCCTAAAGCAATAGATACTTATCATATATTTAATTTCAATACATAATTGTAACTATTCAAATATTATAGAAACATAATGATATTTAAAGGATTATGGTAACTTGAGGAAGGAAACTAATGGGAAAGTACTCAAAAGCATGGTTAATAATAACAATGAGTGAAATAGATGAGGACAAGAACATGACATTTCCGGGCCTCATCAATGATAATGATATCTATTATGTTTGTTTCATAAACACATTATTATGCTTGAAAAACACTTTTTTATTTAATACATTTTACATGTCAATGATATATGTTATAAAGTTTATTATGTTTAAAATACTCTTGTTTTGTACTTTTAATATTTAAATTTATTATGCTCAAGATTAAATATTCTATGGAGATATAGTAGCATAGTATTTGATTAATACTTGGGTGAATATTTATTTTATCAACTAAATGAACTAGATCATAGTCTATATTTTAAGGTTGAATGCATTTATGATTGGATTATATATCTCATTTCATGTTAAGGAATACCTAGTTCTAATGTTGTGTGTTTTGAATCCTTTAATATGGAAGTAAGGATACATGTTATATAGGTACAATCATGATAGATTATGATATAGTTTTACAATCCTAAATTTATTTTCATAAATCTTAAATATTCTATGGAGATATAGTAGTGTAGTATTTAATTAATTCTTTGGTGATTATTGATCTTATGAAGTAAATGAACTAGAATGGAGTCTGTACTTTAAGTTTAAATGTTTGGTTAGAATATATATAGTCTGTACATTAAGTTTAAATGTTTGGTTAGATTATATATATATATATATATATATATATATATATATATATATATATATATATATATATATATATATATATATATATATATATTTAAACTTAATGTACAGACTATATATATATATATATATATATATATATATAGTCTAACCAAACATTTAAACTTAAAGTACAAACTCCATTCTAGTTCATTTCAAATTAAGGAGTACCCAATTATAATTATGTGTGTTTTTCATCCTTTAATATGGTAGTAAGGATACAAGTTATTTTGATATAATCATGATAGATTGCTACATAATTTTAAGATCTTAAATATGTTATCATCAAGCTAAAATATTCTATGGAGATATAGTAGTTAGTTTTTAATTAATACTTTGGTAATTATTCATTTTATGAACTAACTGAACTAGATTGTAGTCTATATTTTAAGGTTGAATGTTTCATTGGACTATGTATCTCATTTCACATTAAGGAATATACAATTATAATATTGTGTATTTTTCAACCTTTATTATGGAAGTGAGGATACAAGTTCTATTGGTACAATCATGATAGATTGCTAGATAATTTTAAGATCTTAAATGTATTGTCATCAATATTAGATATTATATGGAGATATAGTATTGTGGTATTTAATTAATACTTTTGTGATTATTGATTTTAAGAACTAAATGGACTAGACCATAGTCTATATTTTACAGTTAAATGTTTTCTTGGATTGTGTACCTCATTTCACATTAAGGAATACCCAATTATATTGTTGTGTGTTTTGCATCCTTTACTATGGTAATAAGGATACAAGTTATTTTGTTTATGATTATGGAGCCTATATGATTATTATGTTTTCATCCATTAATAATATCATAGCTTTATTTACATTTATAATATCATGTAGAGGAGTGACACATCAAACCTATTATATTTTGGTTACATCAATGTAATTGGGCGGTGCTTGTTGTTGCCTAGTTGCATCATGCAGTTGAGTGGTATTTTCTACTATTATGATACATCATGTAGTCAGGGGGTAGTTATTGTTGCTTGGTTACATCATGTAGCTAAATGATAAGAAGTTTTGCCTAGTTGCATGGTATAATAAAACAATAATAGTAACTACTAATTTTGGTCTCATGGTATCTATAGGAGTCTTCAAGGTTATTTTAAAAAAAATTAAGCTCATAAAATTGGATTGTGTACATAAAATTATAATAGGACAAAAAAAAGTGTTAAATTTTAGTTTTTCTATTAAACAAGTATTGCTACATTTTTAATGTCTCAAAGGAATTTCATAATTTTTATGTGAAATTAAAGACATCAGTTCTAATTGTGTCTCAATTAATCCATAGAGAGATTTTATAAAACTATCAAGTAGTTTTAGTGCATGAAATGGATTTAACAATAAGACATAGTGAGAAATATATATATATATATATATATATATATATATATATATATATATATATATATATATATATATATATATATATATATATATATATATATATAAAGTTAATCATATGGCTATCACTAGTTTTACTAAAACCAATCTTTTAAATATTTAAAAAAATCAAAAGAAATGAAATATTTTAGAAAATAGTAATTACTATACATATCAAACTAAACTTGGGTAGCTGAAACAATCATCAATAAACTTGCTCATCATAAGTTATATTTACATCTACCATGTCAATGCCATATTCAATCTCAGTATTTGCATCCTTTCTATTGGTAATTGTATTATTGACACCTCTTCTTTCAAATATAAAACTCCATGTTCTTATTTCTCTTTGATTAGGAAACTTGTCCATAAAATAACATGAAACATACAACCTTTTATCCAATACATTACAAACTTTTTAATTCAAAAAATACAATGCATTAAATACTTTCCCATATTCCACATAACCCAAAATAATTGTTTGAAAAAGTTCATATAATCTAAAATATTCACTAATACTTTCATATAAGATGCTACTAGGATAATGTTTTTTACATAGATGTATAATTGCACCATTTTCATTTGGCTTAATTAGACACTAAAATTGATCCATCATTGTAAATCTAAAATGTGTTGACTGATATGTTACTAAATATTTTTGAAAATTACCTTTAATTTCAAATATATTCACCTTTCTAGATTTATAGGAATGCTTAATAAGGGAACCCATGTATTTGTGAAATAAAGTGTTAATCTGTTGTTGATTGTTAACACTAATCTAAAAAATAAGATTCATAACTCCCAATACCTCCAATAACTCATCCTTTTGAACATGTTCTATGATCTCTGAAGATAAAATTTATTAGATTATACTTAATTTAAATCCCATTTTGAATATAAAAGTATCATATAAAATATGTCTTACAAGTACATCTTTAGGTTCAACTCCCACAAATTCAAGTCTTATGTATAAATTTTACATTGGGATATCCTTGTCATTTACCATAACACAAATATGATCACGAATATTGAATTTCAAATAACTCTCAGGATTCTTAAAATTTGCCAAAATCTACCATGTTCCAAAAACCAGTCCATGAAAGCTTTCATTCGATGTGTATAATATATTTAGAGATTGACATTCTCATTTTCTCAAACATATGAAGTCAACAAATGTATATATCTCTCTTGGGAATGCTTAATTAAATAATTGATTTCCTTTAACATTAGTAGAATATCACATAATGTTAGTATTTTTTTCAAATCTATTAAACAATATAACAAATATTTTTCCTTGTCAACTTCCATTTTTATAAAAGGATTATGAAACAAGTTAAACCATTTTTTAGTAGACATAACACAAAATAATCATAAATAACTAATGTGTTAAGACTAACCCCTCAAGGGGCAGTGTTAATGAACTCAAAGAAGTAATTATAGAAGTAAGGCAATTGAATTAGTGACTCTATTTCAAAATTTCTTGATAAGCATGATTATGCCTAGATTTGGTGCTCCAAGTCTTTGTCAATGAATTATAGCATGCACATCTATCATCTCTTATTTCACCAATGGCTTTGGTTCCTCACTTTGGTCAATTTGGGTGAATAAGTGAATTTATTTATGCATGATAAAATTACACAATTCAAGCTTAAAATTTATGTCCATGGCTCACTTATTTATATCTTTTCTAAAATATTTAGAATCAACCATGACCATACATATTGAGATCAATATGTATGTCCATGGCTTGATTTAATCTTGGAGGGATAATTAATGAATACGGTCATCAATATTTAGAATAATGGAGTATTAATAAGCTATATATAGCCTTAATGTATATATTTTCCTCCATTGATGCCTTATGGATAACACCTATATGATGATGTTATGGATGATACCAAAATGAATAATGAATTTACAATAAATATATATTCAACAACTTTCATGGATTTTCCACTTAAGATCCTAATTTATTTTTATTTACATAAATGAATTTAATTACTTTTATAAAATTCTTTAGAAATTAGTTGCACACTTAATACAACTAGTCATAAATGTCATTTTATAGAGTCATAATTGACTGGAGTATAATCAGAAGATGATAGTTGTGTACAATGTAATAACCTAGCTCAGATATTATACATACAAATTGACACAAGTACACAATGTGTGCAACTAAATTAGAAGATTTTAGTGGTCTAAAATATCATTTTGTATGGTCTTAATTTGATTTTAAGTGAATTAAGAAAATATAACTATTATATAAAATAAATTTCCCTAATTTGGGATCAATAAAAAAGAATCAACACTTATATGTGATGAGTGTGGATGATTTAAAGTGTTTTAGTAATTTTGGTCTAGATTATACATTGTTATGAAATGTTGTTTAGATTTACAATTTTAACACAATAGTGATAGGAATTGGATTTTGATATTTTTCCCTATTTGAGAAGGCATAGTAATACATTTGGCCAAATTAATGTATTTTCAAAGAATAAGAAGGTTGTTATAATGATTATAATTATAATAAAGTCATTCCATCTTTTCGCTAAATTTTTCATGAGTCATAGATTAATGGGTTTATGAAAATGTCCCATATAATGTTTGGGAAGCCCATGATACCCCCTAGAAGGGAGGATGGAAAATTTTATTTGATGGGTTGTCCTTGGATCAGAATAAAAATAATGACATAATTCAACAAGTGAGGCTAAAAATGTAATATATAAAAGAAAAAGGCTTGAAAATGGATAAATGGGGGTCCTTTGAGCATGTAAGGAAGATGAATGGGATAACTATTGCCAAAGGGTTGAAAATTTTGAAAATTTACTATATTTTGACCACTTGGGGGTAAAAACTATTCATTTTTACCCTCCACTATACTAAATTTTAGCTCTGAGATTTTAGTGTAAGAGAGCTAAGCAAAATGGCTAACATCTGACACCACCGACACCTTGGAGAATATGTGTGAGAATATTAGCAACCACTAGGGAGCATATCATTGATAATTGTCTATTTTAGGTTGAATTTTTACCCTTGGAGGGGTTATTTAGGGATCTTCCAATTGAGCTACACAATGGGAATAACCCCAGGTTGTGAGTCACCTATGATGGGGTTGGAGCTCTAGAGAAGGCTATATTCCTCTTAATGCTCACCTTAAAATAATGCAAAACTAATGATTCATATGGAAAAGGCTTAGAAAGAGGATAATGTCTCCTAATAAGGCTAAAAAGTGATGCACCAAAGTTAAAATGGACACTCATATAAGCTTTAACACATACTAGATCAACATAGGACAACTATAGCTCACACAACCTCAAAATCTCACTAGTTACATAAATATTTCATAGAATAGGTCCAAAATAGAAAACTAATATAAACCTAAAAGTTATCTTGAAAACACCTTCAAAGAGGTAAGAATAAGGACAATAAACAAGGAAGAATCTCCTTCATAAATTCACCATACACAAGCATACTAATCACTGATCAAAGACAAGAGATAAGAAAAGAGTCGGACCTATTACTTTAAAAGGTAGTTATTACAATATTTTGATAGGGTTTAACAATATCAAATGATCAAAATTTTGTAAGAGTCTCAATGAGTATCCTTGTATTAGAAAATAATGATAAATTCTAAGAGCTTTGAACCCCCATAATAGGAATGAGACTAGGATATATAAGATAAGGGAGAGAGAGAGAGAAATAATGTGGGAACATGCCATTAGAGAAGGAACACACTATCCTAGATCACTAATTGAGATTGACTTTCCACCTTTTTGATTTATGAGGACACTATTCATGGATTACTAAGTGGGAAAGTCCCTAGAGGTTTTGAGTATACATTGAATGCACTTACCTGCATGTCCCATCCATAAAATGCTTTTATTTGATTCTTCACACCATATCCCACTAAAAATAAAACTTTAATGCTCATGGATCTTATAAAATCATGGCTTTGTGCATTTTAGATGGTTCTTTGACAAATAAATGGCCATGTTGAAGGATGAGGACCCTTTGCATTAATCACACATCTTCTCTATTTCCATGTTTGGATCATAGGTTTATTTTATAGGTGAAAAAACAATCTAAGATAATTGGTTTTCCTATAGTCTTTATATTAATGCAGACCTATAGACTACATATCCCCTTTCCTAGATCGAAATATGTATAAAAAGACCCTTCTTTAAAAAATGGTGAAAATAGTCATATAATGAACCCTACAAGCCATAAAATGTCAAACCAAAGGTCCATATTAAGCTCTAATGGCATCCATTTATGTTCTTTATACTTGACTATATGGTTATGTATTTTTTATAGAATTTAATTGAGCCTTAATGGTCATATGTGACCTTTGAAAACCTTACCCTAGTTTGACCATTATCATGTGTTTAATATCTAGAAAGTCACTTATCTTCTCGACCTTTAATTTCATTAGTCATCAACTATGACTCAAATCATTGACTCACTAACCTTTGCTCGCACCATTTGATCTCTATGGTATGAGCTAATGTGAGCCCTTAAATCTATCTTTAACTTATCAAATCTATTCTATTTGGTGCCAATTGGGATCCCCACAATCATACTCAAAATCTACTATCAGTTTAATACTTTACACACTTATGCCATATGGTGGCATCTCAAGCTCCTTGACCTTTTGACTCATCTCGTATCATTAGATAATAATTTGTAAATTATCACTAATCATTGATATAGCTTATACCCACCTCCTTGTTAATGAAAATGCACCATTGGATCTCATCCCAATTAACCTACACCATTAAATCTTGTCTAAAGTGTATCCTTTTAAGGATTTTAACCCAAGTACCTTTGGACTAGCTTGACACTAGCATGAACTGGTAGATCTTATGTGTTAATATGTGAGCTCATGCAGACTATTAGATCATGACTAACTTTAAACTATTTAAGGACCTTTTAAACACAAATGGTCATTTTTCAAAGCTCAAAATTGACACTTGCATGAATGTCCTACCCTACATGTCCAAATTTTAATCTCTTTAACTTGAGCAAGAAAGATCATGCAGACATGAAACTTGTAGACCTTGTTTTTAGCATTAATTACTTTGATTTCATAAAATCTACTAGTCTCACAAGGCTTCCTAATCATATTTATAAAATGTGCAAGTAAACTAGTCTATTTGCTTTTGCATGACGTCTTGGTGTCAGTCTAGCTTTTCAAAGCTTGTTCTTGAAATATTTTCACAATTTATAAGGTTTTGAATGATTTCATAAGGCATATTCAAGCTTCTACATGACCCTAAATTTTTTGAGTAAAATGAAAGCTACTCAGGGACCTACTCTTCATATTTTGACAAACTACACTTTAAGTTGACTCAAAGTGTTTCAAAGCTTTGCAAGTTGCATGAGACCTTTAGACCATTCATTACATCTAGCACTTTATTAAACCAATTTATCCACACCAAGACACCTAGATATTCATTAAATCTAGGCAAGCTCTATAATTAGACCCAAAATGGCCAACATTTTTGGTGACATTTTGGGGTTGCATGCCTGATATGCAAGATTAGTGGTCTTAAATTGGTCCATTGGGCATATAGATTCTCAAGGATTCTCTTATGATGATAACACAAGGCTATCCCTATCTATAAATTCCTTTGAAATAATAAGAACTACATGAAATATAATAATAAAGTGCCCAAAGCACCAATTAAATATGAAATACATAATAGAAAGAAAATGTCCATAAGGCACTTAGGAGAAAACATGAAATCTACTCTAACATGTACATTATGTTACAAAGGATGTAATGCTTCTAATAGCAAGACTTTAGAATGAATTTCATTGATTGGGATGGGTAATACCTCTCCATCAATTTGGTTAAGCTAAAAATAATTAAGTTCTCTAGATCTATGGATCAAATAAGGACCACTCCACAAGCTATTAAACTTGGTGTGGTTGCCTAGTCTAGCCTTATTTAAGTTCCATTTGAGGATGATGTACCCTTAATTGAAGATAATTGATATATATATCTTGTTAAAGGTTTTATTGACCTAAGCTTTATGTGACTCCAAATTTTTCATAACAAGGTCCCTATTTTCTTCCAACTCCATGAGTTCTATCATCCTCACATTCATGGGCTCATCCTCCATCAACTCAAGCTAATGGGATAACTTAATTTAGGTAGCTCAAGAGAGATAGGCAATTTTTATTCCCTTCCATACACAAGAACATATGGATAATTTATAATGGAAACTTTAAGAGTCACTCTATCAATCTATAAGGTTGTCCTTAGCTTGGTGTGCCACATTATATGATTCTCTTCAATGGTCCTCCTGATGATCCTTAGCAAATTATTATTTGTGGACTCTACCAATCCATTTACTTGAGGATAGTAGTTAAATATGTGTTGAGGTAGATGCCTAGTTTGATATCCCACTCACTTGTCTTCATATCAAGGAATACCAATTCATTATCTAAAATTATGGTGATTGGGACACCAAACCTAGTCATAATGCTATCATAAAAGTCTAAAATTGGAGACTCATTAGCCTCCTTAAAAACAATGGCTTCCACCCACCTAGTGAAGTAGTCAGTTATAATGAGTACCCATTTATGCCCTACACTTGAAAATGTATAGATCATCACTATGAAGTCTAACCCCCATTACATGAAGGGTTACTCCACCTGAATTAGATTGAGTGGAAAGGCTGCTAGTTTTTACTTTCGTACAAAGAAAGCACATATCTAGAATTTTTTAACCCATGCATAAGAATCTTTGAAAAGATCAAACTAGTAATAACCATCCCTCATTACCTTTGTTATTGTGGTTCTTTATGCAAAAATGCCTCCTATAGGTCTGTCATGGAACTGTTCCAAGAGTTTAGTCACTTGGTCATCATCTTATGCAAATAAAGAGTACCCCATATAGGTACCTTCTAAAATAACTCCATCAACCAATGCATAAGGTATGGATTAAATCTTGAAATACCTTATTTTGGCTCTATCCAACTTTGGGGGCATTATCTTGTTACCAAGAAGTGAGTCATATTTTGAAGCTAGCTCTTTTGAAGTGGAGGTGTACCTACTTATGAGTTGTTTTGGGTAACCAAAACAACTTTCTTGTCCTCTTGGATATTTTTCACCATATGCTCACACAAAAATTTACCCCTAACCAACTTGTTGACTTTAATCTCTATGTCATACTCCATGACTTTGGTGATCCAAACTACTCTCTTTTCACTCAAATCTTTGTTAAAGAGAAATTCCCTAACCCCAAGGTGAGGCACCATAATATGAATCTTAGTTTTGGAAAGAATTGGTTTTAACTTCTTGAGACTCCTCAAGGCTTAAAGAACCTATGTTTCAATGAAAGTGTACCTCACCTCATATTATTCTAGCCCTTGAATAAAAAAATAAATTGGTTTCTCTATTCTTTCACCATTCTTTTACATCGATATAGCTGATATGTTTTCAACATTGGAAAAGGTGTAAAAGATGAAATCCTTGGATAAATCATGATTTATGAGTGAGGGGGCCTAGGTAATGGTGTGCATTATGGCCTTAAAATCTACCTTGCCTCCATCTATCCAACCAAATACTTGTATTTTCTTTAGCATGGTGGTGATAGGTTTTACCAGGTTTATATAACCAAGTATAAAGCTTCTCACAAAGTTAATCTTCCCAAGGAAGCTCTAGATCCCTTTCTTGTGTTTTGGCAAGCATAAGGTTAACATATCATTTACTCTATTAGGGTCAATGGAAAATATTTATTTTGAAATAATGTGACCCAAAAAATTACCTTTATGCATATAAAAAACACATTTATTGGGATTTAAAGAGATCCCATACTCTTTGCATCTCTGGAATATCAATATTATATGGTCCATGTGCTCATTGGCTTTCTTGGAGAAGATTGTGATGTCATCCAAGTAGACCAATACCATTTAATTTAGCATCCCCTAGAATACCATGTCCATTGATATTTTATTGGTTTCCCCAACATTGGTCAATCTAAAATTCATCTTCTATTAAGCAAATGTGTTCCATTTAGTGGTGAAGGTAGTCTTGTACTAGTCTTCCTCTCTCACTAGCACTTAATTTTAACCTGAATATCCATCCAAGAGAGAGAAGTATTTTGAACTATAAACTATTTTAAGGAGTTTCTCCATGGATGAAAAAGGATAGTAATCCTTCAAAGATACCCTAATAATATCCACAAATTCCACACAGAGTCTAATCTCCCCATTCTTCTTCTTTATAGGTACTAGATTAGCTACCCATGAGGAGTGCTTAATTGGGAAGATGATCTTGGTAAATTCCTTTCTCATGATCTCTTAAATATTGGGGTATATGGACCTATTCTTCTACCTAACATACTTGGCATTATCCTCTAGTTATATAGTATGTTGGGAAAATTTAGGATCAAATCCCCTTAGGTCACTATATTTCTAAGCAAAGATGTTTACATATTCCTCACAAAGATTTATGAAATAATGCCTTTCAATTTTAGTGTTTACCTTCCCAAGCTTGAGGAACTTGTCCTCAAACATAATAACTCTCTCATATTTATCTTCATTAGTTGACATCACTAATTTATCCTTCCTCATATGGTCCCCTTCATGAAATAGACCTTCTAGGGTGACTAGACCTTTAAGAAGCTTATTGGACCTTAATTGAACAATCTACTCCCCATACTAATGTTAAAATTTTCCTTGGTTGATGGAAGATAACTCTTCTTATTACTAAAAGAAACATGCTAATTGTTGTTCATTTTCAAAGACCTACCAATGAGCTTCATTATTTGGCGCTGATGGTCTTATTACCACTTTGAAATTTTGTTACACATTAGTCCATTCCAACTCATTGGGGATATCAAAATAAGCCTCCACAATTGCTAGCCTATCAACATGTTCATTCTAGCTCCTTATGACTGATTAGATGTTAAAGGCATCAAATTACTCAATTAGGTTCGACACTCTATATTTTTAAGACTTCATTAAGGGTTTCTTAGTGACATTATGACATCTAACTTGGTACACAACTAATTCATTATCCCCATAGACTTTCAATTTCTTGATCCTTATCTTACTAGCCTACTGAAAGCCATGAATAAGGCCTTCATATTTTGATACATTATAGGAAAAACTAAATTAGAACCTATATGAATAGATGCACTTGTAATTTGAAGGGGAAATTAACATAACACCTGTACCCACTCCATACTTTCTCCTTGAACCATCAAATAATAACATTAATAGACCATGAAGATCTTCTTGAAGTCTCATAAGGGATGGCATGGGTTGAATTTATTCATTTAAACAATAGACACCCAAGTCCCTTTCCTCAACACCCTCTAAGGGATCTACCAACTATATTTCATTCCATAGTTCATCCAAGAACATGTCTAGTACCTCTTCTACATGAGTGTTCAACTCCTTCCCCATTTTAAATTCATCCTCATCAATGATGGTGCAATTTATGTGGACATTATCTAGTCCATAGGGCTCTATTTGTAATTTTGTAATGGGCTCAAATTTTATTGACACTTTAACCACATACCTTGTTTTGAATGCCATATATGTCCTATCTACTACAAGGTATCCTTCAAAATTTGTAGTGAACTCTTTGGATAAGCATAGTAGAAAATGAGGAGGCAAATTTAAGATTAATACATCTTAAGCCATTAAGACACTAGGACAAGCATGTAGGATCATATTGAGGTCTTTGATTATGCTATATGGCTTGGTAGAAAAACCATCAAGTTGCAAAACTCCTTTGGACTAGAGCTCATATTTTAGACCAAGCTAATCACCTATGTCTTCTAGCATTACCGAGGCAATAACATCATTATCCACTAAGAAATTATGTATTAGAGAGTTTCCAATGATCATTAATATGTATAAGAGAGGATGTTTGACCACCTTACTTGATTTCCCTTCACTAGGCCCTTTGGTTATATTAGTGAGAACCTCATTCACCTTGCTTGGTGGATTGTTTGTAACTATTGTAACATTAATCATGGATGAACTTTCCTAAAGAATGTCCACTTGAATAGGCATGGAGAGCATATCCCACATGGGCACACTCACATTAGATTCATTCATTTTTTTAATGATGTTGATGGGTGAAACACCAAATTTTGCTTGAACTTTGGGAGCCACCACTATTGTTTGTTGAACTTGTGAGCATTGGGACACAAAAATATTCCCTTGATTCTGATTTTTTGGATGTATTAGAAACTTTGGAATGATAATAGGTTTAGTTAGTTTTATCAATGAAGGAGTAATGGTAGGAAGTTATTTGGCTGCTTCCAAATTACCATCCATGTTCCTTCTTTTAAATCTTGTATTTATTGCCACTAATATGTAGGCTTGGATAGAAATATCCTATTGGTTGGATGCATAGCACTCTTTTTGCTCATAATTGACCATGGTGGCATTTGGATAGTTTGGTCCCTAATTAAACCCTTGACCTTGGTGAGGCTCTTCTACCTTGGTCATAATAGGTACCTTTACATTTTATGCCATGAAAGCTATGTTTTACCCTAAATTAGTATATTATTATCATTGATCATTAAATGCTTGAGTGAAGTCAGTGGTTGGGACAATTGGTTGCCCAAAAGACTAATTCTAGGGCATGTTTCCCTCAACTTCTTGAGCAACATTGTTTTAAACTAGGACCAAGGTGTTGGTAGTGCTTGCAGCATTGGGATTATAGTTATTTTTCTTATTGTAGCCATATTTCCCTTATATTTGGTTTTGAACTTCACCTTGGCCTTAGTAGTTCCCTTTATATGGTGGCCTATTTAATTTAAAATATTACTACTAAGGTTTATATGAAAATTGATAAATCCTATTGAAATCTTGTTACCTCTTAACATTTACTATTTCATTTCCCAAAGACTGAAACATGCTCTAAAGTTCTTGGAAGTTATTTTGGTCTTGGGAATCACTAGATCTACTAGTGGAAACCTTCTCTTGTTTTGGTGTAGGTATTGTATCAATTATCGGTGTAGGAGGAATGACATCAAGTGGAGAGATAATAATAAGAGGTGGTCTAATTTCAAGAAATAAGGGCATTGGTGGTCTAGGTGTAATCTTTACAACCTAAACTAGATAATTTTATGCTTATCTGGCTACCTCATAAGCATCTAGAAGTATACTTACTCCCATTTATTAGATCATCACTACTATATCACTATTTAGAACCTTTAAATAATATATAAAAGAAAAGTTAGGGGTTGGTCTAACTGAGACTGGGATTTTATCTCATGTTTTTTGTAACTTTGTGTTGAAGTCTTGCATGACCTCATGAGGAGCTCTCTTAATGGCAGTTAGCTGATCTACAAGTCATAAATGGTCACTTTTATCCTCAAATCATTTACACATGGCTTCTCCTAATTGGTCCCACATTTTATTAGAATTAGTATCAAGGCATCTATACCAATCTAGGGCCTTTCCTTTAAAATAAGTAACTAACAAACTAATAGATATATTTTCCTCAATGACATTATGGATATTATAAAAATTGGCTATGCCCATGAGGTGCTTAGAAGGTGTTGTAGCTTGGTCTCCAGTAGAATAAGGGATAATTTTAAGGGCTATAACTAGGATAGGATCATAGTGAGGGAGGGTTAGAAGACTTTGGCCATTAAAATCCACTAAAAATTTAGGGATTGCCATGGTGTGATAGGATTTATCAAAGTTCTCCTTGTAGGGATAGGCCTTGAAGATGACCTAGGAGCAAATGTTCTCTAATATGGATGTGTATTGGAAAACCTTAATCATTTTTATGAATTTAAATGTAGTTTAAAAAATTCAAATGGAATGCCTCTTGAATATAACCTTGTTGTCACCTTTGGAATGAGATATAGCCACCAATCTACACCTAAGTGTTGAATATTCCTTTGGAGTCACTAGATGTTTAAATTTATGACTGCTACAAACTAATCAAACTAGCATCAAACTTGATCAATCTTTTCTTCAAATTGGGTCACACTAGTTATGTTATAAACTATCATAGGCTCAATTTTAACCCTTAGATGGGGGTTATTTATGCCCCTTATAAATTTATCTACACAATGGGAATAACCCCAAGTTGTGGGTAACCTATGATGGGGTTGGACCTCTAGATAAGGTTGGCTTCCTCTTGATTCTCACCTAAAACTAATGCTAAACTAATGCTTCATAGGGAAAAGGGTTAGAAAGAGGATAAGGGATCCTAATAAGGCTAAAATATGATACACCAAAGTTAAAATGGACACTCATATAAGATTGAACACATATTGGATCAGTATAGGACAACTATGGCTCACACAACGTCACAATCTCATTAGTTGCATAAATATTTCATAAAAGAGGTCCAAAATAGAGCACCACTCTAAACCTGAAAGTTAGCTTGAAAACACCTTCAAAGAGGAAAGTAGAAGGGAACTAAATTAGTAATAATATCCTTCACAAATTCACCATACATAAGCATACTAAGCACTGATCAAACATAATAAATAGTAAAATATTTGATCCTATTACTTCGTAAGGTAGTTCTTATAATATTTTGATAGTGTTTAACCATATCAAATGAGTAGAATTTTGCAAGAGTATCAATCAGTGTCCTTATCCTAGAAAATAATGATACATTCTAATAGATCTAAACCCCCATAATGAGAATGAGACTAAGATATATAAAATAAGGGGGGGAGAGAGAAAATATGAGAGCACACCATCAGAGAGGGAACACACTATCTTAGATCATTAATTGAGCTTTAGTTGCCACCTTTTTGATATATCAAGACACTATTCATGGTTTACTAAGTGGTAAGGTCCCCAAAGGTTTTGAGTATGCATTTAATGTACTTAGCTTCAAGTCCCAACCACTAAATCCTTTTCTTTGATTCTTCACACCATCTCCCACTAAATACAACTTTAATGCTCATGGATTTATGAATTTTAGACCCTTTGTATTAATCACATATCTACTTTATTTTCATGTTTAGTTCATAGGTTCATTTTATAGGTAGAAAATGAATCTAAGATCAATAGTTTTCCTATCATCTTTATATTAATGTAGACCTATAGACTACATATTCCCTCTCCTAGATTCAAATAGGTCTAAAATGACCCATTCTATTTGTACAAGAACCAAGATCTCATATATGCATGGACCCTTATTTAAATAATGGTGAACATAGTCATAAAATGAAACTTGCAAGCCATAAAATATTAAACCAAAGGTCCATATTAAGATCCAATGTAATCCCTTTATTTTCTTTATAATTTACTACATGGATATGTCCTTTTCATGATGTTTGACTAAGCTTCAATGATGGCATGTTCCCTTTGGAAATATTTCACTAGTTTGACCTTGGTCATGTGTTCAATCTCTAAAAAATACCTTAGCTTCTTGACCTTTGATTTCATTGGTCATCGACTATGACTTAGATCATTGACTCATTGACCTTTGATCACACCATTTTATCTCCATGCTATGACCTCATAGGAGTATTCAACTATATCCTTGACATGTCAACTCTATCTGATTTGGTGCCACTTGGAAACCCCACATTCATACTCAGGATCCACTATCAGTTTATTACTTTACATGCTTACATAACACAGTGGCTTATCAAGCTCCTTGAACTTTTGACTTATCTCATACAGTCAAATCGTAATATATTAATTATCACTAATCATTGATCTAGCTTAGACCTACCTCCTTAGTAGTGAACACACACCATTATATCTTGGCTCAATAAATTTTCACCATTAGATCTTATCTAACTTGTAACCTTTAAGTGTATTAACCCAGGGATGTTTTGACTAGTTTGACCCTAGTGTGAACTATCAGATTTGATGTGTCAATATGCAAGCTCATGTAAACCATTATATATTAATTAAATTAAAATTTCTAAAGGACCTTTTTAACTAAAACAATCATTTTGTGAATCTCAAACTTGACACTTTTGTGAATGTCCTAACCTACAAGTCTAACTTTGAAACACCATAACTTGAGCTAGAAAGCTTGTACAAACATGAAACTTGTCAAACATGTTCTTGGAATGAATAAATTTAATTGTGTATGATCCACTAGTTAGATGAGGCTTCCTAAGAACATTTATAAAATATGAAAGTAAACTAGTTTGTTTGATTTTGTGTGACATCCTATTGATGGTCTAGCTTTTTAAAGCTTATTTTTAAATATTTTATAAAATTTCTAAGGCTTCTAGTGATTTCCTAAGTCATATGTAATATTTTACATGACCCTAAATTGATTGAATACCATGAAACCTACTTGGGGAACTACTCTTCATATTTTGACAAACTATACTTTAAGTTGACTCAAAGCATTTCAAAGCTTTACAAAATGCATGAGACCTTTGGACCATTCATTCTATCTAACACTTTGTTCAACCTTCTGCTCCACACCAAGACCCTTGGATCTTTATTACATATAGGAAATATTTATTTTTATGTTAAAAATGGCCAATAATACCATTTTTTGGTACTTAAGTTTACATTTATGGTGTTTAATGTTATGTAGAAGTAAGTAGATTGGTGATCCTATAGTTTGCATAAATTTGTAAATGGTGATGTTTCCCTTGATAATGGTGATATCACCATAATTAATGGTGATATCACCAAATATTTGGTGGGGTTATCAATCAAAATGGAGAGATTTAGACTTAGTTGTCAAAATTGCTATTTTTTTTGTAAATCACCATTCAAAACGTGAGAACATTAGGTTAAATGGTAATATCACTGTGAATAGTGATATCACCCAATCAAATAGAATGAACACCCTACATATCATTGATAACTCCCTATGTATTATTTAATTCAAAAACCCACATTAGCATATAGAGAGGTTGACTTATGCAATGGCAAGATCAACCTGCTAAATAATGAGATCATTGATAAAATGATAAGGTAACCATAAGGACAAAAATAAATTAGAATAAGAGAGAATGAGTCCCATAGGAGATTAGTATATGCCTAAAATTAAAATAATTTAGGCAAAATTGAATATTTAGAATAAAAATGATTGACTTGCTTCTTTGTATTTTCACATACAAGAGCAAGTCAGGGTGATTACCACTCATGAGAAATGATCATGAGTTATCCAACATCAAGGCATATGGATAGATGAACTCATAGGCATACTCAAGGTAGTTGAGTTGTATCACCTAGCTTGGTTGCCAATAATTCATGTATATAGGACCTATTTGTTAGTACTTGTAGATATATGTCACTTTGAGACCTCTACATTCCATTTTTCAACTAGGAAGGCCACAGTCACTTTAGAAGATGTTCATTATATAATAAAAGTATTAATTTAGGACCATAAGATAACATAGATTTTAGTGGGATAATGAGCTATTTTGGAATACTTGATTGGTGTGACAAATCTATAGGTCCTCGAAGGGACCATAAACATAGATGCATTAAAGGACTTATATTATCTTCTAGATGGTAAGGCAAGAACAACAATAGCAAGGGCACCATCATAGGTACCAACACCATTATAGGGGATAGTTCCCTTAGAGGTAGTTGTATTTTTTGATATTATTAGTGGCCTTATGCTACCAACAAAGAGAATGCAATTCTTCCCTCTTAGTCTGATTAGAGTGGTCTAGGAGATGTTTAACCACTTGACATAATTTGGATAGGGTCCCATCATGTTGGCTCAGCTCTATAGAGACATCCATATGATAACATACCAGAGGTGGTAGATCATTGGAGAAAACACACTATTTTGTATCTAGGCATGGGAGCTTATATCCATTGAGTAGCCAGTGGGGTTGTGGTATCATTGGGGACTAGAATATTTAGTAGATTTTGGGTGGTATCTGATAGGTGTAGGTTTACATAACCATCTTGGATACATACCTTTTTACAAATAAGTTATACCTGATATGGTGAATGGCAAATTTATCTTGTGGCCATATTTAGTAACATAATGGCTCTAGGTTGAGGATATTTTCATTACTGACTTCATGATTATTTTGTTCTATATCATAGGTTACCATGAATTTTTAGTGGAGAGATAAATATTAGATCAAGTCCAATGACATTTTGGCTTTCATTAGGATATGCTAGGGGGTCCCCACTACTTTAAACATGTGACTAGGGAGATTTGAGTGTGTGGCATCTAATACCACAAGACCAAGTAATTATAGACTATGGCAGGGTTCAACATGTCTTATTGGACTATATGGGTATGGTGGTAAATCCTAGCATGAAAAATACCTACATATCATGGTGGGTGATTAGTGCACACTATGAGTCAGGATAACCATAATATATCATCATTAACATCCATTAATATGCCATTTAGGTTGAGCATTGCATGTATTCTTAGGGCTTATAACTAGTCTAAGGTAGAATGTGAATGCTTTTGTCTCTTTAAGCTTATGTGAGTCTGAGTTAACATTCTTTACATAATTTTCTAACTATTTTTGTGTTTATTCCTCCATTTTTGATATGTAAAGGTATTATAGTATCTAAATAAGAGTCTTGATATGGTCCCATGAATACAACGAAGGGGCTTAGTCACAAACCTATCACACTATTGAAAAGATTCATAATATTTAAGGAATTCTATGGACCTTGGTAGATAGCTATGAACTTTCACAGTCGAGCTATAGATTTTGATAGTCGAGCTTTAAATTTTAATAGTTGAGCTATGTATTTTTATAGTTGACCTATGAACTTACACAACATGTACAAAATCATTTAAAACATTTTTCCAAGGCATTCCAAAGGTTCCTTCAAAAATTCTATGATGATCTAGATTCCTCCATCTATATTTTAGATACTTTATATTTTTAAATATATCTATATATAAACTTCTATCTATATGTAGCTTTCTATTTATAAAATTAGTAGATATAGGTTGTAACTTTGGGAAAGATGATATGAATACATTATATATGAGATTTGGTAACCATATATGGTTGGAATAAGCAGTTAAAAATCCCACAACGATCTCCCCAACCTCATGTGGATCTTTATTATAATGCACCTCCCTATTTTGGCCATATAAACCAATATTTAGGAGTATTCTCTTGTTTAGATAGTTAAGTTGTTACTAGTATATATGGATAATTAGTTTCCTTTGTATCTAATAAAAGATAGACCCCTACTTGATCTACAAGGGTGTGAAACATTGTAAGAATTTTCATTTTGTATATAGAATACAAGAACATTTTATGGAAAAGAATACTCTTTCAATTCTATGCATTAGTTAAGATTGTTTCCTAAGGACTAAATTATTTTGATCCTGAATCCAAGTGTAAGCAAGGGCCCACTCTCCAAGGAGATATGACAAGTGTAATTTTGGTATTTATAATTTTTTTCTTATTTTTTTAATTTGAATTAATAAAAATACTTTGTTTGATTAGATTGAAAACCTAAAAGTCAAATATACTATTAATGTGTGTGTCTGTGTACTTTATGATTCAAATAAAATTTTATCATTCCCTTAATTTTAGTAATCTTAATTCTATAATTTAGATTAAGTATGGATTTGGTAGTCAATTTTAGTTTGTTTACTTTTTAATAAAATTATGTGTTTTATTTCAAGTGCTTCATTTAGTTTGGTGTGTTTACCTTTTGAGAAAGTGTGTTTATTTTAGTGCTTAATTATAACTTCAAAAATAAAAATTTAAGATAGATCAACTCCAAAATCCACCCAACCAACACTGTTAGCTGAACCTAATAAACACCTTGCTACAGATAGCCTTGGACACTAGCTTTGGTAAGTAATGACACCAACAAAGATTCATTAAATGAAGGGATGATAATGACACCCATCATTTTTGATAGTGTTGTAGGGGATTTATTATAGTATTAGTAAGGTAAAATCTTAAGCTAATAGTAAAAAAACCAAAAATATAATAAAAATAACTCTCTTGTTAAATATAGGTAAAAGAGTAGGCAAAGGGATTCACAAGTAAGGTTTGTTATAAAATATCATAATCCTTTAGGAAAGAGAATGAAGGTACTTATAGAAAGGATAGAGAGTTTGAAGAAATAATTAAGAGAGTTTTTTGGAAGTGCATCTTGAGATCTAAAGGAATCTTCCTATGAGAAAATAGTAATTTTAGACAATGAATAGTTAGAATACCTTGAAGGATCCCCTTCTCTAAATATAAATTTATTTATAATGGGATAAAATTTAGGTCATGTAGAAAACCCTCATAGGAATCTTCTAGAGAGGACTTTATCTTACCATCATCCTTGAAAATGGTGATAAAGCAACAATGAAAAACATCTCCCCATCCATTAAACCTATCCTTAGAGGTCTATCCACTGAATACTCAGACAAATTCCTTTTTTAATTCAATGTTCTCTACCAAACCTATGATTACACTTCATACAATTAAATGTTGAAACTCTTTCCCTCTATTTAAGGAAGGAACAATGAGGTGGTTTATGGATTTATTAGGAAACTCTATCAACACATGGAGAGAAATGGAAATATTATTCTTGGATAAATACCAAGATTACTATAGGTTGAAGGATAGAAAAGAATAATTCTTAAAGATAAAACAAAATTAAGATGATAACCTTGAATATTATCTAGACCAATTTGCTTTAGCCCATAATAGGTATGGATATGAGCTATCCAAGGAAGTAATCAAAAATATTTTAATTAAATGATTGGATGATTCCTCCAAGTATTATTTGAATCTCATGGGGAAGGGAGATATTACCAAACTAGACTTCCAAGATATTACACTATTATGTACCAACTACTCTAGGATAAAACCTAGCAATAGGAGAGGTAAACTAAGGAAATGTAGTGATATGAACCAACTCATGGAGGAACCAACAAATTTTAAAATATATATACTAGTTAAAATAAACACAACATTATATATATTACAAGATAAATCTAAATCTAACACTGAACCACTAAAAATCTATTACCTAAAGTGCATATTAAAACATGCACTCAAAGATTTTCCTCTAAAAAAATAGAAATCTATAGAATATGTGATACTCAAGATCATGATATAATAAATTATAATCACCTTCCTTCTCTTAATAACCATATTAAGCATAATAAATAAACCATATAAGAAGTAAACTATGTGCAAATTCAAGGAAATGCCTTCCCACAAAATCAACCACAATATTTTGGCCCAAGGATTCCTTTTACATCATGGAATGTACCTCCACAAGTTCGGGGGGTGGTATAAACTCAGTGGGGAAACAAGGAATGGATTTCACAACCATAGATGATGCATTAACCTATTCAACAACCTTGGATACCCCAATATCATCATCAACCATGGTTAAATAAACATTGGAACCCTAACCCAAATGATAAAAAACAACAAAGGATGTTTCCATAATAACAAACATTGATGGATCCTTTAGGAACTCAAGCACCAACTATAGAAAAAGTAAACTATCCTAAGATACCTACCTAGATAATAAAAAATACAAAGAATAGGTAGGTTTATGTTAATGAAAAAATTGAAACTATAGAGGTAGGTACTATTGAATGTGTAGACATACATCTTAGGTTAGGAAAAACACTACAATAACCTCAGATTATCATCACAAAAATGCCTCATGAAAAACAAGTCAATAAACTCCACTAGTTAAAGAAGAAGAGTTAGAAGGGAAACCTAGAAAAATATAGGAGGTCACCATAACTCCTCTACTTTTTACCTTTCCAAAATGATTGAAGTAAGTTGAAGATAAAATCGAATCTAAATTTATTTAGGAGCTCAAAAAACTCAATATAAAAATACCATTATTGCAAGCCATTACGAACATTTCAGAACTCAATAGAGTAATCAAAATTTTGTGCATTAAGACACTTGGTAGGAAAAGGCAATATCCCAAGACTATATAGTTAGATGGAAAGCTTGTTTATTTACTAGCAGGTAAGCTACTTCTACCTAAGTATGGGTACCTATGGAGTCTTGTCATTTCTATAATGATTGAAAATAAAGAGATACAGAATGTATTGGTGGACTTAGGAGCTCATAGTAATGTTATGACTACTCACACCATGAAAGATATCTCTAAAAGGTATGAAACCCACCACCACAATCTTAAAAATGGAATATCATTCCACTACCAAAACATAGGGTTTCATAGAGGATATAATAGTAACTATAGAGTCATGGGAGTACCTATTTGATTTTATTGTTCTATAGCCTTTAAAAAACAAATTAGTTACCCATTGATCCTAGTAAGACCTTAGTTATCAACAATGATAAATTTAATTGATTGTATATTAAGATATATGACCTTCTCAAATGGTCTTAAATAAAATATCATTAATATATATCTACCTGTATAATTATCAATTAATCTTGTAAAATAGTTATGGGTAGATAAACCTATAAAAAACATGATAGTATCTCCTCTCTTTCTATGGTCACAATCAATTATCATATGGAAAAAATAAAGGATGAATTAAAAATAATTAATGGGAATTCTATGAAATTTCATAGTTTAGTTACGGACTTTGACAATCCTGCTATGGACCTTGTTAGTCCAGCTATAGAGTTTGTCCGACCAATTATAGCCTATGATAAAAGAAAATATAAAGAGATATCTTCCCATCCTTATGAACATCGATCCTTTTCCACCTCTTACATCACTATATATAACCATAAGTACATCCAACACAACATTATGCAATGGAAACATGAAGGTCAAAATAAATTTTTGATAGCCTTTCATTGTCCTCTAGCTGGAGTGGTTCCTCTAGGAGAAAAAATTGTCAAAGATGTTGTCACATTCCATACATTTTCAGATCCTTTTCCTTTCAATTATTTAATGAGTGAATAAAAATAAATAGATTCTCTTCATCTATCCACTTAGAAAATAATAGTAACACTAGGGAAGTTACTCAAAATAAATAGTTGGTTGATAGATGATTATGAAGTAGAAGTGTTTAATGTACTTTAGGAGCATACTGAAGCTTTTTATTGGGAATATCAAGACATGAAGGGAATACATCCTAGTGTATGATCCCATAATATCTACATAGAAAACATTAAACCAGTCAGGAAACCTTAGTGAGAATTAATCCTTAAGAGACATTGTGAAAATTAAAATAGAAAAGTTGTTAAAAGTAGGATTTATCTATCCTATCTCTAACATCCAATGGCTCTCTCCCTTGGTTATTGTTCCTATGAAAAATATTAAATGGAGAGTATGTATAGACTATAAGGAAATAAACAAAGAAATAATGAAATATTATTTTCCTTTACCCTTTATTGACCAAGTAACTAACAAGTTGGCAGGGAAAAGATGCTTCTAATTCTTAGATGGTTTTAGTGGGTACAATCAGATACAAGTTGCACCTAAAGATTAGGATAAATCAACCTTCACTTATCCATGGGGGAAATTTGACTATAGGATATTTCCTTTCATTTTATGCAATGAACTTACTACCTTCCAATGAGTAGGCTTAGCTATATTTTCAAATTTAGACAATGATTGTGTAGAAGTCTATATGGATAATTTCACCATTCATGGAGAATAATTTGATGAAAGTCTAAATAATTTAAGCAAAGTAATGAAAAGATGTCACTGATCCAAAAATTAAAATATTTGGTTGAAATATAATTGATTAAACAAGAACAACACAATTCAAATAATGTTATCTCTGAGAAGAGATGTTTTATTGATCAAATTTGTAGACCCAAACATATGCCTATCTCTAAGAAGAGATGTATCTTTTCCATTATAGGTTACATATTAATTTATACATGTTTTGAAGGTGTGAGGATGATGTGGAAGGTCACTAATCTCGAGGGAGATTAAGTGGTTCGACTTCCATGATTTACAACAATACAAAATTTGAGGAGTTGCTATTTTTAGAAACTTACTATTTTTATACTACACTACTAAAATTAAAATTTGTGACACTTAAATTGGTTTTTGTGGGTAAAAATCCATCAAGTGGATCTCAATTCCATCTCACATAATTCTCCTCATTCTTATATTTCTAATGGTTCAAACGATGAGTCAATTGGAGCTACAGTGCAAAAGTTATGGCTTTCGAAAGTTCCATCATTAATTGGGGTGGACCCATCACCTGAATTGTTGCCCAGAATAGTCCTTGAGCAATGAAAAATGGCTTATCATGGTAGATTAATTGATAATTTAAGGACATCATATTTATACAAAAGGAATCTAGGTGGATCCAAATAAAATTGAAGTCATTTAAAATTTATCTACTCTTCAAAAATAAATTGATATCAAAAGATTCTTAGGCCATGCAAGATATTACATAAGGTTTATAAAATATTTCAAAAAAATCATTACTCCTATATCTTCCTTGATAAAAAAAGAGATTGAGTTTGTTTGGAGTCTAGATTTCCAAGAAGTCTTTGAGACTATTAAGGAAAAATTGAGTTCTACCCCAATCCTAAGAGGACTTAATTGGTCACAACCCTTCCATATTTACATTTATGCATCTAATCATTATATGGGGGTATTTTTAGAACATAAATATGAATAATGACAAATGTAAACCATCTATTACATTATAAATAACTTGAATCATACTAAAATAAATTATACAACCACTGAGAAGGAATTCTATGTTATAATTTATGCCATAAATAAGTTGAGAAACTATATCACTAGTTACAAAATACTTATATACTGACCATGTAGCTATTAGACACTTGATGAACAAACCAGTGGTAGGAGGAAGAATCATAAGATGGCTATTATTGTTGTATTAATTTGACATAACAATCATTGATAAACCTGGTAAGTCCAATGTGATTGCTAACTTTCTTTCTAGATTGAATGGTGTAGATAAAGAGGGACCTATAGAATATAACTTCCCAAATAAATAAATATTTTATATTACATCATAATCACCTTGGTTTACCAATATATAAAATATTTTGGCTACAAGGAAGTTTCCTTTTCAGTTCACTATGAAAGAAAATAAATGTTTGATTAAAGTTCTTATTTAAAATGGATTAATGGTATATTTTTTAAATATGGACCTAATAATGTATTCCACACATGTGTAAAATAGAAAGGAATGTATGATATCATTTTTGCTTATCATGGTGAACCTAGAAGAGGACACTAATTTATTAAAATAGAAATACACAAGATCCTTAGAGTTGGTTACTAATGGCCAACTCTTCATAAGTAGGTAATGAAGTAAATATGGAAATGTGATCCATGCTATATAGTGTGTAAACCTACAATATATTTTGAAATGCCTCTCCAACCTCAAGTGGTTTTGAAACCCTTTGAAAAGTGGGGCATGGACATTTTAGGGCCCATTGATCCACCTTCTCAAGGTAAGGAGTATTTGATGGTATGTATAGATTATGTGACCAAATGGACTGAAGTAAAATCTCTTCCATTTACTATAGAATAAGCAATAACATATTTTATATACTCCAAGATCATGCAAATATTTGGAGCACCTAAAGAGAGTGTCTAATCAGGGACCCCAGTTCATGTCCAATATGATTAAATATTCACATATCTCTACCATGTCAACCATAGGAAGTATTATCCATACCACCCATAATAAAATGGATAGGTATAATTTACCAATAGAGATTTAGAGACTATTCTTATCAAGATAGTTAGTAGTAGTAGGAAAATTTGGGAATCCAAGGTTCTAGAGGTTGTATGGTCATACAACACAATGTGGAAGACCACTGCTAGTTTTTCACCATATGAATTGGTATTTGGTAAGAAACCTCTTATTTCAATTGAATTTGAAATGAAAAATCTGAGTGCATTAGAAATAGGTATTGACTTTGATTAAACATAAAAATAGAGATAATTTTACAACTAAATGAGCTAAATGAGATGAGGATAGAATCTTTATAACAAACATAGATGATGTAGTAACAAAGGAAACAATGAATGATTTGAACATCAAAGAAAGAAAGTTTAAATAAGGAAATTGGGTACTATTGTATGATTCTAAGTACCAACACTTCAAACACAAGTTGAGAACTATATGGTTAGAACCATTTCAGATAGAAAAGGTTTTTGATAATGGTTCAGTATAATTGTTTCTTGTAGATGGTAATTAGAAGACATTTCTATTCAATGGACACAAGTTGAAGTTATACCAAAAACTTTCTAGAAAATAAGAATTCATCCATCTAGTATAAAATGAATTTGGTCTCATAGAAGAACTCAAGACTTTCATGATATCTAATCATTGAATTCAAGATGATATTAATAAATCAAGGGGATTCACCACTTCTCTAAAAAATTAAAAAGTAAAAATAATAGAAATCAATGATGAAAATCTTTAGGGACATTATTAATAGTCATGATAAAAAAAACCCAACTTGTTGGTTGATCATGTACCATAAAATGAGCCTTGACCAGAAAACCAATAAATGGCTGGTAAAGTGTAAAATTCAAAAAATAGAAAAAAATTAGAAAAGCGAGTTAAAAAATTCAGGATTAATTATCATCTATGATTGATCTTCCTTGTCCCAAATATAGTAAATGTGATATTGTCCTATTTTGTACTATTCTTCAAACTAATCCATGCAATTTAATTCTATTGGAATAGGTAAAGAAGGACAATCAAGGATAAAATCATGAGCTTTGGAGGTGTAGTGTTTATTCTTTTTCTAAGGGTTAATTTTTAAGTTTGTAATTTTGCAAGTACGTGCTCATTCTTTTGGTATGCCCTCCATAGTATTTTATGTGAAGGATGTAAACCTATTACTAGGATATCCCCATGTCAATAGTGAATCTTCAAAAGTATCACCTTTTGGTACTTGACTATAATCTATGGATTTAGTCTCGTCAACTAATTGTACTTCCATGATAACCTTATCCTTATCATTAAATAATGACTCATGTTGACAAATAATTGATATAAGGATTATCAATGTGATGATTAAAAATGAATCAAAAGGTAATAATTAATAATTATTAACTATTTCATGATATGATAATTTTTAAATTTTCATCATTACATTACACACTTAGAGAGCTTCTGAATTCATCTGTAGAATGAAGATAAAAGGGGTGACATTTATTCCACAATCAATTGCTAGAACCTAGAAAAGTGCCATTTTCATTCCTGACCAGAGCTTTAAATTAGATATAATTTTTTGTAAGAACAATCATTAATAAAGGGGGTGAATTATATTATTCAAAAAATTCAATAAATCCCACTTAAGCATACATGAACCATTCATACAAACATGAACATCTAGCAAAGCATATGTAACCATACAAGATCATGAAATAAGATAACACATTACATATGTGGGAAACCCTCAAAGGGAAGAAAACCCAATGATATATTAAAATTTAATACATTATTATAATATAAAAACCAATCTTTAGTGAAGCACCAACTTGAAATGTAGCACCAACCCCAACTAGTCAAACACCCACTCAACTAGGATTTAGTAATCAACAACTTGCAAGGAGGGACCAACCCCATAGATGACTTAGCACAAAATAAACCACCTAAATTTTATGATCACCTTCATAAAACCTTGTTATCACACAATAGATGATGATCACGTTCTTTATCTCTACTCACTCTTATATCTCTGTTATATTGCTTCTAGGCTTCTTTGCTCAACTAGGGCTCTTCAAGATAGATTAGGTCATATGACCTTGATATTAATCTAAAATACCCCTATTATATCTTCATTATAGTTTATATACACCCATATAATGGTCTAAAATACCTCCTTAATCTCTTAAAAGTGTTATTTCCTTTGCTTTCTCTCACACTCCCTCTAATTAGTCAATTAGGCCTATTAGGCCTTGTTCTTATACAATCCTCTAGATCACACACCTCTTAATAAGATATACATAGTTTAAATCTTGTATTACTCTTAAAATAGGTAATATAATATGTTTCAAACATGAATAAATCATTAAAATATGTTTGTCATAACTTAAAAAACCAAAACCTTTTTTAGGCCTGGAGGAGGCCTAATTCAATTAAGCCTTCATTAGTACACATTACCCTTTGATCTCCTTGGAACACTTTAAAAATCCACACATAGTAGGAACACTTCATATACCACTCAAATATACCCCCAATAAGCTCATCTTAGGTCCATGAAACTTTTTATCTCTAACCACCATTTAAAGCACACCATTCATACTATTTACATTAGGCCTTCACACACACAGAAATGATTGTCTTGAATAACTGAAGATAACACATTATTTATCCAAACAACCATGAAAAAAAATCAAATACACAAAACCTAAAAGAAATAAAAAAACTCATCAAGTACATCAAACTTTATCACACATGGAAAAAAGACTCAAAATTTCTCCTACAACTTGCTCACTCAGAACTACCAATTTTCGTCAAGGACCAGAAATGGTGACTTAGACATCCAACACCTATATAGATGTTTTCAATGAATTTTTATACATGCAGATTAACCTATGACATATCTGCTAATTGAGTTTGAATTTTTAGTCAAACTAGGGCACCTATAAGCAAAAACTTGAGCTTTTGGGTCTATAGGAGGTTAAAATAGATGTTATAAGGTGTTTCAAAGGTCAATTAATGTCATTTCATGTTATGCTACCTTTGTTTATTAGTCCCCTAAGTTTATTTATCATTTTTAAGTCATTCAAAGGTCATTTTAAGAACATTTAATACTTTTTAGAAGTTTCTTATGAATTATATAAGTTTCAAGGAATCTTATCACATGACATATCTAGGAGGTCATTATCAACTATCATTAGCTAAAAATTGTAAGTTGTTCAGGCTAAAGGTAGTTTTCTTGGCCAAGGATAGAGAAATTGGCACTTGTACGGTAGCCTTAGGAAGCATGCCACTTATAAAAATGTGGTGGTGTGACCTTTCACATTTCCATAGGTTATATACACATTTGTTTTTCATAAATTGCATAAAAAATGGCATCTTCAACTCATTTCTCTTCTTTCTCCATTATTAAGCTAAGGAAGGTCAACTTCAAGCACTTGGTACAAAAGCTACATGCAGAATTGGGAGGAATGATTATATAGGTAGATTTTACTTTAAATACATAATTTTCATAACATGATTTTGTGACTTGGTGCTTCTTCCTTTATGAACCATCAGTTTGACTCTAGGTATCTTTTTGGGAAATTGCATTGAAGAAGGGGTCACTATTTGTATTCTTCTTCATTTTTCTTATTTTGGTAAAATGATTCAATGTTTTGAAAATGTATCCACATGATTTTAAAGGATATATTTCATGTTTTATATCCTTAATTTGTTTTAAAAGGCATTAATAATTCAAGGAATCCTTATCTAAGCTCATTTTCCACTTGGAGTCAGAATTCTATCTTCTTCTCAAAAAGAGTACACCTATAGATGTTTTTGGGCAACTTGTCCATGCCAACATTAGGGATTGGAAAAGGTTGTATATTTTTTGAATCCATTACATGCATTGGAGTAGGTATTTGGTCACATAAGAATTCTTAAAGAGGCCTAAATTATGAATTTTATGCATTGTTTCCATTCACTATTCATTACAACACAGTCTAGCCTATAAGAGGTCTATACATAGGGGGTAGGGGAATATTAAGGAATGTTATATGGTCTTGTGAATATCTTCTCAAGTCTAATAAATATGGATTTCAATTATGAGACCTTTTCCTTCACCAAGTCATGGAAAGGGGATAAATTTCAAATGAAGGAGGTGACTGAGTTTTGGTATCACAGTCCCCAAAAGTTCCAAATAGAGATCCAAGAGGTTTTACTCTTTCCATAAAGAGGAACCATGATTTATTTGGTAAATAATTTTAAATTTATCTTGTATTCCTATCTAAAATCTATCACCATTCCAATTTTGAGACTATAAGGACAAGGATAAGATGGAGTTTGACACCCTAAAAAATGGCAAAAAAGCCACTAAATTATGGTAGTGACATCTAGAGGGTTTAGAAATAAATTTGATGCTTGAATTACTTATGAAGATGATTAACATTATAAAACTTGGGGAAGAAATTATAAAAATTCCAAGAAGATGTCTTGAGCACTCATAACATGGGATATGTGATGGCCACATCAAATGATCTTATAGGCCCATCCCTTGTCCATACACAGGGTACATAGGGTAGTGAGTGTAAGTTTTGAGAAGTTGGCACAAAAAATGGTGAAAGGGATCCTAAAAGAGGAATTATAACCTAAGTGTAAGTCTTGGGGAACTTTATAAAATCCAAAAACTCCCTAAAACATTACAAACATTCTTTAAATGTCTTCAAAACAATCTACAGGCCTAGATTATTCACCTACAACCATGGGCATTGGAAGTTGGTCTTAGTCTAGGGTAAGTGTGGTTTTTTAGCCCAAATGGAGAATGAAAATTAGTTAAAATTATGTGATGAGAGGTTATGAAGGAAAACAAGTAATTTTATACAATTTTGAGGTTAAAACTCCACCTTGAAAACCTACAGCCAAGGCAAAATATGCACCTACAGCTTGGTGCTTGAGTTGGCCTTAGTCAAGGGTGGATGAGGTCCTTTGTCCTAAACGTCAAGCATGTGGATGGTGAAATAGAGATAATATAATGAAAAAATCATAAATTATATATTTCATTCCCCATATTTGAGGTTAGATACATATCAATATATACATATAGGCCTATGAACAAACACCTACAGTCTAGAATGGAGTTTGGTCTCAGTTAGGGGTAAGGTGAATTTTTAGAGCTCAAAAGGAGCATGATAGTAGATGGGATGATAATAATAGAGTATTAATAAGTATAAAAATATATTTGAATTAATTTTTATTTAAAAAAGATACCTTGATAACCTACAGGCCTGTAGGTGTGTGTTTCAGTCATGCACAAAGGTGAAACACAATCAAGGTAGGGGTATGCCAAATGAAGGACCTAGACATGATAATGCATGATTTTAAGATTTTAAAGGTGAATAAAATTATTAGGATGGTTTATTACCAATAAAAAAATGAAATAAATTCTTCAAAATCCCAAAAAAATCTCATGATAACCTACAACAAACACAAGGCAATGATTTCCTTTCCTAGGCATTATAGGCCTATTCTACATTTCCATGGCATAGAATGTGTTTTAGGTAAAAATAGGATATATAATGATTGTAAAAAATAAGTACAGGTATTTATAATCCATAAAATTACATGAACAAGAGAAAATCATTCTTTTTCTCTCTAAGTGCATCCTATACCCTGCCCACCTCAAACTATGTTTTTCCTGAAAGTCTATCTTGCAAATTGGTTGATTTGGAGGATAAAGTGGAAGATTTATGTGATAAATATATATATATATATATATATATATATATATATATATATATATATATATATATATATATATTATGACATACATAACATTATAAAATAACAATATTTGATTATATAATAGGTCAAACACTCATTTTTCTGTCTCAGACTAGGGGTAGTTTTGTTGCGTATAAAGGTGCCAGTTTTGGGGGAAATGATTAAATATTGAACCATAAGGATATAAATGGAGATTTTATGATTTTATAAGACTTATGGGACATAAATAAAACTAAAAAACCCAACTATAATTTCTGTAATAATACAAGTTGTTCCAAACTACTAGGTTTGCATGCATACCTACTGGGAATCCTTAGGCCTAAAAGCCCAACAAAGGGTCATTTGCATTTTTGGAATTTTAAATAACTAAAAATTAGTTGTAACATGTTTTAATAGGTATAAAATATTTTTTTTATCTATTATAGGTCAAATAAATCCATTGGAGTGTCAATTGGGCTTAAATGGCAAACAAGCCTATTGGCAAGGTCTAGGCCTAGTGCCAAACAAGGGTGAGTTTTCATTTTTGTATTTTGAAGATATAATAAAAGGATTGAAACATGATTTTTGGGTTAATATATAGGTTTATGTTCCATTTTATTTCAAATAAATTGATCAAGAAGCTAATTCTTGGCTTAAGGCTCTCAAACCCTCACAAAAAGCCCAAAATGGCATGAATGGTTAACTTCAAGTGCTTGGAAATTTCATGTACCTTTGCATGGGACCTAGAGATTTTTTTTAATTATTTATAGGCTACTTATGAAGACAAAAGTGAAATTTTTAGTGGGTTATAATGTATTTTCTTTATGAACAAATGTTAAGACCATAAACCACTCCAAACCCTCTCAAACCCTCCTTATAGACCTGATGGTAGAAACCAAGCTAAAAGTGCCTATAAATGGATTAATTTTACCATGAGTGTAAAATTGAATTTTTAAAAAAAATAATGAGTATTAAATCCATGGAATTGGATTGTATTAAATTATATGGATAGGGGTAGAAATAAGATTTTTATCATTATTTTATGTATTGTGTAAACTAAAAGAAGAATTAAGAGATGAAAAAAAGTTTGAGTATAATATTTAATATTAATATAACTAAAAATATTAATTTTATTCCATTAATTAACATATAAGTGTTTCAAATAGGTCCTTACTTTTAGCCAGCTAGAACTAGCCTAATGCACAAGCTAAGGAGAAAAAATAAATTCTTGAAGTGAAGTGATTTTAAATTACCCATAATGCTTCCAAGGAAATTGAGGACCTTGGAAATTTTAACTCACTACATCCCATTTATTTTCATGTATAAATGATGCCAATTTGGAATCCAAGTGTGCATGGTTCATGGAAAGGCAGGTTTCAAGATAGTAAATGATGATGGCTCTCTACTAGTTGTTTCCAAAAACCAGGCATGAATACAATGTATGTAGAGGAATGTTTGAGAGCCTCTTCTTACATCCAAATAATTGGACCTACAATATACTAGTTAAAAATCACTCAAATATCTCTAATTATGAAGGTAGTTTTTATGGTGCAAAAAGAGGAGTTTTATGCCATTTTGCCTAACTTTGATGACTTGGATTGACACTTGTTGCTAATAACCTTGAATGGTTACACCCATATACTATTTGCATGCATATATAACTTAAATTTTCAACTTGACAAATGTCCAAGTGACCCTTGGACTTCCTCCTCTCTTTCTCTTTCTTAATGTTGAATATGCTTAGTGAAGACTATCGATTCCTTAGTATTGTACTTAATTATTTCACCTAATTATAGACTCTTCTTGCAGGGCATGTGAAGTGTTTCAAGATATTTTCATGGTTAAAGTGACTATTATTTTCATTATATTCATTAAAAACCATTTCTCTAGTCCTCCTAACCTTTTATATCATCTAGGATCCCATAATGTAATATTAATGCAAGAAGGTATAGATTTGGGAAAGAGTATGTTTTAGTTGGTTATTTGGTTTCAAGTGTGGAATGAAAGTGCTTGGAAGTCATAAAACTAATTTGGTGTATCACCTTCATAGTTTATTTTTGATTTATGTTATTCTCAACCATTTTAAACCCCCCCCCCCCCAAGTTGATAGTATTATAAGCATGAGATTAAATGGTGCAAGGGGATATAACCCCTAATATAGAGGATCATCTCACAAGTTTTCTCACCCCACATCAAGTGATATGTCCCCATTTTACACTTTTATTAGAGGCCTATAAAACCTCTTATCATATGGTGTATCCAAGTGATAATAGTTTTTGGCATGCTTAATGGGTCAATTTGTCCAAGGATTTGAAGAGTTCTTGGTGTGTTATTTAACTGATCACCCTTTGGAGGTATTTCAATCAACACCAATGGTGACTCTGAATTGAATTAGTTGGTCAAGCAGCCCTAGTGCATCAATAAATCACATTTGGTTTATATAATCCCATTTTTTAGTAGCATGCACCTTATGTTCCTTCATATGGCTTTGATCAAACTCATGTTATTCATGGAATCACCTCAAACAACTGACCTAATTTTCCTTCTCCTAATCAATCCAAGAGTGCTAGGGAGATAATGTTGGAGTTTGAGAAGCAAATGTTAGAGATAGATAGTTTGAATGAGAAAAATAGATATCAAAAAGAGATAATGTACAAATAAGAGTGTTTGTTTAGGCAATCTTAGACTATGAAATCCATGAAGGATAAACTAGTAAGATGGAGGATTCAACCCACTCAAGGCAATCAACCTTGTATGCCTTTTTCCATCCCAAGACAATCTTTTCCCATACAAAAGAAACCTTCTTCTTGTATACCAGATCCTTTCTACCAAATATCACTTGCTCACCAAAGTAAAGTGAGCCAACCTCTTAGCCCATCTAATGCATCCTATCCTATACCAAAAATAACTACTATTTTTATTAATCCTTTACACCTAGAAATCCAACACCAAAAGATATTAGAACAACCTTCTATGGAGACTAACTCTTTCAATTCCTTAGATTGTGAGCCTTCCTTTGAATAAAATCATCCTATTTCCTTTGAAAACCAACATAATCATCCTCAAGTAACTCCTCCTATGAATAAAAAACTCTTGCTAATCTCCCTCATCCTACTAAAGTCCTCCAATCTAATGTCAAGATTCCAATTTGGGAAAATGTCTATCATAAAATATCTCCAGACATTGAGAAAGATGGAATTGTTGCCTATCCTAAATAAGAGAGTTTCGATCCTAATGTCATGAGTTTGAGTGAAATAGTGGGATCATGGGGTAAGAAAGAAGATAAAAATATTTTGTAAGAGTGTGAAGTGGAAAAATGAAGCTAGTCCTTCTCAAATCCCTCCCACCCTTCTTCAAGAAGCTTCTTGTACATCATGGTAGCCCTCATGTACTCCCCATCTCCATGATGATTCCTATGAGCTTCAAGAAATACTATTTCAAGATAATATATCTAAACAAATTGAAAAAATAGAGGCAAAGATGAAGTTGCTTAGTCAAGAGGAGATGGAAGGTTTAGACCTAAAAGAAGATCCTATGCCTAAACACATCCCATCTACCTTTCATTAAGAGAGTCCTCAAGCTAATTTTAATGTTGATGAAGTGTTGGTGAAGTGGAAGGAAGAGAATCAAGTGATGTTGGCCCAATTATTGCCTCCTCTTTCTCATTAACTTTCAAAATAACCTCTTACATGTCACTTCCAATCTAATTTTGAGAGGCCTTGTGTTGAACCTCTTGGCTTGGGTGATAAAGAATGTTTTACTTGCATTGAGGAGCCTATATTGAGAAAGGTAAATGAAGAGTAATTTTCTTAATTAATGACTGATCAAAGAGACTTTATGAGTGTGGAAGAGGAGTAAATCACCATAGGTACCCCTCTTGGTGAACAAAAATATAATTCACAAGATTTTGAAGAAGGGTGTTTACTTTTTTCTAAATAATAAGAAATGATCATTAGTTCCTTTATCACCTTGAAAAACACCATATATGAGCATTAAACAGTTCATAATCAGTATTTAGATGACTTTTTTGAAGTAATTAGGTCAGGTTATACTCCTCTCCAACGAAACCATGAGTTGATCAAACATGGAGAAGGTGGCATGGGGACTCAAGTAAGTATGCAAAGGAGAAACAAACCTTCATGTTTATTATTTAAAGGGGTTTATGAATCTAGGAATGATGTTTTTGAAGTCATCAATAGGGGATATCATACTCTACAAGGAGATCATCATCTCTTGAAGGATGGAGAAGGATCTTATTGGCCTAAAGTTTCTAGTGAACATGAAATCAATCCTTTTGAAATCATGTCTATAAAGAAAATGAGAGTTGATCATGATAAAGTGAAGGGGAGACAATATGAAACAAGTGATCATGTACAAGTGGAGTTAATTTCCTTGGTCATATTATTTGGAGTTTCTTGGTTCCTAATGATCATCATGCCAATGAAGTTGGTAGACTTTGTGAGAAGCATGGAGGTAGCAATGATAAGAGACAAAAGGCTTGTTGAATCATCTAATCCTTCATTACATAAAGTAATAAGAATATAAATCTTACATTTTTATCTAGGGGGAGGTATGTTTATATTTAGTTGTATATAGTATTTGGTTTTTGTGTCTCCTAAGTGCCTTGAGCACATGTGTGTCTTGTGTGTGTTTGCCTTCTTCATTGTGTGTGTCCATTTCCTTCATGTGTTGAGGTAGTCACTAGTTATCTTGGTCAATGGTAAAATATATTATTTTTTTTAGTCCTTATATGACTCATAAACCCAATGGAATAATAAGGCTACTGGTCTAGTTAGTATAGCAGGTATACTACCCCCATGAGTCACCAAATTGTTGACCAAGTTTGACTTTTTAGTCAAACTAGGGAACCTATAGACAAAAAATTGATTTTTTGGGTCTATATGTGGTAAAAATAAATGTTATAAGGTGTTTAAAAGGTCAATTAATGTCATTTAATGTTATGCTACATTTGGTTATTAGTCCCCTAAGTTTATTTATCATTTGTGGGTCATTTAAGAGGTCATTTTAAGAGCATTTAATATTTTGTATAGGTTTCTTGTGAATTATGCAAGTTTCAAGGAGTTTTATCATGTGACATGTGTCATATTATGTCTTATTAACTGAAAATTTCAGGTTGTTCATGCAAAAGGTAGTTTTCTTGGCCAAGGAGAGATAAATGAGCACTTGTACGAGAGCCTTGGGAAGCATTACAATTGTAAAAAGTGGTGGTGTGACCCTTAAACTTCCCATAGGTCATATACACATTTTTTTTTCATATATTTTATAAAAAAAGGCATCTAAAACTCATTTATCTTCTTTCTCCATTGGCAATCCAAGGAAGGTCAACTTCAAGCACTTGGTACGAAAGGTACATGAAGAATTGGGAGGAATGATTCTACAAGTGGATTTTAATCTAAATAAAATTAATTTTTGTAATATTATTTTGTGTTTTGGTTCCTCATCCTTTTTGAACCATCAATTTGACTCCAGGTTGCTTTTTGGGAAATTGCATTGAAGAGGGGGTCATTATTTGCATTCTTCTTCATTTTTATTATTTTGGTCTAATGATTCCATGTTTTGTAGAGGTTTCCACATGATTTTTTATGTTTTATTTCAGATTTTATATCCTTAATATAGTTTAAAAGTCATTAATAATGCAAGGAAGCCTTCTCTAAGCTTATTTTCCATGGGGTCAGAATTTTATCTTCTTCTCAAAAAGATTGCACCTACAAATGTTGTTGGGAAAGTTCTCCATGCCAACATGAATGATTAGACAAGGTTTTATATTTTTTGAATCCATTACATGTATTGTAATAGGTAATTGGTGACATAATCCTTTTCAAAGAGACCTAAATTAGGCATTTTCTCCATTATTTCCATTCACTGTTCATTGTAACACAGTCCAACCTGCAAGAGATCCATATATAGGGGTAGAGGAGAATTAAGTAATGTGATATGGTCTTGGGAATATCCTCTCAATTAATATAAATATGGATTTAAATTATGAGACATTTTCCTTCACCAAGTCATGGAAAGGAAAAAAATTGTAAATGAAGGAGGTGACTGAGTTTTGGTATCACAGTCCCCAAAAGTTCCAAATAGAGATCCAAGAGGTTTTACTCTTTTCATAAATAGGAACCATGATTTATTTTGGAAAAATATTTACATTAATATTATATTATTATGTCTAAGCTATCACCATGCCAATTTTGAGACTATAAGGACAAGGATAAGATGACGTTTGACAGCCAAAAAATGGCAAAAAGCCATTGAATTATTGTTTTGACATCTAGAGAGTTTGGAAACAAATTTGATGTTCGCATTGCTCATAAAGATTATTAACCTTTTAAAAGTTGGGTAAGAAATTAAAAACATTCCAAGAAGATTTATTTATCACTCATAACATGGGAGAGGTGATGGCCACATCAAATGACCTTATAGGCCCATCCTCTGTCCATACACAGGGTACATAAGGTAGTGAGTACATGTTTTGAGAAGTTGGCACATAAAATGGTGAAAGGGATCCTAAAAGAGGAAATAGAACATAATTTTAAGTATTTTTAAACTATATTCAATCTGAAAAATCCCTAAAACATCACAAACATGCTTCGAATGTCTTAAAAACAATCTACAAACCTGGATTATCCACCTATAGCTAGGGGCATTGGAAGTTGGTCTCAGTCAGGGGTAAGTGTGGTCTTTGAGCCCAAATGTAGAATTAAAATGAGTTAAAATGATGTTAAAGGATGTTATTAAATAAAAAAATACTTTATAAACTTTTGAGTTTAAAAACCCATCTTGAAAACGTATAGGCAAGGTAGAGTATGCACCTACAACCTGGTTTTTGAGTTGGTCTCAGTCATGGGTAGATGAGGTCCTTTGTGATAAACTTCAAGCATGTGGATGGTGAAATAGAGATAATATTATTCCAAAATAATAAATGAGAGATTTGATAGCCCATCTTTGAGGTTATATACATATCAATATATACCTATAGGCCTATGAACAAATACCTACAGTCTAGAATGGAGGTTGGTCTTAGTCAGGGGTAAAGTGAAGTTTTGGAGCTCAAATGGAGCATGTAGGCAGATGGGATGATCATAATAGAGTTTTAAGAAGGAAAAAAATTAAATTTCATGATTTTTGAGGTAAAAAATATATCTTGATAACCTATAGGCCTATAGGCATGTGTCTCAGTCATGCACAAAGGTGAAACACAGTCAAAGTAGGGGTATGCCAAATGAAGGACCTAGACATGATAATGCATGATTTGAAGGTTTTAAAGGTTAATAAAAGCATTAGTATTGTTTTTTACCAATAAAAAAATGAAATAAAGTCCTAAAAATCCCAAAACAAGCTCATGATAACCTACAACAAACACAAGGCAATGATTTCCTTTTCTAGGCATTATAGTCTTATTCTAGGTTTCCATGGCATAGAAGGTGTTTAAGGTGAAAATAGGATATATAATAATATTAAAACATAATTAAATTTATTTATGATCCATAACATGCCACAAATAATATCAAATCATTATTTTTCTCTCTAAGTACATCCTATACCCTGCCCACCTCAAACTATGCTTTTCCTAAAAGTCTACCTTGCAAATTAGTTGAGTTGGAGGATAAAATGGAATATTTAGGTGATAAAATTTGGTAAATAATACCATTATGACATATTTGAAATTATAAAGTAATCATATTTAATGATTTCATAGGGAAAAAATTGTCTATTTTTTCTTAGACTAGGGTTAGTTTCGGTTTGCATGAAGGTGCCAGTTTAGGATAAAATGATGAAATATTGAACCAGAAGGATATAAGAAGAAATTATATGATTTTATAATATTCATGTGACCTAAATAAACATAAAAATAATTACCATATGGTCTGGAAGCATACAGGTTGTTCTAACTTACTAGATTTGCATGCATACCTAGTGGGAATCCTTAGGCCTGAAAGCCCAACTAAGGGTCATTTGCATTTTTGGAATTGTAAATATGTTAAAATTGTTTGTAACATGTTTTAATAGGTATAATATATGTTTTTTATCCATTATATGTCAAATAAATCCATTGGAGTGTCAATTTGGGTCTCAACTGGCAAATAGGCCTATTAATAAGGTCTAGGCCTAGTGCCAAACAAGGGTGAGTTTTCATTTTTGGATATTGATGAGATAATATAAGGATGTAAAATTTATTTTTTGGTTAATATTTAGGTTTTTTTCCATTTTTTTTCAAATAAATTCATCAGGAAGCTAATTCTTAGCTTTAAGTCTCTCAAACCCTCACAAAAAGCCCAAAATGTCATGAATGGTCAACTTCAAGTGCTTGGAAATTTCATGTACCTTTGCATGGGACCTAGAGATTTTTTTTAATTATGGATAGTGTCCTTAAGAATATAAAATTTTAATTTTGAGATGGTTCCAATGTCTGTTATTTATGAACAAACATTAAGACCATAAACCACTCCAAACCCTCTCAAACACTCCTTATAGACTCGATGGTAGAAACCAAGCTAAAAGTGCCTCCAGAAGGATTAATTTGAATATGATTTTAAAATTTAATTTATTTAAAACCTCATTAGTATTAAATCCATTTAATTTTATTGTATGGAAATATACAGATAGGGGAAGAAACAAGATGTTTCTCACTATTTTATGTGTTGTGTATGCTACAAGATTATTTAAGAGATTAAACAAAGTTTAGGGAGAATATTTACTCTTAATATAACTCTAAATATTCATTTTATTCCATTAATTAACCTTGAAGTACTTCAAATATTTCCTTACTTTTAGCCAATCAAAACTAACCTAATGCACAAGCTAAGGAAAAGAAATAAATTCTTCAAGTGAATTGATTTTAAAGTACCCATGATGCTTCCAAGGACATTTGGTACCTTTTAAATTTCCACTAATTCCATCCCATATAATTTCATAGATAAATGAGGCCAATTTGGAATCCAAGTGTGCAGGGTTCATGGAAACATAGTTTTCAGGATATCAAATGATGATGGCTCTCTACCAGTTATTTTCATAAGAATAGGCATGAATCCAATGAATGGAGAGGAATTTTAGGTAGCTTTAACTTACATCACAATCATTTTAACTACCATATATTAGTTAAAAATCACTCAAAAACTCCAATCATGAAGGCATGTTTTCTATGCAAAAAGAGGATTTTTATACCATTTTGCCTAACTTTGATGACTTGGATTGACACTTGTTGCTAATAACCTTGAATGGTTCAATCCATATTCTCTTTCCATGCATATATAACTTAAATTATCAGCTTGACACATGTCCATGTGACTCTCTCTCTCTCTCTCTCTCTCTCTCTCTCTCTCTCTCTCTCTCTCTCTCTCTCTCTCTCTCTCTCTCTCTCTCTCTCTCTCTCTCTCTCTCTCTCTCAAAATCTATAAGAGTTGGCCATTTTAGAATTGTATGTATGTTCCACCTGAGTATGGCAAAGCCCTGCTCAATTTTACATCTTATGATCAATAAAAAGACTAAGTTTTTACCTCTCTCATTAATTTAATAGTGTTCTATATTTGAATTTTGAATTTTATTAGTGAAGACTATGGATTCCTTAGCATTGTACTTCATTCTTTCACCTATTTTCAAACTCCTCTTGTAAGGCATGTGAAGTGTTTTAGGATATTTTCATGGTTGAATTGATTAGTATTTTCATTAGAGTCATTCAAAACCTTTTGTATAGTCCTATTGACCTTGTATATCATCTAGGACCCCTCAATGTAATATTAATGCAAGAAGGTATAAATTAGGGAAAGATTATGTTTTAGTTGGTTCTTTGGTCTCAAGTGTGGAATGTAAGTGGTTGGAAGTCATCAAACTGATTTGGTGTATCACCTTCATAGTTTAGGTTTGATTTATTTTATTCTCAACACTTTTTAAGCTCCCCCCAAATTTGATAGTAGTATATTCATGAGCTTAAATGGTGCATCAAGTGGAGCTAACCCCTAATCTAGAGGCTCATATCACAAGTTTGCTCACCCCACATCAAGTGAGATGTCACCATTTTTCCACTTGGATTAGAGGCATGGAAAACCTCTTATAATATTTGGAATCCAAGTGAAAAAAATATCCATACCATATTAAAATATAAATATCATATGGTCTATTGTCAACTATTGGTATTACAGACCAATTTATTGACCTCACTACACACATACCTCACTAAATTAAACAAGAAATTTGGGCTTCATCATTTTCACCACTATACCTAACTTAAAATATTTATATCAAGAATTAATAGGAAATACCATTTATATAAAAAATATCCATGCACTTGGTTTCATCACTCTATCATGATAACACATTCTTATTCATCTTGTCATTGTTGATTGGGTTTTTCATTATTTGCACCATTTAGCTTATTAATTACTAGCTAACTTAGATGACCAATTTAACACACTTGATGGATATAACCTATTAATAAACCTTAATGGACATGAACCATGAGTCTCTACCTTATTCCTTTATCCATTTTATTACTATGTCCAATACAACTTTTGATAGTTACAATAACATCTTCAGGAATAAGCCTGCAACTCAACATTTTCTCCCTCATCTCTCTAACCAATACCACTTATAGGTAACTGGGAGATTCCAATACAAGATAAAATATCTTACCTAAGCACACCAATCCATTTTTGGCACTTTTTATCAACATCTTAAGCATCGGGTCCTTATTAGGGTTTTAAAAGGATTTAAACATATTTCTATTCTTAACTATCATTCATAAATGATAGCCCCTAAATACAAAAACTAATGACTAAAATTTTTAACTAGGACCATTAAAAATATACCATTAATATATTAGGTTTCCATGTAAATGTTTTAGGATATAATGAGCATAATAAAATCCTTCTTAAGTTGAGAACCCTTCATTGTGAGCACTTGAGATACCTCAAAAACTGTTTCATGCCTTATCATTCAAAATATGACCTAAAACTACATTAAAAAACTGTAAATAACATAAATCACCTTTGAAAATTATTTCATAACCCCAAACACTCTGAATTATGATCATAACCCCTAATTAGGCCATATTCTCTCTTTTTTCTCTCTACACCTTAACCTACAAACTACACTAGGCCTTAAAACTGACCTGAATGCCTCTATAAATGTAATCCCCACCATACTCACATAATGAAACAACATATATCATTATTAATAACTACCATAAATCCTTCACATGCCTTAAAAATAGATCATGATACCTCATTAGGCTAGGCAGGGTCTAAAAGTAGTCTAGGTGCTAACTTGGTTTGAAGGTCCTTCCCATATAGGCTCACCATAAGACTCTCATGAATGATTTAATGCCTATAATACATGATAAATAAACCTAATACAACCACTCATTCTTATGTGCAATCATCTCACCAAGCCACCATGCTTATTCCTTCTTACAAGGTCTTTTCATGCCATGACTAGGCTTAGGCTACTCAAATACTAGTATCTTCATGCAACCCTAAGGCATTATTTTCCTTAAAATTCTCTCTTTTTAATTAAAATTATCTTTCATGAAAACATCCTTGATTTATAATACTCCATCAATTCCCATTGTCACATCAACACATTGCCAACTAGGCACACTCTCTTAATAACATCAACCTTATGTATGATGTACCATTGACATCAATGAAAATACTCAAAAATATCCCATTTTATCATTGATGTAAACCTCTCTCAAAAAAATATGTCAATTAATAACTTCTCCCTCATTTTAAAATTTCTTCCCCTTTGAAATAAATGATAAAGTGATGTTTGTAACTCTTTGGATCACACTCCTTGCAACCAAAACACTCAACACATAGCATTATGAGTTTATGAGTCATAATAAAAACATGTTCCCCCTATCTCCATACATATCTTCTAGAACACCTTATCTTCTCTTGGATCTAATTAACCACATGATTAGTTCCCCCTAAGTATTTGGCTTCTTCAATTATTTCTAGGGGTAGGAATTATACCCAATTCTTGTCTTAGGTGTTTGGTCAAAATGTCTATAATCTGATCGTATGAAAAAAAATATTTAATTATAACACTTTTTTCACTACCTTCTCTCTTAAAAAAATATTCCTAATGGGAATGTGTTTAGTGGTTGAGTGCATGACATGGTTCTTTGAGATGCTTATAGAACTTGTACTGTCATAATAGATAGGGCTAGGACCATCATACCCTACCTTATAGTATTTTAGGGTATGTCTCATGCATAGGACCTAAGTGTAACATGAAAATATTAAAATTTACTTGGAATAACAAGAGTATAATGCTAATAATGTTTGGTTCTTACTTATCCATTAAACTAAGCACCCACCTAAGAAGAAAGCTCCATTGGTACTATTCCTATAATCTAGACTTCCTACTCAGTTTGCATCTATATAGTATATCCAATTAAACTCCTTACTCCTTATATATCATAACCCAAAATATATATTCCACTTGAGATACTTGAGTATCCTTTTGAATTATTTTAGATAATTTTCCTTTGGATCTACTTGAAAGCTTCTCACAAGACCTGTTGTTTGCATGATGTCAAGTCTAAAGGTAGTGGTGTATAGAAAACTTCCAATCATTTACCTATATAATGTTTGATTAATATTTTGAGACTCATATTCCTTACTCAAGCCACACCCTATGATTATAGGTGTTCTAACTACCTTGAAATCTTCCATCTTATAATTCTTCAACATCTCTCTTATGTACTTAGGTTGTGAAATTAATATAACTTTTTTAGATTGAGTGTTTTGTAACCCAAGAAAGAATGATAGTTATCCCAACATGGACATCTTGTACTCTTTATTCATCACCTCTAAAAATTCCTTGGTCATGTTCTTATTATATAAACCAAAAATTATATCATCCACATAGACAAAAACTATCGATTGATGGTCATCTTCTGTCTTTATGTATAGATTACTATTTGTAACTCCTCTTTTGAATCCTTGATATAATATATACTTGTCTAACCTATCATACCAATCTCTAGGAACTTGATGTAGACCATAAACAACCTTTTTCAATATACAAACATATTCATTATAACTTTAGAGTGAGAAACACTCATGTTTCTCTATGTACACCTCTTACCAATTCCCATTCAAAAAGTTAGATTTGGCATCCATTTGGTATATCTTAAACCCCTTGAATCTTGCATATGATAAAAAAAATATGATGACCTCCAATCTTGATAGTGGTGAAAAGGTATCCTCATAGTCTACATCTTTAACTTGTGCATATCCCTTGCATATCAATCTACCCTTGTTCCTAGTGACTTTTCCATCTTCATTTAAATTTTTTCTAAACACCCATTTTGTGTCAATGGCATTCTTGTCTTTAGGCCTAGGAACTAGTTCCCAAGTCTCATTATTCTCTATTTGGTCTAACTCCTCATTCATATCATCTATCTAAAAATTTTCTTTTCTTACTTATATAATATTCTTAGGTTCAATTTTAGAAAATATAGTAACATTATTTTGATTTATATTACTTATTGGTCTTCTCATTGTTTTCATAGTTACATTCTTGTTTAGAATGATTTGAGATTCAGGATGATCTCTTTGAATCTGTCTTGAGGGGCCTTTTGATTCTTGTCTCTCCTCAAATTCTTCTTATTCCTCATCAACCTCTATAGTTTCCTCTTCATTATTGAAGTATAGATTCTCTAAAGTATCATTTTAATGTGAGTGTGATTTCCTTGTTTCATCAATCTTCACATTTGTGTTTTCCACTATCTTCTATAACCTCTTTTTATAACATCTATAGGATGAGATCATTGATGAGTATCCTAAGAATATGCCTTCATTAGATCTGAAATCAAAATTTTCCAAGTCTTCATCATCTCTTTTGATGAAACATTTGCTCCTAGACACTCTAAAGTGTTCCACATTAGTAGGTCTACCATTCCACAGTTCATAACGAGTCTTATTGCCATTAGTCCTTATTTATTCTCTACTCAAAATGTATACTACATTGTTTATTGCCTCTCTCCAACATACATTAGATAATATAGACTCATTTATCATAGATATTTCCATCTCTTAAACCATCTTATTCTCTGTTTCCACTACCCCAATCTATTGAGGTGTATTAAATATTGAGAAATATCTCCTTATTACATGAACCTCAATGAAGTCATAAAAATCATTAGACCAAAACTCTCCTCCTCTATTAGATATTAGGCACTTGATCTTACCATTTTTCTCATTCTCAACAAGAGCCTTTAATACTTATAACTTGTCAAGAGATTTTGATTTTTCTTTCAAGAATGCTACCCAAGTCATCATTATGTAGTCATATTTGAGTAACATGAAGTAGTTATCTCCTTAAATAATTTGAATTCTCGTAGGCCCATAGAGATCAGTGTGTATTAACTCCAAGGGTCTTTTAGTAGAGTACTCTTTATAATTTAACCTTGTTATAGTCTACTTACCATGTTTACATGCCTTGTAGAGTATGTTTTTAGGTTTTGTGATCTTAGGCATGTTATTTACAGACTTTTTAGTACTTATCATGCCCAGATTGTCAAAGTTTAGGTAACTTAACCTTCTATACCATATTAATATTTCATCCATATTGATCATAAACCATCTCTCCTTATTGATCTCATTCAAGACATATAGATTAGTCTCAATCCTCTTAGCCTAGGAAATTAGCCTTTCTAATTTGGATATCCTTATCTCACACCCTTTGTTATGATAGGTTAATGTGTGCCATTTACTGCACATTTAATTTAAAATAAGTAGGTTATGTTTCAAACCTTCCACATATAATAAATTTTATGTCTTGGTATTCCCATTACCCAAACTCAAGATACCCTTGCAAATTGTATTGGTAGTTATGTTGTCTCCAAATCTCACTATTCTTATAAAATTCTTTTTCAATGAGATGAACTTATTTTTATCTCCTATCATGTGGCTTGAGAAAAAACTATCTGTATACCATTTCATGCCTTCATATTGATTTTGAAAGGCAGTATAATCTAGCATAGAATCCTCTTTAGTCTTATTTTCCTCCTTAGAAAATAATCCATCATGACTTATAGGATTAATATGATCAGTCCTAACTTGATTTGTCTTCCATACCAATGTTTGACCATTCTCATACACTGTAGGAGCTTCGTATATCTTTTTGAGTATTTATGGACTTTTAAATTTAATAGAATATAATCTTGTAATATGTCCCATATTATGAAAATTGTATCAAATAATATTTTTTTACTTATCTCTTGACTAATCACTCCTTTCCCATGGTCCCATGATCATGTATCCGTTATTGCATTGGGTTTCTTGATTGGTATTTTTGTGTTGGTATTATTGACTTGTTATGATTTCTCACTCTTTTTATAAAACTTTCTCATCTTGTCTATGATCCATTCATGCTCGACATTCAAGGAATATGGCTCTATCTTCAATTGATCATACTAAACTTCCTTTTATCTAAACTTTGTATTGGCACATTCTAATTGATTCCTGAGATCCTTGATAGTCTTATTTTAATTATTCAAATCACCTAGGGAACTTATGAGGTAAAATTAAAGTTATAATTCAAATTATCCTTCTTATTTATCATATTATATTTATTCATCATATATGTTTACTTATTCTTTTTGACCACTAGACATCTTGTGCTTCTTAGGATCACTTTGAAGTTGTTAGTCTTGATTTAAAGGACTAGGCTCTGATACCAATTGTTGTAATAAAATAAATGAGATGGTGGGGGGTGAATTAGTGTGTTTAAAATATTAATTCAATTCCACTTAATCATACATGAACCATTCATACAAACATGAACATCTAGCAAATCATATATAACCATACAAGATCATGAAACAAGATAACACATTACATATGTGGGAAAACCTCAAGGGGAATAAAACCCACTAATATATAAAAATATAACATAGTCATATAATAAAAAAATTCAATATTTAGTGAATCACCAAATCTACATGGAGTACCAACCCCAGCTAGATAAGTACCCACTTAGCTAGGCTTTAGTAATCAATAACCTGCAAGGAGGCACCAACCCCTTAGATGACTCAAATCCAACTCAGCTACCTAGATATTTTTATAACCTTAAAAAACCTTATTTATCACACAAAATATGATGTTCACCTTACTTAAATATTCTCACTCTTCTATCTCTCTCGAACTACCTTCTAGGCTTCTTCACTTGACTAGGTCTGTTCAAGACAGATTAGTCATATGACATTGATATTCATCTAAATTACCCCAATTAAATATTTATGATATTTTATCTACACACATATGATGGTCTAAAATACCTCCTTTCAATCTTCTAATTACCATTTCCTTTTATTGCACTCACACACTCTCTAACTAGTTAATTAGGCCTATTAGGCCTTATTCTTATACAATCATCTAGATCACACGCCTCTTGGTCAACCATACACATTTGAAAACTTAGAATAACATTAAAATATGTCTTACAACATGTTTCATATATAAAACAATCATTACAATAGGTTATCCACAACTCAAAAAACCAGAACCTCTTTTAGGGTTAAAAGATACCTAATTCAATTAGGCCTCCATTAGTACATGTTACCCTTTGATCTCCTGAGAACAATTTAAAAATACACACATGATAATAAAACATAATATTAAAATTCAATATACCCCCAATAATCTCATCTTATTTCCATGACACTCTTTATCTCCAACCAATATAAACACCTAAACCTAGCCACCAATGGCCTTTAACCAGACTTTAGATTGATTCTTACCAACCATTACAATTTAATTATAGGAATCATTGAAACATAATAAATTTTACTATGCATCATTCATAAAATATCATAATCATATTGAGATAAAAACCTTGCATGGATTCATCTTTAATCATCCTATGACATCATAACATGCAATTTGGCCTATGGACCTATTAAGTGGAGCAAGTGCACACATAAATAAAAACTTAGAATTTCTAAAAACCTAATTATAATTAATTAAAATGTTAAAACAAATTAAATTCCTAGTTAAATTATACATGTGAAATTAATGAAATTATAAAAAAAGAAATTCATAAATATGAAATATCCTATCCTTTCATGAATACCTTTTGAGAGTTGTCAATCCTTTGAAAATATCTTTAAATATCTCACCCATGCTTATTCATTATAAATCATTAATTATTGACACATTTTAAATATAATGGGGTTAATTAACAAAATTAATCTATGTTTTAATCCATTTCATGTTTAAACTATACTTTAACTCACCTTGAATTGGGGTTAGTTCCTAATCCTATAAATATAAGCCTTTGCCTCATCATTTGAGAGATTGGAAGTATCATAGTTATAATGCAGGTTTTATAGAAATATTAATAGAAATAATGTTATAATTCCCAAATATCAATCCAATCCCCATTAACCAATCACAATCCATATCAAGCCACAAGCCACAATGGTGCCAAGGAGAGAAGGAGCAAAATAAACTCCATTGCCAAAAACTCTTTGAGCACAAATCGAGAAAGTCACTAAAAAATCATTTGGATCTCTCAAGGAAGGCAAGGATTGTTTTTATTTACACTTTATTTGAGTTTTAATTGTATTTTTTTCATTAACCTCCCCCTAAAATCTAGTTTTAGAGATGTCAGCATGTTAGTGTGTTGATTTCATTATTTTATGAAATGAAAACTTGATCTAACTTCCTCTTTATTGTCAAATTCCTTGATCACAAATGGCATGATTGGTGGGACCTAAATTCATACCAAATACCAATAAGACCAAGATTAAACTCTTAAATTTTCATATTAATGCTTGAATAGCTTAAAAATTGGAGTTTTACCTTTTTTTGTTATATTTTTGTTTTTTTGTACTAGTTTAGATTTACACATAAACCAACATTAGTCAAGCATAATTGACATTAGTTTTTCCTAACCATCACCAATTCTACCTAATTGACATCAGTTCTGGATAACTATCATTATTTAGGGTAAAATATGGTTTAAAAAAACATTATTTTGAATCTTCTTACCATTCTTAACTATTATTTATTGGTTTCATTGATTTGTATTTCCCCTATATAATCACCTTATTGTAGGTTTTATGGAGTTTTTATGATATTTTGAGCTAACATTTTTAGACTCTTTTGGTTTTGCCTTTAGGTTCATAGGTAGCCAATATCGATATATATCAATTGACATCAATTCATTTCCCAATTAACATCGATCACCTTATAATTGGCATCACTCAGTTGACTGACACCAGTCTCTATGTAAAAAATACAAAGAAACATAAGAATTATCTTTTCAAAACTTATTTTATCACCCATAAATGTGCTTCAAAGTAGAAGGAAACTCTCTAAAATTTGTAGGGCTAAGGAAAGAATAGGACTTAAAATTTTAATTTCAAACTCTTGAACACTTCATTTTGGTGATTAAAAAGAATGGTTAAGTCTTGAGCATTTTATTTTAAGTGATTAAAATGAACCTAGGTGTTTTTTAATAAGTTGTTTTCTAAAAATTATTTCAAGATTTTGCAAATTTAAGCCAAGGGGCCAAATAACTTTTCAAACATTTCATTTGGTGTATAAAATTAACACTTACTTATATTTCATATTCTTAAAAGTGTTTTTTATATACTTATTTTTTTTATTATGAAAAATTAAGGGTGCATATATGTTCTCCCCATATCCCCTATAGGGAACTTGGGTGACCAAAACATCCTTTTCACTTGTAATTTGCGCCTAGTCCAAGGCATAGAAAGAATGTTGTCTAGGCTCTCCCCAAAATTTATATGTTTTTGGTGATCTAAAAAGAACCTCTAAAGTCTTTTCACTTAATTTTATTCTATGTAACTTGGCTTGTAGAGAGGAGTTCATAGATTCTTCATGATTTTTTTAGGAAATGTTTGACCTAGGGTTTCATCTCCTAGCATTATTTTAACCCTGCTCCATGGTGGGGTATATAAATTAGGTTACACATACTATGAGATCTAGGGATTGAGTATATAACCTCTCCTTTCATAATGAAAACTCAAGTCAAGTCTGGTTAACTAAGGGATTCCAATAAGTAGTACACGGATGGAATCCCTATGTAAAACAATGGACTATTGCATCATAAGTTAATCATTATGAACTCAATTGACATGAGGCATCTCTAATATTGGCCACACTTAAGACTATTTAGATTGTTAAGAATTTAAGTTTTAGATGAACCCCACTTGTTATGGACATATTGTTGATGCAGGTTGAGTAGTCCAAAGGTACATGTCACCATACAATCTCTTGGGAAAAGGGGAGTATAAAAACCCTAATACTTCATGCACTTTTAATTTTTAATTAACAATTAAAATCCTCCCAAAATAATGTATATAGATGTATTTCATCAATATGAAGCAACCTTACCAGTTATAGGATCTAGGACATTACATTTAGATGTTGTCATTTCATCCTTTATTTCTTGATCTTATGAATCTAAATATATTTATTTGTGCCATGTCAAAAGTGAGATTTTTTTATACGTCACTCCTTTATTTTGGGAGGCATTATGCTAGACATTTCTATCACACACATTTACCTTAGATTTTTGACAAATCTTTATATGTGTGTCACTTGATTGAAATGGGTAACATTACTTCACCCAAATAATTTAAATTTTTGTGCTTTGGAAGCCTTGAAACAAGTCATTTATCATAACTTTAGAGAGAAATAACATCATTATGTTAATAAAATCATTTCAAGGCTTGTTTACCTTGTGGCTTATGCCAATTTTTGTAACCAATGCCATGTATGTCATTTGGATCTTTTCCCAATACCATTATGCCATTCAAATTTTGTCTAGATTATTTGTTCAAAGTGGACTAGTTTTCATTATTGTTTGTTCCTAAATTTGGGAGAAATAAATCTATCTTATGTATGCATTTTATTTCATGACTTATGAAAACTAACCAAGTTCTTGTTTGATTTTGTATTCCTAGACTATGTCAAATTGTTCCAAGTTTGTAAATTAAACCATCCTTTTGTTTAAAGTCTAGATTTTGACACTACATTTGGCTAAAGGTCCTAGCACATGCCTTTTTTAGCTTAGATTTTGATGCTGCATTTATCCAAAAGACCTTGTAACCTTTATTTTCCTAGATTAGACCTATTTGGAACACTTTGTAGATAGAGTTTAGAATTTTACTTTTATTTCATTGACTTAATATTTTTTGTAAGACATTTAGCATTATACATAAGATGTTAGATTGGTTTATACCAATTTTTGTCATAGACCATTTTAGAGATACAAATCTATCCCCCAGACCAAGTTAGATGAAGTTCAAACCTTTTGTCCTTTGAACAGAATTTTTAAGAGTTTGTAGAAATCTAGTCCTTTTTGTGGAGCTTTCATAATTGATGCAGATATGTCTATCTATACTTATGGTGGAGTTACATGCAATCCAAGTTATGATATAATGGATTCATAGATTAACCTTTCTCAAGACCCTTATGGTGAAGAAGTGGTTTGTGAGATGGATCCATATCATCCTTACAGTCCTCAATCTAGTTAATAAAGCCAAGTAATGTGTTTGGTAATACCTTATTTTAGTTGGTTGTTGTATGACACTCACCCTTTCATGACCAGCCATTCCCCCACATATATCATTAACCTTCCTTCAGATTATATGAGAAATCAATCTCCACAGTGTCTAAGGACTACCATTTCTATACTAGGACCTCATCCTTTGGATTGTGTAAGAAACCAAGCTCTACCATGCCCTACAATTTATATACCAAGACCGCACCCTTTATCTTGTGTGAGGAATAAAGCTCCATAATGCCCCTACCATTTATATGTTAAGACCTCATCCTTTATCTTATGCAAGCAACCAAGCTCCATGACACCCTACCATTTCTATACCAGGACCTCATTCTTTATCTTATGTGAGTAACTAAGATCTACAATGCCTTATCATTAACATTTCATGCCATTCCATGTATGGTAACTCATCCTAACAAATTTTTCCAATCACAAATCAATGGATCATAGTTACTATCCTAGGTTAATAACCACCCTTTTTTAAGCCTTTCACTATCTAATCACCAAAAATTATTCATCCATTGCCAACCATATGCCACTTTATAAAAACCCTTCTAATTTTCTTGCCCTAACTAAGCCAATTAGTTCCTCTCCAATAAGCCAACCATTTAAAGACCAAGATATATTCAAAACTAGTATTTTATAACTAATTTCAAACTAAGACTACGAGAACCAATCAGTCTGTGATGCCTTTATTAAACTAACCATTTATGATGAGTTAAATTGTGATGAATCACCTCTTGATACTATACTTGTTGTCAAGGAGTCTCACTCTAAAAAGCCAATCTTTGTTGAGTCACTTTTTTAAAATTATAACCACCTTTGGGAAAATCATTACCTTGACTATATGCATATTTTTAAAGAGCCTCCTTTGGATAAGAAAATATCTATGGATCTGTCTCTTTACCTTTTGCCCATCATTGAGGAGTCTCACTTTTACAAACTAGTCTGTGAAGAGCCCATTATGCCATCACAGGGTGTTACTTATCTAATATCAAACATTTAATAAGACATCATTGTAACAACATCCACACTAGATGAAGAATCAATATTAAATTTAGTTTCAATTATTGAACCTACATCATATTTAGCATCAATAGTAAAATCAACATTAACATTGGCTTTAGATTCTATTGAGTCAGAATTAGATTCGAAATCAAAATACATTCATGGTTGTTACAACATGGGTTACACATTATTTGTATATCAATTTAAATATATTTGTCATCCTTCCATAATTTTTGAGGATGATTACTTCAACTTCAACACAATTTTTCATATCATCTTCTATGAGGATTTTGTGGCCTCTTCCCATTCTATTACCATTCCACATGCCATTACCCTAATGAACTTAGCCATTATATTGACCTTCCACTTCCCACAAGTGTTAACTGGGACTGATATAATCATACCTGGTTAAAATACATCCATGGTGACATATTAGTTGATGAATATTAGGGAGTCCAAGACCATAATCTTATAGAAGAAGAAGAATATCCTAGTGAAACCTTCTTGAAGGTGCTAGGGGACAATCAAATTTCATATTGAGCATCTATTGAAACCTTATTTGAGGTGATAGAAGACAATAAAATTCAAAAGTCAACATTCCTTAATGAATCCTTTTTAGAGGTGCTATGGGATAATCAAGACAAATTTATTGGTGAAAATATCATCGAGGCACCAATAGTTGAGCATAATAGTTATTTACTACTTGATGAAGAAATTATCAAAGATCAAATCAATATAGATTCCTATCTAAAATATAATTAGATGGTAACTACTCTAAGGCCTAAACAACAAAAAAATATGATCAACTTATCGAGAGCATATTCAATAGTATTTAGCCCCACCACAACCAAATTTATGTCGAATCCAAAACTTGTAACATTATGTGTGCTTGAAAACCTCAATCTTCATTTGTTTCCCAACCATTATACATTCCATTATCATCCACCTATATGTTTCCAAATCAGACATATCATCCATTGTTTATCAGTATTTACCATCCTTGGATGAACTTTCCTTTGTAGAGGCTACAAAGATACCTTGTCTCAATATTTGAATTAAAAAAATCAATGACCAATGAAGATTACAAAAACATTCTTAGAGTCCAAATCTATAGATAGTTTTTAACAAAGCATATATTAATAAGAGGTGTGGGCTATCAATTTACATGATTGGTTATTCTAGTTGTATTATATGATGATAGGGATGTGGATATCCAATTTATTAGGAATAATAGAATCATTCACCTTGACCAAATAACATACCTTTACCATTGCCATTTTTCATATACCTTGGCCAAAAACCATACCTTTTACCAAAAACCTTACCATTGGAAAAAAATGTTTACCTTATCATGTTTTTTGGCCATTTATTTTTCCTTTGTTTCATACCCTACCATTTACCTTGCCTTATCACTTGGGGAAAACCCTATTAATATTTTAAACAATGTCATATCATATGCCATTTTACCATACCATCCTTATTAGATCAAAGCCTATGTTTATCCATCCTACCCAACCATTTTTTATCTTGGTTCCTTTGGTTTTTCCCACACCTTCTGTGAGTGCATTTTGATCTAGTTTCAACATTTTTAGAATTCTATGTTTAAATGATAGTCTAGGAAAGTAGTGTGCCAATGGATTTGGCAAACTATATCTCATTTATGATTGACTAGTGCCACTAACTATAACCACCTATGGGAAAATTAGTGTTTCACCTTGTGTTACTAATTATAACTACCTATGGGAAATTTAGAACCACAAACCTATGCCATTGTTTCCTAATTATAACTACCTATGGGTAAATTAGGAACAAAACCTTTAACATGTATTATCGCATCAACTTGGCATTACTATTTTCATTTGCCTTAATTTTTACAACTTGTTGTGACCTAGTCAGTTCTCCCCACCTTTCATGTTGGTGGAACTATTGTAACTTGAGGCCCTAATGGGATTATGTAGGCCATGCTCGATTCACATTGAGGTTAATTCAGTCCCCCTTTCCATACACTCTCACCATTTTGTGATCAACCTAATCCAACACTCTCATTGTTTTATGAGTGGTATCTTATCAATCTCTAATGAATTAATATATCTCAAAATTCTAAAAACATCCAAAAAATTTAAAATCTAAAAACAATTTTCTTTTCTAAGCTTAGTCAATCATCCTTAATCCATCTTACTAGGGTAAATATATTATTAGGATGCTTTATTTTGCTTTTAATTTCAATATTTTTATGTGTTTGTTTGCTTAGTTATTTATTTGTTTGTTTACTAGCCTATTCTTTTTATTTTAGTATTATGCCTTGACTCAGTCTATATGCATTCATTGGGTGATTCATTATGCATTTTTATAGAGTCTATCCATATTCATATGCTAACATTTTCATTGTGGTGTTTATCATTGGTGCATTATTTCAATTATTTATTAGATTGGGAGTCAGTCCTTATTCATATTTTTGATAAGTTATCATGGTATTCTATCATGGTGCATATTGTCACATGCTATAGCAAAAATCAGTGCATGAAGTCTTACAAGCATTGGAGTTGTAGAAGTTTCTCCTTGGTAATCTTGGAAAATCCTCCAACCCTCCTTAATATAATCGACACATTGACCATTCTAATTGTATCAATGCTAATAAGGATGAGCATCTCCACATTGGTAGGTATAACCAAATCATTTCCATTAATCAACCTTTATTATTCTATTCATCTCTTTCATCACTTTGTCCATTCTCATGTGCTTGGTTGTTTGTGTCTTTATTATTCATTAGACCATCACATATATGTTTATACTTACTCATATTTATTTTATGTAACAATTTATATCCTTGAGTTATGATTTACAATCTATCCTATTAGGGCATAATCGAAAATCAATTTTAAATCTCTATCATCTTAATGATTATAACTACCTATGGGAAAATCATTATTTCAACTCATCATCCCTAATTGGGGTATATACCATTGCCAATATTATTACTACCTATGGAAAAATTAGTGTTTCAACCTTTGTTACTAACTATAACTACCTTTGGCCAAATTGGTACTTTTTAAATCAATGCATGTAAGCATTTTCTCAATTGGACTAATCTCACCCATGGGTTAATTTCTTTTTTCTTCTTACTTATTTTCAAGGGACCATCCATAAAATATATGTGATAGCCACATGCTTGAGGAAGCATCATTATAGGCTTCCCAAACATTCTTTAGATATTTTTATTCAATCATCATCTTCTTTTAGGCATACATGCATTTTTCATTCTTTGAGAAGACATTACTATGATTATAGCTTGCAACATCTTCTTAAACAAGGGAAAACTATAGCACCTAAAATTAGCCACCAATGGATTTTGACCAAACTTCATATGAATTCCTACCAACCATTGTAAATTAAGCTTAAGAATCACTAAAACACCCCAAATTTTCTTGTACATCATTCATCAAAGCTCAGAATCATGTTGAGACATCCCTAACTAGGATATCCTAATGTAAGCAATAAGAGCCTCTCACATATTCATCTTTAATCATCCTACGACACCATAACATGCAATCTAGCATATGGACCTATTAAGTGGGGAAAGTGCACACATAAATCAAATCTTTGAAATTCTAAAATATTAATCAGAATTAATTAAAATGTTAAACCAAATTAAATGCCTAGTTAAATTATCCATGTGCAATTAATGAAATTCTAAAAAAAGAAATTCAAAAATATGAAATATCCTAGCTTTTCATGATTACCTTTTGTGCATTATCAAGCCTTTAAAAATATCTCACCTATGCTTATTCATTAAAAATTATTAATTCTTGACACCTTCTAACTCTATTGGGATTAACTAATTCATTACAACTCATTAATTCCATGTTTAAACTACACATTAACTCACCTTTAGTTGGGGTTAGTTCTTAAGCCTATAAATCCAAGCATTTGCCTCTTCATTTGAGATATTAGATATACAAGAGTTATAATGAAGGTTTTGTAGCAATATTCATAGCAAGAATGTTATAAAGCCCAAATATTGAGCCAAGCCCCATTAAGCAAAAACAAGCCATATCAAGCCACAAGCAATAATGATGGAAAGGAGAGAAGGATAAATGAAAACTCCATTTACAACTATTATTTGATCATAAATCATGAAAACCACTAACAAATCATTTGGATCTCTCAATGAAGATAAGGATTGTTGTTCTTTTCATTTTAGTTGGGTTTTCAATTGTATTTTGTTCATTAAGCTCCCCATACGATCTAGGATTAGAGATGTTAGCATGTTAGTGTGATGATTTAATTTTTTTAATGATAAAAAAACTTGATCTAACATGCTCTCTATTATCAAATTCCTTGATTACAACCATCACTTGAAGCACACCATTAGTATTATTTACATTATGCCTTCACACACACACAAAAGTTCTGTCTTGAATAACTAAAGATAAAATATTATTTATCCACATAAACATGAAAATAAATCACATACACAGAACCTTCGAGACCTCAAAAGATTCAAAAAGTGCATCATAATTCATCACATAGAGCAAAAAAACTCAAAAATACTCTTACAACTTGCTCAATCAGAACTATCAATTTTCCTCAAAGACTAGTCATTGTGACTCAAACCTCTAATACCCATATAGACATTTATAATGAAAGTATATGAACCTATGACATATTTAGACCATCTTTAACTATAAACATTACATGTTCTAGTATCAACTATTGGTTTTGTAGACTAATTCGTTGACCTCACTAAGTCATACAAGACATTTTGGCTTCATCATTTTCACCACTATACCTAAATTCATATATTTATACCAAGTAAGAATAGGACATACCAGTGCCAAAAAACATCTTCATGCACTTTTTTTCATCACTCTATCATGACAACACATTCCTATTCATCTTCTCAATGTTGCTTGGGTTTTTCATTATTTGCACCATTTAGCCTATTAGTAACTAGCTAACTTGGATGACCGGTTTAGCACACTTGAGGGATAATAAAATATAAACAAACCTTTGTGTACATGAAACATGAATTTTTACCTTCTTCCTCTATCCATTTTCTTACTATGTATAATACAACTTTTCATAAATACAATAACATCTATAGGAATAAGCCTAAGCTCATCATTTTCTCTCTCCTCATTCTAGCCAATACCACTTGGAGGTATTTTGGAGATTCCAATACAAGATAAAATATCTTACCTATGCATACTAATCCATTGTAAGTGATTTTTATCAATACCTTTAACATTGGTTTCTTATTAATGTTCTAAGAGGGTTTAAACATGTTTCTATTCTTAAAAATCATTCATAAATCATAGCCTCTCAACCCAAAAAATAATGCCTATAATTTTGATCTAGGAACATTACACATCTAACATGAATATCTTAGGTTCCCATGAAAAGTTTTTAGAAGCTAATGAGCACATTAAAATCCTTCTCGAGTTGAGAATCCTTCATTCAAAGCATTTAAAAGACCTCATAAATAACTTTTCATGCCTTGTACTTAAAAATATGACCTCAAAATACATGAAAAAGCTTGAAACAACATACATAACCTTTAAAAATTCTTAAATAATCCCAAATACTCTGAAATCTGATCATGACCCCTCACTAGACCATATTCTCTATCTTTGATCTCTAGACCTTGACCTAAAAACCACATTAGGAATTAAAATTGATGTTCATGGGTCTTTAAAAATAACTATACAAATTAATAAAATACTAAAAAAATATATATCATGCTTAATAACTTCATTACATACTTCAAATGCATTGAAAATAGATCATGATAGCTCATTATGCCAGGCAGGGTCTAGAAGTGGTTTAGGTGTAGACTTGCTTTGAGGGTCCTACCCTTGTAGGCTCACCCTGAGACTTTGATGAGTGATTAAACACATATCATACATGCTCAATCAACCTCATACAAGCCCAAATGACTATGTGCACTCATCTCACCAAGACACCATGTTCATACCTTCTTACATGGTCTTTGCATACCATGACTAGGCTTAGGCTACTCAAAGACTTGTACCTTCATGAAACCATAATGCATTAGTTTCCTTAACATACTTTCTTTTTCCTTAAAATTATATTTTATGAAAACATCCTTCAATTAAAAAAATCCATCAATTCCCCTTGTCACATCAACATACTGCCAACTAGGCACACTCTCTCAATGACATGAACCTCTTGCAAGATGTACCATTGACATCAATGACAATAATGAACACATTAGACTTCATTCATATAATTAAGACAAATGATTTATCATTTATTCCACAATAAATTATTATCACCTAGTGAATTGTCATTTTCATTCTTGATATAAAGAGAAATCTTATCTAGAGTTTATAAAAGATCTCTTAGGAAATGAGTAAGAAAATTTCATGTTTAAAGTTTTAGTGTGGCTCAAATTTTTCAATAAATTTTAGGGGTTTGATGAAACCCTTGTCACATACTTTGTTCTCCATTTAAGGACATATTTTTCCACTATTAAAGGTTCCATTTTTCAGCTAGGTTATCAATGAATTATCTAGAATTCCATATGAAGGAGCAAGGATTGCATGGGGATATTATTTCAATGACCTCATATGAATTTTACATGGATAAGGAAAAATAATACCAAAATGTGTTCAAAATAATAATGAAAACATAAATGACCTTAGTACACACACCTTACCACAACCATGGAGGTATGTATCTTTTTGACTCATGAAATATCCCACTTGTGATAGGTAGTGTAGTGTATTGAGTTGTGTTGTAATGAAGATGTTCATTCATTTAAAGTATGTCCTAAAAAACCCTTAGCATATAATTTAATTACCTTTATTTTTTCTAGGGTTTATACAAGTAACAGCCATGAGGTATCTATGTAATCTATTGTTTACTCACCATCATGGACTTAATTCAGCTAATAATCTAACGCCATTTTCTTAGGAAAGAACATGGCACAATAGAATAGATATATTTTCTTGAGGGAAAGAAAATGAAACACCTATGGATTACCAAGATCATACCATAAAAACCTTCTGGTTATACCTCTAATACTCCACCAAATGCCTCTTCCTCCAAAGTAGCTACTCCAGAATTAATATGGAGTACAAGGTCAACCTTCAAGGCTACTGCATGTAGTCCTATAATTCCCCTTAATGTGGTTTTAGCACAAGATTCCAAAATAATATTAAGACCTAGACCCTAAAAAAAAATCTTTAAACCATCTTCTTCACCTAATATTACATAAGAAATTATTTAGATTATAGAGGATGCACTTATTAAAGACCTTATTCAACATTCAGCACATAGGTATCTGACTAGAAGTAAGGAGGCATCACATGAAGAAACTATTCCTCCCACTCAGTATAAGAAGATAAGAAGGAAGTTGGTATTGATTATTGATGATGATGAAGTAATTTCTACAAAAACCCTTCACATCTAATGGTAGGAACCCACTTCTAATGTGGTAAAAGATAAAGAAGTGGAGAATCCTTTCCTATAGGATGTTTCTAAATAAATTATTCCTTTCATCACCCAAACACAACCATCCATTGATAAGGTTAAAGCTCCCATGGGTTCTGAAGAAGCCCAGCCATCAAAATTAATAGAAGATATATAAATGCATCATGCTTTGGCATTGTCCTAGCTAGAGGCTACAATAATACATCAAGTAGAGGACATCGCTCATCTATTATCTTTAGTTCAAAGTAAGTATTTTTTTATTTCCCTTTTGTTTAAAAATATAGAGAACATTAAAGCTCAGTCTTTTGAAAAAGATGAATAAATAGCATCATTACATAAGAAAGTGAATGAATATAAAAAATGAATTTATTGATGTATGGGGTTATACCAAGGAACTTGAAAAAGATAATGTCCTTAAGAATTAATCTTATTATATCTAAATAGTGGAATAAAACATTTTAAGCACAATTAACTTCCACCTCTCACATTGTGCCCCCAAACCTATGGCAGTGCAAGTTTGTCAACCCATTATGTATTAATCTAACATCAAAATTCACTGGGAACAATCTTGTTTTGAGATTAGATAATTAAAGGAACCAAATAATTTGCTTAAGAAATATAAATAGAAGTTTCAAGATATTACACAAACACAACAACAACAACATGCCAAACAAACTATACAAATTACTTATCAACTAGGTGAGAAGCTCTTATCTTGTAGGATTCCATATCACTCCTATAGTTTGTTCTTGCATAAATAGTTTTGTAGATGGTATTTACTTAAAATAACTTATGTATTTCCACATAATATTAACACAAGTGAAGAGTTCTTATCAGTTTATTAGAAAAGTACTCCTGAGAAACAAAACTTACTATGTGAATTATTCCTATGTGATATTATCTTGGGAAACACTAATGATTTATTGATCAACATATTTGTTGGTGAATTACAATTGAGAGATTTTATATCCACCTATGGAAAATGAATATCTTGGGAAGATAGATATAATGATCATGTGAGTATAGCATGAGAAGATGGACTATGCAAAAGACCTTAATTTGGTAATGCATCAAAAGTGCTTGTAGATTTAAAATGATTTTAATTTCAACATTATCATGTTCATGAACACTATATTCATACTTTATAGGATGGTATAACCAATTTTACGTTTTTTGTTTCAACACTTCTTTGATCAAGTTGTAACCACTTGTAGTCAATGATGGAATATGTTGATAGTTCCTTTGAATAAAAGAGAAGTTATCTTTCCCACTAATGTAAGATGGACCATTAGAATATTTAAGGCCATCATTTAGATCAATTATAATGTAGTTTGAGAATGTGAACAAAAATTTGGAATAAGAATGAGATTTAAAACACCCCTATTGCTTTCTCCCATGTCTCCATGGTAGAACACAGAGCCATAATCTAAGGATAAATTTGCACTTTGGTTTCAACTTGTTAATAGGGATATTAAATTCACTCCTTCTAATGATAAAATAGGATAAGAATTATACTCCATCTGATCTCAGCCTTAGATTGGAGCAAAAAACCACACCTATGAAGACTGGAGAAGATAGTTTACAATGGGACTTACAAAAGGTAAACTGTGGGGGAAATGATGAGTCTACACTATAATTCATTATAACCATAATATATCATCCTTCACAACCACTAATATGCCATTTAGGTTGATCATTTCATGTAGTCTTAAGGATTATAACTAGTCTAAGGTAGAAGATGAATGATTTTGTCTCTTTAAGTTTATGTGAGTCTAAGTTAGCATTATTTACATGATGTTATAATTATTTGAATGTTTAGTCCTCCATTTTTGATATTTATAGGTATTATAACATCTAAAGAATAGTCTTGATATGATCCCATAAAGACAAGGAATGGCCTTAGTCGTAAACCTATTGTACACACATAATATTTTAAAACTTTTATCAATTACTAACACTTTGTATCTTGTAAGAATCTGTCAAGTCTCAATCTCTTTGAGTACATGCCTTAAGGGGTGCATTGGGAAAGAAGTGGGCAGACCATCTATGCTTAGTAAGATTGATGTCCCTTTTTCCACTTGTCATCTACACACTTATCTCTTAAAACCATTTACCCTAAGATTATTCTTCTTAGTCCTACCTATTCCAATCTTTTACTATTTCCACCCCTCTTTTTCTTGCCTTAACCCCCTTTTCATTAGTCAGTTGTACTAGGTTAACTAGGTCAACTTAGTAGAGTTTAGGGGTATTTTTCACTTTCTTAGCTTATTATCCTTTCAGTTGACCTAGCTCAGACTTAGTAAGTTGACTCCAAAAATAGATTGGGTTGACTGGGTTGACCCTTTATAGCCAAAATTTGTGGGAAGATTTAGAGCAAGATCGGCATATATATACAAGTTAATTTCCCACCATTTCATAAGATAAGAATTAAGAGTGAATAATTGTGAATGAACATCTGCTTAAAGACCATTCTACTTGAGGAATAAATCTTAGGGTTCCATACTTTATTTGGAGATACAAATCTTGTCTTTTAGTTAAGTCTTTTGAATAGTTAGATAGGTTGTGTAGCCTAGATATAATTTATCTTGGTTAACCTTACACACCACAACAATCTCTTGTGAAGCACCATGGTCAAGGGAGAGGTTGAGGCTCATCATGTTTATTTTCATAGATAAGTATTCCTAACTTTATTTATCATTTGTAAGAGTAGATAGATAATGCATTTTTATTCTTCTCCCATGTATTTGTATTCTATATACATTGATGTGATTATATCTCTTCTAATACATGTTTATTTTAGTTTATTTTATTATTTATAACCCCCACTTTGTACCAAAAGATTTGGTGTGCACTAGATTGGATTTAATTTTTTGTTATTAGAATAAGTGAATGATTTAAACCTTAGGAATCCATTATGGTTGTTGTGTGATTGTGTTAGACTTTAATCTTTGGAACCCTTCCTATCGTGATATGTTCTAACAAGTAATCCCCTAATCGGGTCTCGTAAATCCCCATATTGGTCATATTCTCACTTAACAAGTGTATCCCTAATTAGAATTTTAGGTATGATCTATGTTCTTCAAGCCAATATTGATTTATATACATGATGCATTCTAATTCCATATATTCTAGTGAACTCGACATGAATCTTATCCCACCACTAGTTGGATTGTCTTCACATTTCCATTTTTTTTTCATTTCTTGTTAGTATTAGCATTCACTTTGGCTTCACCTTCATATTAAATTATAGTTATCCCAATTTGAAACTAACCCTTTTAGGATTTATTTCACTTATTTTCATTTTTTAAGTCATTATTTTTATCATACTAGGTTGACTCTATCGACCTAGTTTTCTAGCTTTTGTATTCAAGTTTCTAGGAGTAGGAAATTGGATCAACCCAGTCAACCTAGTATAGGTTTAAAACCTTATATAGATATAGTTTAGCCTATTAGGTTGACCCAATAAACCTTGTACATTTTTATCACTCTGTGTAGGTTACTACATAGCTTGATCAATCCTATCCACCTAGTTTGTAGGTTTTCCCAACATACTCCAAGGTTCTTTATCAACAACCTTCCTTATTTACATATTTAATCCACCAAGGTTCTTTTTTACCTCTCTATTTATTTATTTTTAATTTTATATATTTACTTCCATAATTTTTAGTCTTTCTTTTCATAAATTTTTGTCTTTAAAACTACTCTTACATAGTTAACTAGAACGATACTACCGACCTAGTTTTGTGTTCTATGTTGTTTAAAATAACTAGGTCAACCCTGTATATTTTTAAACCTTAATTACATAGTATAGGTTTAACACTATCAACCTTTTTATATATTTTGTGCATAGATTTTCAACACTATACATTGTTTCAAGTTTAAATTAACCTCATATCTGCTAGTAATTAGCTCACACATTTCTTTTCTTGTTGATTGCATGCTTAAAATAGATCACATAGTTTAATTAGAAGATTTTTAATTAATCATTTAGTTTCACTATTTCTATTTTATGCAAAAATGACCAAATCACATAATATAAACAACCACTTTAACATTTTACCTACCCAAGCCCAACCTACCTAGATTTCATCACTAAGGGGGAAGCCAACTTGATGCTCTAGTCAAGTATAAAGCATAGTTAATGGTATATTTTGGCTAAGCACCCAACACCTTTATCATTTTTGTGTGTGAAGTGTGGGGATAGGCCCCAATATTGATCTTATATAATTTCCACTAAAGTCCCTTTTATCCCAAATTACGTGAAACCATCCGTAGATTGATATTTAGTACCTTACTTATAGCTAACATCCAATCACATTAAAAATCATATCTTAATAATCCAATAAACATTCAAGTTGACCAAATAGTTATCTCTTTAATTTTCAAGATGATTTATTGATTTTTTCTCAATTATGTGTTCAAAATTTTCATTATCCAACATTAGTGAAAGGTTTTGTTTTATGTGCCTCAGTTGGATTAGCTAGCGTTAGTCCAATTGACTATTTATTTCCTTTTTGTTTTTACTTCTTTACATTACTAGTAAAAATTGTATTGTTTAAATTCATAACATGATATCAACTTTATCATCTTCCTTTTTTTAATTCTCTACATCATTATGAATCTAACACATTTTATGGTTTGAAAAATATAAGAGTAGAAACAAAGATATAGGCAAAACAAGTAATCTTCTTATTTTTATCCTCTATTCATTATACAAGATTGACCCAGTTAACCTTGTACTATCTATAGGTATTTTTAGCCTCTATCCACTATAAAATATTGACCTAGTCAAATTTTACTATTTACTAACCTTTTTTAGTCTCTATTTACTATATAGGATCAACCCAATTGACCCTATACTATTTACAGACCCTTTTCAACCCTTGTTTTTCTGTATAAGATCGACCCATTTGACCATGTACTATTTTTTATCACATTTTATTCCATTTGTGTGGTTCTCTAGTCTTGTTTCATCATGATGACATATATTTATCCTCTCCTTAGTCTAGAACATTGCATAATCAAGGAATTGGATAATAAACTTACATATTTCATTACTTTAGATGAAACTATCCAATTTCTTCCTTCCCCTTCTCCTAAACCAAAACCACTCACTACATAATGTAATGTAGTCTAGGTCATTCATCCTAATCCTCCTCCCAATACCAATTTTTGGAATACTCAACCTACAAAGAATCCTCCCACAAACACAAATAGTTCTTTTCCTACCAATATTAATGCCTCTCCTATAAATACCAATCCACATATTAATACAACTCAACTTCCTACCCTAGTCATAAAATAAATGAACATAATGCAAACTTCCAATTAGTCTCAAATGATGAAAATGTAACAATATTTATTACACATGACTAGTCAACCACCTCAAGTCATCATGTCTCAACCAAATCAAAAAAAAAATTCCCTCCTCCTCTTAGATATACCAATCGAAATATCATCCCTCAACCTCCAATTAATAACAAAATTCTTCAACATATTCAAAATTAAACTTTAACCCCATTCATTACATCCATATCTATCACATATAATGGGACTAAGGACCCTACTATCTTTCTTAAGTCTTTTGTCAATCTCTATAAGGAATGGGTCCAAACTAACACCTTTGCTACCACCAAGCTCTTAGCCAAAACCTTTGTTGGTGATGAAATTGAATGGTACAACCAAATTCATATAAATTCCATCTCATAAATAGAGGATTTATTCAATTCTCTAATGAAGTAATTCCAACATGATGAGGTTCCTAAAAATTACCTTAGCCATTTTATCAATGCCAAGAAACTTCCTAATGAATCTGCTCACACTTTCATAAAATGATGGATGTCTCTTGATCATAAAGTGGACCATAAAATGAATGATGATACTCTTTTAAAAATATTTATCACTGATCTTAAACCTCCCCTTAAATATAAAGTTCAAATATTTTCACCTAAAACTTTGGAAGAAGCCTTAAACCAAACAAAAAGGCAATATTTTCTTATGACATAATTTGAACCATTTCAAAAAACTACTAAAGCAACTTTCCAATCATCCTCTCATAGAATTTATTCATCCAATCCTCCCCAAACTCAAATTGGATTATCTAATTCAACCAATTTTAAACCAACCCACCCACCCTTGACTCTATAACAACTTAAGAATAAATTACCACCTTCAAAACCCATGAAATTTTATCCTTCCAAACCTCCTCCAAAATGGTACAATCTTGATGAATTTTGTTTGTGGCATGATACTATAGGTCATTATCATGAGTCTTGTCATGATCTTCACTGATTTATTATTTATTCCTTGCTTGGTCCACATTTCAATCTTGATATTGTAACAAAATAATGTTATCAAAACTATTTTCAAGCTTCTTAAATTCAATATAAATAACCATAATCACATCAACATCGACTACTTAATGAAAAAACATCATCCATTAATTTTTTTCAAACCACAATCAATCCTTCTTCCTACACCAATAAGGAAAGGATAGACAACATGAACAACTTTAGACATAGTGTTGCATCCATTGAATCTCAACCTCTTAAGGCATATGAACCAAAATAGTATCTACTTCAAATGCCTATTCCAAATCATATCATCCATGATCCTCATACCTCTCTTACACATCACATTTCACATTCAACATCCTTAAAATATACCAAACCAACACATTTACCTATCTCAAAAATCACTTCCCAACCTAATTTATATCATTTTAATGGTTCAATGTTACCTTAATCCAACTCACATGTTGGGGAATCTTGTGATGCTCATCAACATGTCCCTTTAGACTTTGGGGCATCTAGTTATGCCCATACCTACATCCACTTACCAATTGGGGTGTCTTTCAATACCCACTCTTTTTATAAAATGCATAATGACAAATAAATCTAGCTTCAAGAAACCTTCTAAGAATTATAGACTTGTATTTCACAAGCTCATCTTTGATATAGATGTTAGCATAGGTTTTACTTGTTCTCTTATCTCATGCTTCTTTATTTTTGTGCCTTTTTCTTTCCTTCATTTACTTTCATTTTACTAGCATCATTTTTTTCCTTTACATTATTTGGTTTTATTCCACATTACATTTGGCATTTTTTTTCGTTTTTGTCTTTATACACCTCTTTTATTTGTCTTTTCTTTCTTTTTTGTTCACTATTTGCCTTAGTAGCTTTATGATCATTTTGCCCCTTTATTTAGCATTTATCTCTTTATTTTACATAGTCTTCTTTATCTTTTAACATTTATATTTTGGCACCCTAGTGGGTTTCTCTTTTGTTAGTTTCCTTATAGGACCATGGATAGGACTTGATGTTCCTCATAAAACTACCATCTTTTATTTATCTTTCACTTGTCTTTTTAGCACCCCTGTAGGTTTCTCTTTTATGAAGTTTCAATGTAAGACCATGGATAGGACCTGACCCTCCTCATAAAATAACCATATTTTCATGTTCTTGATCTTCATTTTCAAATTTAGCTTTTACTTATTTTACTAGATGAAAGCTGCAAACAATCTATGTTAACATGTTTTTCTCTATTTCCCTCATTCTTATGATACATAATCACACCTTCAATATCATTATATCCCTTATTTTTTCCCATCATCACATTTTTTTCAATTTGAAGCAATTAAAATTGTTCCATGTGTCATTCCTCTTGATTTTCCCCTTTCTTTCACTCCACATTAGATAAAATAAGGTCAAAATCAAGATATCACTTTTATTTTATCTAGATTTACAAGACTTTTAAACCCTATGCTCTTTGAAGTTCTCTCTCTTAGAAAACTTATCCTAAGTATTTAAATAAAATTCATCTTTAGCACCCATGTTTGGTCTTCCAAATACATATGCAGGAGGAATATAAAAATCCATCAATAAATTTAAAATCCAAATCATTTGAAACAAAAGGCAATGATATCTATAAGAAACATACAAATCTCAAAAGTTAGCATCAGAAAAAAAGATGTGATTATAATCACATCTCCTATCTCTAATCAAATCTCAAACTCCAAAATTGGGCTCACATATATTTGAGGTCCTTTGGGATGTGGTAGGCAAGTAGATTAGAATAGGGGAATTCAACAAATGTATGGTGTTACCTACTTTTTTACGTAAGTACCCAATCTTCATAGTAGACTGATGACTCTATAAAGGGTCTTGGAGAATGAGGAACACATTGTGGGAAGGTAGGTATGTTTTAATTTTCATGTATATATCCTTCGTGGAATGATCTATATACTCCATTTTTTGACCTAAGACTTATGTTACTAAGAGAAGCTCTTCATAGTCATTAAGGTCAATAGTCCTCTTGTTTTCATAAACCTAATTTGAGTGTCTTAATTTTGATAAAGAGTTCATATACATTGGTTTTTACTTCATTCTCCCCTCCACCCATTTAATTTTCCCCCTTGATAGGAAAATTTTTATTCCAAATCTATTTTCCCTTTTCTAGTATTCCTTTTTATTCACCTCTTATAAACATGCTAACATTACTTTATTTCAATTTTATTTATCCTTGGAGTAAAACAACATGTTTGAGTAACTATGAATCACTCTTTTCGTTCATTTTTCATAATTTTACTACCCTTCCATTATGGATAGCTGAGTCCACACCCTTTTTCCATTATTACATATATGCCTTCTTCATGTTTGTCTTTCATCTTCAATTACATCTCATTTTCTTTGTTTCATGTTTTCCTTTTTGCCTATCCTACATGAGCTTACTTTTCACTTTTTTACATATCTTTGTTAGAGTTTTCTTGCATTGACATTACTTTTTGCCATTTATACTTTACATGATTTTCAATATCATTTTTCATTTATTCAATATCATTTGTCATTTATTTATTATCATTTGTCATTCATTTACCATCATTTGTCATTCATTTACCAATCATTTGTCATTTATTTGAAATTATTTTCTCATTTATTTGCCTTCAATATTCTAAGAACCTTGATTTACAAGTCTTAAAATTTCCAATTATCTTCTTTGTCATTCCTAACTATAACATGCCTATTTTCCAAACATTTTGATTTTTCACTATTTTTTGCACTAACTTCTATAGGTTCATCTAGTGTTCTCCACATTGGACACCTTCACATTTCTTACAGTCTACTTCTTTATCTATGGCACTAAGGTAAGTTAATCGTATGTGTTTTTCAATTCAATCCTTTTGTTTATCTAATTTTTTACTTACTACACTTTACTTAGCATCAACATTATGTGTTATCATGTTCTATCCTGAATCACCATCCTATGTTGCACTTACATGACATGTGATGAGCTTCAAGTGGGACATATGTATACACATAATATTTTAAAACTATTATTAATTACTGACACTTTATATCTTATAGGAACCTATAGAGTCTTAATATCTTTGAATGTATGCCTTAAGGGGTACACTGGGAAAGGGGTGGATAGACCATTAGTGCTTTGTAAGATTGTTGTCCCTTTTACCACTTGCCATCTACACACATGTCTCCTAAAACTATTTACCTTAAGCTTATTCTTCTTCATTCTATCTATTCTAGTATTTTCCTCTTTACATCCCTCCTTTTCTTACCTTAACCCCCTTTTGGTCAATCAACTATACTAGGTTGACTAGTTTAACCTAGAAGAGTTTAGGGGTATTTTTCACTTTCTTAGGTTTTTAACCCTTCAATCGACCTAACTTAGACCTAGTGAATTGTCCTCGAAATGCACTGGTCAACTAGGTCAACCCTATATAGTTAATGATTTTGGGAGGATTTAGGTCAAGATCTACCTATATTTACAAGTTCATTTCCCACCATTTTATAATAGAATAATTAAGAGTAAAGAAGTGTGAATGAACATCTACTTATTGACCATTCTACTTGAGGAATAAATCTTAGGGTTTCATACTTTATTTGGAGATATGGATCTTATCTTATGGATAAGTATTTTGGATACTTATATAGGTTATACATCCTAGATCTAATTCATTTTTTATCCTTACATACCATACCAATCTCTTGTGAAGTACTTTGGCCAAGGGAGAGATTGAGGCTCAGCAAGTTTGTCTTCAAAGATAAGTATTCCTAACTTTATTTATTCTTTATAAGAGTAGATAGATAATGCATTTGTATTTTTATCCCATATATTAGGATTTTGTATACATTGACATGAGTATATATATTCTAATACTAGTTTATTTGAGTTTGTTTTATTGTTTATAACCCCCACTTTATGACACAAGATTTTGTATGCACTAGATTAGATTTACTTTCTTGTTATTAGAATAAGTGAATGCTTTAAACCTTAGGACTTCATTAGGGTTGTTGTGTAATTATGTTAGATTATATGATTTGGAAACCTTCCTAGCATGATATGATTTGATAAGTGATCCCTGAATCAAGTCTAACAGATCCCCATATTAGTCATGTTCCCACTTAACAAGTGTATCCCTAATTAGAAGTATAGGTATGCTCTATCTTCTTTGAGCTAGGCTTGATTTATAGACATGATGTATTTTATTTTTCATACACCTATCATTATATCAAATATTTTGACATTGATAGGCATTCTATAGATCTTGGAAGATAGCTATGAACTTTCATAGTTGAGCTACAAATTTTGACAGTCAATCTGTGGATTTTTATAGATAAACTACAGATTTTGATAGTTGAGCTATGGACTTACACATCATGATATAGACTCATCTAAAATATGTTTTCAAGGAATTATAAATGTTGTTTAAACCATTACATGATTATCTAAACTCCAAATGTATTTTAGATACTTTCTATTTTTTCATATATCTATATATAGAACTATATCTATATGCAGCTTTCCATTTATAGAAGCTAGTAGATATAGGTTATAACCCTGGAAAAGATGATATGAATATGATGTATATGATATTTGGTAACCAAATATGTTTGAAAGTAGATATTGTAGATATCATGAGGATCTCCCCAACTATGTGTAGATGTTTGTTGTAATGTTCCTCCCTATTTTGGCCATATAGACCAATCTTTATGAATATTCTCTTGTTTAGCTAGTTAAGTTATTACCTAATATCTAGGGACAGTTAGTTTCTTTTGTATCTAATAAAATTAAAATCCATAATTGATCTAAAAGGGTGTGAAACAATATAATAATTGTCATTTTGAATACAAAATAAAATAATATTTTATGGAAAAGAATACTCTTTCATTTTTATGCATTAGTCCAGATTGCTTTCTAAGGATTGAATTTTTTTTATCCTTAATCCAAGGGTGATCAAGGACCTACTCTCCAAGGATATAGGACATGTGTACTTTTGGTATTTATAATTTTTTTTAATTAATAAAAATAATTTATTTGATTGGACTGACAAAGTGTAGGTTAAATTTATTATTATTGTTTGTGTGTGATTTATTATTCAAATGAACATTTATGATTTCCTTAATTTTAGTAATTTTAATTCTACAACTTAGATTAAGTGTGGATTTGATATTTAATTTTAGTTTGTTTACTTTTTAATAGTAGTGTGTGATTTATTTCAAGCATTTCATTCGGTTTGGTGAGTTTACCTTTTAAGTAAGTGTGTTTCTTTCAATACTTAGTTAAAACTTTAGGAAGTAAAAACTTAAGATATATCAACTCCAAAAAACCCCTAGCCAACACTATTAACTAAACCTAATAAACGCATTACTATACATAGCCTTGGACACTAGCCCTTGTAAATAATGACACTAATATAGATTGGTTAAATGAAGGGATGACAATGATACATATAAGTGGAATGTTGTCCAACTAATTCAATTGACTAGGTCACATCCTCAATAGCCAATCTTACATCAGATATGGGTGAGATTGAGGAGAGACTATGGTCAGGCCCCAACATAGAGATAAGTTCAAGTGTTAGTTTAGTCAACTATTCCACATGCCCTTCATTTATAGGTAGTTCATACCTAAGGATAGTATTATCCTCTAGATGATACTAAGATGATTAATCTAGATGGACATGATATAAAATTGGGGTTACAGAAGGTGGAAATGAGGGACACAGGGTAGGGAAAAAAGAGTTTGGCTCCTATAAAATAGGTATAAGCATAGGTACAAGGGAGGTAAGGTCCTCTAACACAAGTAGGTTTGTAGAGGACTAGGCATTGATTGACAAGTTTTAGAGAAATATCATTACGTGTATATCAATGATTATAGGCCTGGAAAGTGGCATAGATAGTTTATGTGTATAGTTAGCTACTACATATGGCGAGATCACTAGGCTATAGGGGTTTATTATGTCCAAGGATGTAGGTAGTATTACTATAAGTGGATATGTGTCTCAGCTCATAGGGGTATAGGCATAGTTAGCTACTCAAGATACAGAGTTTTGAAGATAATTTGGTGAATGGGATAGAGTTCAAGTGGATGGGGAGTTATTGGTATCTCAAGTAAAAAGGTTAAATAAGGAGAAAATGAGCCTTGATGAGCCAAGAAAGATAGTGGTGAAGGTTCATCTAGAGCTTTAATAGTTGTGATTATGGCTAAGGATAATGAATTATGGGTAAAGTATTATGTTGTTCATGTGAAGGATGAGATAGCCTACTATATCTTATTGTTATTATTGAAGATATTATTGGATTAAAAAAACTTCTTGGTCAATATATTCTATAGAGTTAGAGTGGTCAGTGGAATAACCATATTCACAATGAGTAGTCATGAGGTCACCACTACCACATCCACCACGATCACCAACATCAAAATTGGATTAGATTTTTTAGTAGAATCCTTAGAGCGACGACCATGATTAGAGTTGATTTGTAGCTCCATTTTGATTTATGAGATGTATAGATATTCTCACAGTTTATAAATAATTATTTTGATATATATTTAAGACATTCATTTTTTAGCTCATTGCTAATTATACATGGACTTTTAATATTTTGTGTGTCTCATGATGTGTGCATTTATGTTTCTCTTTTTATGATATGATTATTTATGCTAGTGTTAGAAGATGCACACTTAGCATATGTATGTTAATATATTTATTACTATGTTATATTTATGACTAGTTGTTATAGGATAATTAATGAGATGTACATCCCAAATTAATCATAGAAATAGTCAGCATGACTTAGTGTGTATACTAGGTGATGCACATCTTGAATATAGAGTCTTCTTTATTTCCAATGTTTGGCTTATGTTTATAATATCATGTTTAGGTATTAAATATGTAGGATAGTGTTTTTGAATATGTTATTTGGTGATACATTAACTTTTGGACTTTGGATGACCTAGTGTTTACTTTATAAAAATGAAATTATGTATGATAAGTATGGATAACTTATAATAACATTGCATCTAGTTTGTAATTGACTGGTTCAAATGTGAAAATTTAAAACTAAGGATAATGATAAAAACTATCAAAACCAAAGTTATAATTATTGATATTTAAACAAAAATAAAGTAATAAAAAGATAAAATAAATGTTTACATACAAAATCTAACCAACTTAAAACCAATATATGAATGATCAAGACCTAAGCTAGAACAAATTGTAAATAATGTGGAATCATGATATGAATAATCAAGACCCACACATTAACATGGTGTACTTTAAAAAAATAATAATAATAAAATAATTTAAATATAAATTTAAAGAAGTCAAGACCACGAGAAGGCCAGACTCAAAAGGTTTATGATATGTGTTCAAACACAAACAAACAATCAAATAAATAAGATAAATAAAAAGATAAAATAGTAAAACAAAAGATAAAAATAAAAACACAATAAAACACCAATAAAAGCACAACAAAACACCAATAAAAATAAATGAAAGAACAACAAAACATCAATAAAATTAAACAAAAGCACAAAAAAACACCAATAAATAAATACAAACAAATAAAGTGAACAAAACAATAAAAAATAAATAAACACTCTAAAGCACAGAAAAATGCAATAAGCAATCTATGCTAAACATAGAAAAAGAAATCAACATAAATAATGGTTTCTCACAATGTTAGTATAGATAAAAAACAATGTGTTTATGCACGTGTAATAGAAGTGTTATGCTTTATGGGGTGAACCCAAAGATAGGTGATAATGACACACATATAACATATGAATAATGGGCACAAAGTTACCCATAGGATATAGGGAAACAATGACATGCAAATAAGGCAAACAAAAATTTTCTCTAGTCTATAGGGAACAACAAAACAAAAAAAAAGAATGGGAGTAGATAGAAGAAAAGGAAAGGATAGCCAAGATGACTCTAGATACACTAGGAAAGAGGATGTTGCCTACATAGTTCTATGAACACAAGATCAAACATGAAATTTAGGCCAAATTTAGTTCTCCCAAGATATTGTATTGAAGAAAATTGGTGAGAATAAAATATGATTGATGTGTAGAGGAATATTATAATGGTCTTTCAAAATTGTTATTTCATGAAAAAAAGAGTATGGTTTAGGTTAAAACCACACTAAAATATAAGAGACAAGTAGCCATAAATGAATTGAATTGGAAATTTAGAGTGTTTACTACATCTTAAGTTTAGAAAGATAAAAATATCATAAAACAACTAGATTGTAAATAACTCATAAAACAACAAGAGTGTGGAAAATCCAAGGGTGCAATAATGGATCTTGTTCAAGTGAACAATGAACACAACGGTGACTTGTAAAATGATGAGAGTGTAAGATGAGGCAAATAAGGATGAGAAAACTAAAGGACAAGTGGTTAGTCATAAAATATCTAGGACTCCAAAAATTCTTAAGGAAAAAAAGTGGTTAAAAAAGAAAGGAAAGCATGGTTGAGCTAACTCGAGATACTCCATGTATCCAAGTACTACCTACATAGTCTATGTGGACCTTAGACTAATGTAGTTCTCCTAGAAATGGGAGTAAAAATACCAAGGTGTTCTAGAAATAAACTAAAAAAATAAGATGGCTTGACCCAAAAAAATTGACGTATTTTTATTTGTCATGAAAATTCTAAGTCAATTTTAATGATTTTGTGACTTTTAGGATTTTCTAGATCATTTAAAATTGTTTAAGGGTTTTCTAATTGTCTCAACTCAATTGAGAATTATGAAAGATTAAATGGTCTAACTCATAGAATGATGAGAGCATGGTTTAGACCAAGGGCCAAGCAATGGATCTTATTGAAATTAAAAATGAACACAATGCTGACTCACAAAACAATGATTTTATGGCTTCGGTTGCTCACAAAATGGAGAGAGTGTTCAAGATCAAAATAAACAAAGGTAAAATGCATTGTTTTTGGTATTTTGCTTGTTGTATTAGTTTTATAATGTTTTTGGGTTTAAAAAATGAAAATGAAATATGAAAAAAGGTATAGGGAACTACTTAGATAGGTATATGCACTTCCATATGTAAGAGTCCAAATGATAGCTAAATTGGTTGTAATGGGGTTTGACAACTAAACTAGCTGCAATGATCAATGATCCATATGAAGGCAATGGTAAATACCAAGAAACAACAAAATAAGAAAATAAAATCACATAATATTAAAGAAGTCTCAAGGAACCATCCAATAGGAAAAAACCATTTGCTTACATACCCCAATACACTTGTCTCTAAAAGAATTTGTAATTAATACTCAAGCTAAATTACCTCATAGAACATTCTTTGAATGTGTGTAAAATATCTATAAATCATAATAAGGATCATAAATGGTGTTATGTAAAATAGTCCAAGTTTAAATGATTTAGGTAAAATTAGAACTAATCTAGGTATAGTGGAAGAGAAATGGCCCAAGTTATAATAATCGATAGTTATAATGGTCTAAGGTTACACTGGTCTAGAGTAAAATGATACTCAATGAAATGGTATAGGGTATAATGGTTTAAAATGAAATGGTATAGGTTATAATTATAATGAACAACTTTTTTATAGGTTTCCCCAAAGTAAGGGCTCTTGTATACAATGGATCAAAAAGGTTATCATGCATAAAAATGATTTAGATGTAAAATATTCATGGGTTCCAAGATCTCTTTGCCTATTGGAGTAGATAGTCTATATGCCCTTGATCCATAGTTTATTGTAACCACGTATGGGCCCAACTAATTATGTTAAAACTTTCCATTATTCTTACTATCAGCATTAGTGTTATTTTATTTATCTTTTAACACCAAGTTGCCAACTTCAAACTCCTGAGGGAGAATGCACTTGTTATAGCTATGATGTAATCTATTTTTGTATGCTCTAATTTGTATAGGGAAGATAATTATTTCCATCAAGAAGTTATAGCTCTTGTAACCTATAAACTATATATTATTTATTATCCATAATGTGCTCTAAATATACCTACAAGGAAGGTAACTTGACCTTGATCAATATAATAGACTCTGTGCCAAACACCATAGAATATGGAGTGGATCTTATAGGGGTACAATGACTAGTGTGAGATAGGATGAGAGGGCATGAAATATTTACAAGTGACAATTACATCTAAAATCATTAAAAATCTTCTTAAGGATGGTGATAATGGTTTTATTAGATGCCTTAGCTTGACCATTACTTTGTGGGTTATATGGTGTGGACTTCTTATGTTTGATTTTGAACATGGTACAAAGGGATTTAACATCCTTGTTTATATGTGAACCACCATTATCAAATATAATTTTGGATGGGATACCATAATGACATATTATATGGTAATGGATAAATTTGGCAATCTATTTCATGATTATGTAAGTGATAGGAATGGCCTCAATCCACTTAGTAAAATACTCCATGGTAGTAAGAATGCACTTGTGGCTATAATAAGATGTTGGGTTTATTTTTTCCATGAGATTTAGAACCAATGTATAAAATGGCCATGGTATATTAATCAACTATAATGTAAATGAAGGAGTGTGTATCAAATTACCATGTTGTTGTTAGGAAACAGACCTCTTGACATAATTACAAGCATTTATCTCCATATTGAGCCAATAGTACCCTATTCTAAGGTGTTTATTGGGTAATACTACATCAATGGTGTGGGACTCACACATTCCTTAATGGACCTCCTTAAGAACTAAAATTGATTCTCCTAAAGATAAATAATGAATAAGCATTCCATCATAGCCATTATAATAAAGTGTGTTCCCAAGGAGGGTATAATGGGCTAGGTAACGAAGGAATATTTTCTAGTGGTTCTGTGAAAGGTTGGGAGAAAAAAATTGGTTGTGAAAATAATTATAAATGTCTTGGTAACAAGGGAGTTTAGGTGGGATATTGAGACCAACAATTATACAAACCATCTCTAAATTTGGTAATGTATGAGTAGGTTGTAGAAGGTTCTTTATGAGAAACTGATACTCTTTGACATCACTTGAAACTTGTACCATATACCCAATTGTTTCCATTACATTGTCTAATATATTATTAGGTTGTGGCACCTATTCAAATTATAGGGTCTTGAAATGTGACTTGAGATTATCGATAATGTGCTTTTAGGGTACAACATTTTCAACTCGAGTTTGATATTGGTTTTTTAATGATTAATGAGCAACTAATAATACCCATAAACCATTAAATGTTGGATATCCCACTATATTACCAGATGAAGCCCTAAAATAAGGGCTTCATAATCAATGATATTGTTGATGTAGTTGAAGCTAATATGAAAGGCCATAGGAATGAGGTCCCCTTATGGTATAACAATTAAAATTCCAAACCTAGCTCCATGGGATGTAAAGGATAAATCAAAGTATAAATTCTATTATTCTTCTTCACAATCCACTTTTCTATGGTCATGATAGAATCATTTGAGAAATCAAACGTGAGTGGTTGAATATCTATAATAAGAAATTTAGCTAGTTAATCTATAATGACCTGCAGCTTAATAGCCTTCTCATTCTATTACTCAACATAAAATTCAATAAATATAATATCCCATTTAACCATTTGTCCATTAAGAGTTTCTTTGAATAATAAATATTTGAGAAGGTCCACTTTAGCAATGATAATATTTTTACTATTCAACATGTAGTGTCACAACTTTTAGGAAGTGAACACTATTTACAAATAATCCTTTTCAATAGGTGTATAATTATTCTCATATGTTACAAGTGTTTATCTCAGATGATAGACTATGTTTTCCTTTCCATATTCATCATGTTGGGATAAGATTTCCCCTAGCGCATGTTTTGTCATTGATATGTAAAGAAGTAATGGTTGTCTAGGTGTTGGTGGTCTCAATACTTGTGGGTTGGCCAAGTATATCTTGAGTTGAATTTTTTTTTTCAAAATCCCACTAAAATATGATACCTTTATTCAATAGGTGCACAAAAATATGACACTTGTCTGCCAACTATGATATAAACCTATGAATAGATTGAATTTTTCCCTACTAGATGTAGAGCTTTTTCAAATTGGAAGATAATGACATTCTATGATAGAATTGAAATTAGCAAGATATAATTAAATACCTATCCTTGATATAATAAATCTTATCAATTTTCCCAAAGTAATTCTAAAGATGAACTTCTTATGATATAAATGGACCTTGTGCTTGCAAAATCTCTCAAAGATTTTTTGAGAAATGTCAAGACGTCTAACATTGGTTTTTAAGTTTACTAAAATATCATCAACATAGTCCTCAATTATATAATGCATCATTTTGTGGAAGAAAACACCCATTTCACATTTATATTTGGAACCAACCTTATTCAAGCCAAAAAACATGACTTGGTGATAGAATGTTCTCCCATGGTGTGGTGAATACAATCTTGTGCTAGTCCTCTAGGGTTACTCAATTGTATCTATAGAAGCCATATTTGAAGGAAAGTATATCATACCCAATATTTGAGTCAATAATCATGTCAATTTTGGGTAGATGGAAATCATCTTTAGGACATGCTTTGTTGATATCTCTAAAATCCATACAAATTCTTATGCCCTATGGCCTTTTTATCATTGGGACTATATTTGATATCCATTTGGAATAGTCTAGTGGTCTGATAAATATAGCTCCCAATAATTTTTATAGCTCTTTCATCAAAAATATAACAATGTGTGGGTGCATATTTCACAATTTTTTCTTGATCAATTTAACATCTAGATGTACAATAAGATGATACACGACTAAGGTAGGGTTTAGGTCTGGTATGTCCAAATAAACCAATGTGAAGATATCAATAAAATCCACCAAAATAGTGGAAATATAATCACACTCTTCATTAGTGAGGGATGCTCCTAGATAAATAATATTGGGTATTCAAAAGTTCTCAAGTTCATTTCAGCTATATTATCTATCAAGAGTGTAGAACCATATTATAGAATTATGGATAATGTTTAATATTGATCCTCTTCTTTAGGTTCTAGTTTTGAACCCAAAAGATCATCATAATGAGAGGAATTTAAGTCAACTAGTTTTGGTAATAGCCAATTGACAAATTTATCTTGAAAGTCTAAAGCAAGATGATCGAAGGCTTTATGTTATTCAAAGGTGATACTTGCATTGGTTGTAGATCTTGGACTTGGTTGACACTTTGCTTCTTGTGGATATGAGGAAACTTCCACATCCAAGAATTCATAAAATAGTTTTTCACTCAAAGACTTGTCTTTATATTTAATTTTTCCCTAATCAACAAGTGCCTCAAAGATGTTTTCACTGTAAGATCTTGATGTTTTATCTTGTGTATGACCAAGAAAGTTTGACTACTCTCTAAAGTAGGTGGGAGTGTCTAATGAAAATTTGAATTCTTATTTGTGATCACCAAATGGAAATCCATATTTAAGTCTTATGTACTTGGAAATAGATTATTCATTATGAAACTAATCAAGGGGTATAACATAATTTTTTAGTCCCAATCTATGAGGTCAAGATGGTAAAGGGTAAGTAGATAATGGGCTATGATATTCATAATGGAATTAGAATCAAATAAATAATTTTTGGCTAGCTCATAGTAAGTGTTATAATGGGAAATTGTGTCACTCTTGGGAGTTTATTCATCACTCGATAAAGATGAATCACTATCAAAATAGATGAGGTCACCCTAGGTGGTATAAATATGAGAGCTTGATTCATATTAGGTTTATCGATATATAGAGGATGCAAAATACTTGCTCTCATGGTCCCTATCGATAATTAGATTAGGGATAGGCTATTTAGTTTTCTAAAAATAATTTTCAAGGCCATATAACCAATATCCTTCAGTAAAGTTTTTTTATCCTAATTTGGTGAAGTTCCTGGTACAAATACCACTAGTGGTTTTTTAATGTTCTTCTTCTGCCAAATCATGTTGGGCCTACATGGGATTTTAGAAGGTTTAGGTCTGCCATATGACTTAGTGGATTTGGTCAATTTTTCAATATGAAATGCATATTTCAAATGGTATGTATAAATATCAGTATCCTCAATAGTGAGATTGTTTACAAAGGATACGAGAAATGGATTGCCCAAAGTGGATGCATGATCACTAGGGTCAATATAATTATATTTGGTTGGTTTAAAATCTATTGCCTTGTTCTTATTGGCTTTAAATTCAGAATTAGGGAGATAGTTATAATCTATGTATTTAGCCTCTAGGTGTTGGTAATATTGGTATGGATATAGATCAACATAGATAGTGACCTCAATTCCCAAATGGGGGAAATTGAGGCACTAATACAAGGTAAAAGGGATGGCTCATACTTCATGGATTCATTAAGGACCAAGAATTACATTATAAGGTAATTTAGTGTCCACCACATGGCATAAGGTATCATGATTTATAGTCCTAGTAATGATTGGTAAGCAAAATGTCCTTAAATATTCTCTTTTAGCATTTTCATATTATTCAATCATGATTATTCTAGGTTACATGACCCTGGTGGTATATCCTAACCAGTGTATTAACTTTAGAGACACTATGTTCAGCCCTAAACCATTTTATATAAGAACCCACTTGATCTTATGATGGGATATAATGACCTCAATATGCAAGGGAGTATTATGGCATGGACCAAGTGAAGACATATATCTTTGATCAAAATTAAGTTGTTGGCTCAGAGATAGATGACCCACAAGTTTTTGGAATTGAATATGATCAATGTCTTTAGGAATAGTGTATTGTTGAAGGAAGTCATTTAGTATAGTTCTATAGACTTTTGATGTAGGCAAGAGATTGAGAATGGAAATATATGTAGACATTATTTGAGTTGGTCATGACTATTATATAGTTTCTCAATAGTAGAGTGAGAAGGTTTAATCTTATCCTGTAAAGTGTTTAATTTAAGAATGGAAGCTATAGAGCTCATATTTCGCTAAGAATTAGAAGAAATAAAAGGGACTTTAAGGGTAACTCAAGATATTATAATTATGATTATGCAATTTTGAGTTAGTAAAGAGTTATTATAGTTATAAGAATTATAAGGAATAGGGTTCAAATTCAGCTCGATAGTATAATAAGGCAAAGGGTCTTGATGAGTAGCTTACGAGCATCTAAATGTGATTTTAAAATTTTGAGTTGGAAAGGAGTCATTATAATTAGAAGAATGGTTGATGGTCTATAAATAAGAACCCACAAAAATTGAGGCACAATATAATTGTTTGAACTTGGTATGACATTACTAAAAGAAGAAGGTACCAACCCTATAATAGGGGGACCAAAAATTCAAGAAGTGTTGGAAGGTTCATGGTTTTTTATTTTAATGGTGGTGACATGATTACTATAATTATACCCCATAGTGTTATTATAATCATATGGCATGGTGTTGTAACCTAGGTTATTAGCTTGGGTATTATGATCCTGATTATGATTATGGTGATTCAATCTATGGCCTTGCCTTTGCTAATATTGGCCCTAACCTTGGTTCTAATTTTTTTACTATTGTTATTTATTATGTTTATGAAATGGGTATTTGTAAATTCCCATATATATTTCTTTATGTTATGTGTTGTTTATTTCACTTCAATTTCCCCACTCTCAATCAGATCCTTAATAATGTATCTCAATTGTACACATTGATAAATGGCATGGAAAATAACATGATGAAAATTGTATAGCTCATTTCCCAATACCATTCATGCTTTGGTTGATATTAAATAAAGTGTTTTCATACATGCCACAAGATCAAATTGGCTACCACTAGATTTTGTAATATGACCTTAGTAGGCTCCCCCAATTTGTTGAATGGTATATACTTGTTCAATCCTCTATGTGTAGGTGTTATTTGTATAGTCATTGGTGAATTTAGATGTACATTTAGAACTGGTGGAACTTGTACCATTTATGTATGCCTTGATATAGTTACTTCATTACCCACCATGTTCTTGTTCTTATTAAAACCTTAAGGTTTTTATATAGTAATATCTTGAACATGTGGTTGAGTTGGATTTGATTTTTGACCCTATGAATGTGTATGAAATCATAAATGCATTAGATCCACAAATAATCCATAGTTCAAATAAGATAAATCCTACTTACACTTTTGATTGAGAATACATTAGATAATCAGGAACATGACCAATATGGATTTGTTAGACATAAATAAGGGATCTATTATCACAAATAACATCACTAGGGAGGGTTACAAAGCCTATAGTAAAGAAAAAGCACACAATAACCCTAACTAAGTCTTATGTTTTCATCTTTACTAAACTAATAAAAACTAAAGCAAAAAAATATAATCTACTGCTCACTAAAGCTTGTGGCACAAAGTGAGGGTAATAGATACTAAAAGTAAAAATGCATAGAAGACATATACCCATGTTAATGTATATGAAATCCTAATGCATGGAAGAGAAGTGAAAATGCCTATCTATCTGCTCTTATAAAGGAAGAACAAAGTTAGGAATAGTTACTTTTGAAGATGAACCAGTTGAGCCTCAATCTCTCCCTTAGACAAGGTGTTTTTTAAGATGTTGTTATGGTATGTAAGGATGACAAGGAAAAATTGTCTCTAGGCTATAAAACTTATAAATGCATCTAAAATACATATACTCAAGACGACATCCGTATCTCCAAAGAAAGTATGAAACCCTAAACTTGTTCCTCAATTATAATGGTGGATAAGTAGATGCACAATATCTCTTACTTCTTCTCTTCTATAAATAATGGTGAAATTATTGTGTATATATAGGTGGATTTAACCCTAAATGTTTCCAAAAGTTTTAACCAACAAGGTTGACCCAATCGACCTATTATATTTATTGATAAAACTCACTAGGTCATGGGTTAGGTTTACCAAGGGCTAACCTAGACCCTAAATAAGTTTTGACAACAAGATTACAAGGTCGAACAAGTTGACCTAGTCATGTAACTATGAAAAGAGATTTTCAGTTAAGAAAAGGGGTATTGAAGGTGGAAAATGACAAGAGGAGTGTGAAAAAGAGAATAAAAATATTAAGGGAATGGTTTTCAAGATACAAGTGTGTATATAACAAATGTCAAAAGGGAAAACAATCTTATGAAACACCAATGGTCTACCCACCCCTTTCCTAGTGCACCCTTTAAGGTGTGTACTCATGGAGATTAAGACTTGATAGGTTAATTCAAGATAAATATCATCATTAATTGATAAAACTTTGAAAATATTATGTGTATACATATTTCCCATTCTAAGTTCATCACATTTCACATATGTGTAACACAGGATGAAGCTTCAGGAATAAAACATGATGACATAAAACACTGATGCTAAATAAAGTGAAGTAAGGATTACATAAGATAAATGAAATGATAGAATTTCAAAATGCATACCTTTACTTACCTTAGTGTTTTATATAAATAAGGATATACAAGAGGTGTGAAGGCATCTAATGTGAGGAAAATTAGGCAAACCTATATAGATTACTATAAAAAGAGTAGAAAAATAAAAAACTTAAATATATGCATATAATAGTGGAAATGATTTTCTACGATGTTAGGATTACATAAAATTTTATACTTCAAAAAATGAGTTAGTCAAAATAAAGATATGATCAAAACAAGGAATCTGATGGTAAATATTTTAAGGGTAAGTAATTGTGAATAGTAACTTTAAATAGGGTGAAAGAGAGTTCATTTACTAATATTTGACTATTCTAAGAAAAAATAGAGCTTTGAGATACCTAGTGAAATCCTAGAGAGCCAAGATGGTGAGGAGATGATAGTTAAGATGAGGAAGATGCCTAGTGATTGTAACAAGTGTAACACAAGTAGGAAACTAAGAATTTCAAATTTATGTTGAGTATTTTATTTAAAATTGAGTATTTTATAAAAATTTATAAAATAGACCAAATATACATATCAAAATGGACTTTAGGAAAGTTTTAGAGATACTAGGGGTCAAATGCGAAAGTAGATTGAAAGGGATCAGAGTAATAAATTCTAAAGGAATTTTTTACAATGGGTTAAAGAGTTGGTAGTTTGAAAGAACTAGGTCAATGTAGTTGACCTAGTAGGTAGTAAATGAACTTTTGAAAGGGTCAACCTAGGAAGTCTAAGTTAAATTAGTTGTTTAGGGAGAGGGTCAACATAGTACCCCTTGGCTGACTTAGTTTGTTAAATCAAAAGGTTGACTTAATACTATGAGGAGAAATGAAAGGGCTAACTTAGTTATTTAAGGCTAAGTGGCTAACCTAGTGTTATAGGGTTGACTTAGTTAGGTACTAAGTGGACAATATAGTACTAGAATGTAGGAAATTGGTTGATATAGTAATTTTAAGGCCTAAGGTGGATGATTGAGTACTAAAATGGCTAAATGACCTAAAAATAGGGAAAATTCGTAAGAAATGAAATAAATTGGGGTAAATTATGTGGTTTTTGTTAAGATGTGAAAGAATGTATTTTGAATATAAGTGAAATGGAGATAAAATACATCTTCTATTATTTGATTATTATAAGGGTACTAAATATTTCGGTGATTAGTGGATGAATCATGGTTACCAAATATATTGGAGTGCATGATGGATGCAGATAGAGATAGATTTGTCATGCTAGGCTTGGGAGGTATTGTGGAGATGCAATGGATCCCATTGAGTATTGATGTAGTGGTCATGTACCTAGGAGCTTGGGAATGCTTTACCAACACATTTAGATGGTTAGTGGATGGGGATACCATAGAGTTTTATATCATAATAGAGGATGTCCATGCATTGCTTAAACTTCCTATAGGGGGATACCTGTGATCACAGGAATACCATATGAGTAGGAGGAGAGGTGAGAATTATCTTGATGGGAGACTTACTTGAATAGTATTTACCCAAGACTGAGGGTGCATCTATTTGATGTCTATATTACCCAAATTCTAAATATATGGAAGGTTATGATAAGACTTGTGACATCATGAGTGTTGTGTCATAAGTTAGATAATAAGGTATCAATGTATGTAATAGCCTTGTGTCTGTTGATATTGGTGTAGGGCACTCTATGACTTGAGTTTTATCATTTAGGTTCAAGTCATGTATGATATGTATGAGATACTATCTAGAGGGTAGAAGGTCATGAAGATAGTGGCATTCTTGAGTGCCTAGATATATAAGAGGTTTTTGATGTATCATCTAGCTATTTTTCCCCATGTGGTTGATGATCAATTGCCTTGAGTTTCTATATGGATATAGGATCACATGGCATGGGCCATTCCCCATGTACTATCATTATAGATAGTCACAAGAAGATAGATTTTCTGGTATCCTTATGCACATATTGAGATAGTTTAGCCAAGTTGGGTGATGGTGGCACTAATATTAACACAAATGTAGATCATGAGACACTACACTTGGTAGGTAAAGCCACATCTAGTGGCACACTTACCAAGATAGTTTAGAATCCTTCAACTAATGGATCCTATAGTGTTTCCCACATTTTGGGCTCAACATGTGAGAGAGCCAAGTGGGAAAGGAGGATAAGGATTAAAAATTAGGATATTAGATGTTAGACCATAGTGTGAGAGACCATAGATAGGTCAAACATGATATTTTATAGTCATAGAGGGAATGGATGTGGATGTAGGAATGTTGAAGGTATTCTAGTTGGTACTATAGCAAGAGTAGTGATAACCACCTAGGTTGCATCATCAATAGAGGCATCAACAATGAGATAGAGTATAGAGGGTGGTCATCCAGGATGACCCATCATTAACCTAGGGTAGATTTGGCCTATAGAGGCACCACTAAAGTGAGGCTTGAGACATGCATAGGTGGTGACCCTAGGGTTTGTTTTGATTGGGAGGCATCCCATGGATAAAGTAATTGAGGTATGAGTCGATGGAGAAACCTTGCTCAATAGGTGAGTAGATAGGGAGACAGTGATTGGTGACACTAGGATAGGTAATAAATGGTTGTAATTTTTAATTTTTGATGATAGAATACTAGTTGTCTAGTATTTGAGTGATTGATCTTAAAATATATCTATGATATAATGTCTAACTAGTTTAAATTTATTAGATCTTATAGATGAAGAGGATACCATACCAGGATCCCTAATGATAGGAGCACACCATGATATTCTATATGGGGTGTTGGCACCATATGACCCTACCACATTGGATGATCCCATGGTACCATCTACCCCAATTTAGGTGATCTAGTTTAAACTAGTAAGGGAAGCCATAAAGCATCTATTGGTATTAAAATATGGATTACAATCATAAGTAGGAGTGGGATCAAGAGAGGCATAAACATGGTAGGCCATAGATAAGGAGAGAACCACACATTTGGATACCATTATTTAGATAGGATAGGTATAGGCCTAGGTGGACAACCTATATGGACAAGTAGAAGGCTTGAGGTCTTAGAAATCCTCATCAAAACATATTATTTAGAGGAGAAACATCAATGGGCAGCATGGCTAGGCCACTAAATATAAATGTTACATCCTAGCCTTAGAGCTAGAGTGATGTATTTCTATATTTTGTATTAAAAACACACAATATATATATAGATATGTTATATTTAGACATTTGGATAATGATCTTATGTGTTTATATTATGGTTGTGGTTGTGGATGCATGGATATATTTCTTTATATCATATGTATTTTCCTCTTGTTATATATTCTAAATGAAATATATGTGTATTGTTTTCTTTTATAGCATTATGTAGGACACATGCATGGTTAAAATGAAATAGGCCAAAAAGGCTTGACAAATTATAATTGATCAAAAATGAATGTAATACACACTATTTCACATTGGAAAATGTGTAATAAAAAAATTATGAATACCTATAATAAACCAAATATTGGTAAACAAGAGGGGGAAAAATGTTTTTAAACCATGAGAAAGAGTGGCACCAAATTAAAATAAGGAAAATCACACTAAATTATGTTGGAAAGTATGAAAATAATGTAATAAAATAGAAACCACATGAAATACTATTGGTACCAAAATAAATCAATTAAGTCAATCAATCATAATATATAACATTGGGAAGTATAAAAGAGAAATAAAATTGGCAAAATGGTCCTAAATTAATAACACTCATTCAAGTTGGGAAGTATGAAAAACTTAAGAAAAGTGATTGGATTATTACATGTAATTAGAAAATAAGAAGATAAAAGAAAAATATTAATTAAGTAATCATGAAGCATACTACATAAATATGGGAAGCATGCCAATGATGTGTAACTCATAATCAATCATATATTATCTCATATTTGACACACGTAATTTCATTATGACTTGGATATTGGAAACTTTTGTGAGGAAGGCCAAGTCTTATCCAGGGTCTTACAATACAACTCATAAAGGGAATACCAATTAGGTGGAATTAATATGAAAATTTGGAAAAAAGTGATGTTTGAAATGAAAATGTGAGATATTTGGTAATTTTTGAGGAAGGCTAGGTCATATCCATGGTCTTACAATATAAATCACAAATGGAATCCCTAGGGGAGCGATCTATGAACAAAAAAATATTTATCAAAGGGAAATATTAGTATTATAGGGAGTTAATAATAAAATGTAATAAACATAACATAGGCATCTTATGACAAGACCTTAAGAGATATGAGGCACACTAAGAAAATGAGAAGACACTAAGTGACTAGTGACCATCAATATATAAAGGATACCTATTTTTTATAGACACAAAGTTGTTAGGAAAGTAAGTGTGTTACTAAGATCAAATCATGTTTGATTTTTTTTGAACAAGTAAATTAAAATGGACCTACCTTCCCAAAATGTGTTCCCCGTTCCTTAAGTCCCCTTATAGAGCCATCAGTCTACTATGAAGATTGAGTACTTGTGTGAGAAACTAGGTAGCACTAAAAGACTTTTTTATTATCATTTTCTAATATAATATCCTACCATACCCCAATGAACCTCAACTCTATCATTAGGCCAACTATGAAGTTTGATATTTGATTAGAAAAATGATATGTACTTAGAATCATGCTTTTAGGGGCGATTTTGACATTTAAAATTTTGAATGTTGCCTTTTTAGATGATTGTCTTTTGTAAAATGATTTGGATTTTGAATGTTTTATAGATTTTAAGATTCCTCATCCACATGGAATTTGAATGACCGATCATGATAGAGATTGATACACATGAATGACCTTTAGGCTTTGCTAAAGGAATCTAAGTATCCAAAAATAAGATGGACTAGAATCCTTAGGTTTAATGATGAACCAACATGTTATCTCAAGTCTCAAATATGTGTATGCTTAGTTTGGAAAAGGGAATAAATTGATATTCAAAGTGGATTGGTAACATAATATTATAATGAGATGAATTGTTTGCTAACTAATCACATGGTTAAAAAGGAGTGACTAAAGGGAGAATGTTTTATATAACCAAGTCACCATAACAATTATCCATGTTTATAGAGATAAGATAGTAAATAATCATTAAGAATAAAAAGGGAGTCATAATAAAATGAGCTTGAGAAGAAAAATAATGAAATTATGAAAAATAAATCCATAATAGAAAATAATGACATCATAAGTAATATAAAGTGCAAAACCAAAGTCACCATGTAAGATAGATAATAATTTGACACTATCAAATGATATAAGAATAGATTAATGTAAATTTGGATCACACATCTACTCCAAATGAAAATGTAAGAACACTATGCTCATGTTCATAAGTATTAATATATTTTTCCACACAAATTATCTGTAACATCTTATAGGTCTCTATGAATTTGAACTTGGACTATAGTTAAAATTTTAGTGGTCTTAAAAGAAAGTTGAGAAAATATTTCATGTCAAATTTTCTTGATAGACAATGTAGGAATGATTTAAGGATCATGTTGATGAGGGATATCATGCATGGGATGCTTAAGATAAGGCATGAGAGTGGTTTCTACAAAAGATGAAGGGGTCACTGGTGGGGAAGGTGCCATGGCTGAGATACTCATTAATGGAAAAGGATCCATAGGTGAGGGAAGGCCCACATGTGAGGGATTCATAGGTAGAGGAATAGTAGGTGGAGAAGGAACATAGGAGGCGGAACTAATGAGGAAGAAGGGGGAGCTTTCTTTCAAGAGTGACTTATGGGAAGAATGGTAAAATGTATATAAATGGTTATGAGGTGATCCTTAAGATGTTATTAAAGGAAACAATAATGATCAATGTGATGGGTGCAAAAGAAAATCTACCTCTCCATACTTAGGAAGATATTCAAGTAATACTTTTAGGGGAGGTATAGCCTTGTATGAGAGATGAGGAGTAGTAAGACATAAGTTATCAATATGTTATTGTAAATTTTGACAATGTATGAATGAATGGTTATTTTTGTTATGAAAGCAATAAATACACCTATGAGTAGTCTTGGTAGGTGTACTCACATGATGAGTGGAGATAGAATCCAAAGAAGATTGGTATAGGCACAGTCTCTAGTCTAATGATCAAAAATGTTATGAAGGTCACAATAAGGTTGATCTACCCATTTAGTGGGTGAAGGAACTAGCTAAGGTAAAGGGAGAAAACCATCACCAAGAGAAGGTGGGTCTAGTGAAGAAACTAGACAAGGATAAATTGAAGGATAAATCAGAGAAAAAATAGGAAGAGACTCAATTAAAATGAGAATAGATTTTGAACTAGGCTCTATGAAGGGAAGGGCAGGGTCTATATAGGGCTGAAGAATAGTCACAAGCATCTCAGGGATAAGTAAGCTATAGGGGTTGTAGAATTTAGAAAAATTATGGGGATCAGTCATAGCACAATCCATAAGCATAATCCTGTGAGATTCTTCAAACATTGTAGGTGTGTACACCATCTTTACCCTATGATAAAGACAAAAAATTCTAAAATTAGGAAAAATAGAGGATGAAATACTAGGATATATACTAAAATACTTAAGCAAAGAGGAATGATAATGAATAATTTTAGCATCTTGGGCCTAAACTAGACCTCTTAAAAATGGATCATTTAATGTATAGCCATCATCATAATCAAGTGTATGAAGATCTATAACATAGGTAGGGATGACCTTACCATCTAATGTGGTGTGATGAATGGAATGCCAAGTCTCAATTAAGATAATGGGGATGTCATCACAAGGTGGTTGATGAAAAAAAGGTTGAAAATTAGTGAGAAGTAGAGAGATGAGATGGGGTGAGAGATCTAAATTTTTAATCTTGAGATTGATCTCATCTGGCTCATCGTCATTAGAATCTAGGAGGTTAGGGGGTATATTCCCAATGAGTTCATAGTGACCATTGTATCCCTGGGTAGAATTGATAAGAAAGTTCAACCTTTGAGATTTATAAAATGGAACACTTGAAAAAGGCTAAAGGGTAGTAATCTTTAAGAAAACATGGTCTTCAAATTGTTCAAAATTCTAAGGGTTGGTGTTACCCTCAATCCTATACATAACTCCATTATGAGGAAATTTGACACATTGACAAGTGGAGGAGAAATTACCTCATGTGATGAGTCCATGGCCTGCCAATGAAAATGTTATAAGAGAGAGGAAAGTTGAATATCATCACCTTCACATGAATGGTGATAAGTTGGATGGTAATGGGGAAACACACATAACCTAAAGGAGGAATTCTCCATCAATCATAGCCTTGACATGTGTTTCATGTGGATTTAAGATTGCATTTGGAATATCCAAGGGTTTTGATAAAATTGAGGGAGGCAACATAAGTGTTAAAACCCTCATCAATCAAAGCATGATTGACTTGGATATTACCATTTTAGATAATAATAGAAAGAGGAGGATCATTTGCATGAAGTAGAATCTCATCAGGGATCATAAAAGTAATGGGGAATTTAAGGGAAAAATAAGTGTCTATTGTTTCATCAACATGTATAGACATCTCTACATACTATTATAAAATGTTATTTTTGATCTGGATAAGGTGGATTTGCATCCTTCTAAGGGAGGATGAGGTATGTTCATTTAAAACAAAAGGAACATAAGATGGTTATGATGATGCAGAGAGGTCCACATAAGTTTAAAAAATAGGATTTGAGATAGGAGATTAGTAATATATGTGATAGGAGCCCACTCATCATAACCCATAAGAGGATAGGTGGAAATAGGTGCACAGTATTGATGGAGGTCCTTGGAAGGAAAAGCTGAAGTACATGTGAATTTATGTTGATAAAAGGTAGGAGGATTAATTGGAGGACAAGTTTGTTAATTATTTTGAGGAGATGGGGTAGCTAATGTAGGTCTGGTTTAAGAAGTTTTGATAGAAGTTTGAGTATCATTGGTGATAGGTAAAGAGGCTTAGGGGGTGGTAAAAATGGTATGAGAAGTTTTATCTAAGGGATGTGTTGGAATTGGCACATAAAAATATATGAGGTCTTATTTCCCCAACTCATTTAAGTGAGTTAGGGAAGAATATTGGATAAAATGAAATGTGTGAGATATAATTCGGGTGTGTGGATAGGTTGAGGATCAATGAAAGCAACCACCCTTCACATATTAGTCATATTGATTACATTATCTTCAGGAATTAAGTCAAGAAGACCATCAAAATTATTGGTAGAATGGGTAGGCTTGTCTTGGTTATCTTGGTTATTTACAATAGTATATTTATAGATGGCTAAATGAACATTAGCCTAGTTTAAATCTTGAGATTTAGTTTGTGTTTCATGGACTTTAAAAGTAATTGTTGACCAAATTTGACCCTACATGTCAAATTGGGACCCCTATAGGTAAAAACATGACTTCAGAGGTTTATATGGGGTTTAATATTATGTCATATGGTGTATTATATTCTTTTGATGTCATTTCATGTATTTTTAGCCTTGGTCATGGTCTAATTAGTCAATATGTCACTCTGAGTCATTTAGAAGGCTTTTAGGGGTCATAAATTCAAGTGCCACATTATTAAAGGTGTCCAAGTATCATAATTTCCTCTAAAATGTCCAATTAGTCATATTACCTATTAGGAATGTTAGTATCATCTAAACATTGTAGGTTATCTAGCTGAAGATTAAGTAATTAACTAAAAAATGGGAGTTTGGCACTTGTACAACCCATGAGGGAAGGTGACACATTGAAGAAGGACATGGAATGTCTCTTAATCTTAATATAGTTAATTTTCATTATTTATGTGCTATGGAAGTGTTATTTTTTAGCTAAAATCATTCTAATCCTTTGCCTTTTTAGACATACAAAAGTGGTCAATAGGTTTGTGCTTTGTACAAATAGTTAAAGAGGTTTCAAGTCAAATAATTTTGTGAGGTTTTATTAAAATTAGATAGATCCATTTCCATAATAATATTTCAAATATTTGTCAAACATTATTTATGAACCATCTCTAACAAGTTGATTGTGTTTTTCTACTCTCTATTTACTACACCCTATAGGTATTGCTCTATTTTGGATAGGTCCATAAAATGTGATTGGTCATGTTGAATCCAAAGGATGTTGGATATATTATAAAATTATATCCATTATTTTTTTATTTTTTCAAGGTGTTTTGATATGCAAATCATCTCATGTTGTAGGAAGGTGCCATCATGTGTAGTCTAAATTAGTTTTACTTATTTGTAGAATGCTTGGTTCTATAAAAGGGTCTCATGTGAAGATGATATGAGGTTTACCATGTCTCACTTCCATAATTATAACATTCCCTTCTTTTTTAGCCTCATAATTCCATGTTTGGATCAAACTTTCAATCCATTATCATACTCAGCCAACTCTTTACCCACTTCTACTTGTAGTCATGGTGAAGTACATGTATAGGGCCTATATAAAATTTTCCCAAAGGTATGACAAAATTTAAAAATCCTTGGTATGTATTTTATCAACATGGAGTATAATTTTAGTATTTTAATGGTTGAGAGAATACTATAATAGTCATATAGAAGACTTTAACATAGTCTGCCATGAACAAACTCATCTACAAGTGCCATGGAGAGAGAGAGAGAGAGTGTACCACATTAAAATGAAGATACCTTGACATTATATAATGATTCATAGGTTTTATGGGATCCATTTTAAAATTGGAATGATAAATAATGCTTATTAAAGTTTCATACACCATGTGTATGATTTATGCTTCTGCCCACTGCCTTGCATATAACTCCATTAGTACCTATAGGGGAGAAAAATACTAAGATGGAGTTTGGACCTTGTTTAAGGTATTTAATGATCAAGTATTTATGTTTTTAAAGTTTTAAAAGATCCAAGTATTAATTAAAGGTCTGCACCCATGTCCACTACCCAAGTCTACTTTACTACCTGTGTGTGAGAATGACCACCTATAGGTGGTACCATAGAGCTTTAAAGGTCCTTGTATGGGGAATTTGAAACATAAAAAACATAATTTGGGATTTTATCATGTTATTTGACCATTTATAACCTTTTTTAAGTGTCAAATTAGAGAATGGAGGTATGGACCATCCTCTAGCATGAGATGATAGTGTTCAGAGGCATTTTCCCTAAAATGTGAAAATAAAGGTTTGAGCCCTTTTTACAAGATAATATAAAAAGGTTTCAAGGACTCCTAGTCTACCAAAATTATCATGTATTTTAATTTCCATGAAGAATAAGATCCATGAAAAAAATGGAGTCAAAAGGATCAGTGGAAGGTGGTTATTGAGCACCTTAAAATTGCAATTTTTTATATTGAATTTTGATAGTGCCATCTATATGTTTTGGGCCCCAAAGAAGCTTTCCACTTCAAGGTTGCCATAAAAATCATGTTTCATGGTTGAATATTCATATATGGTATAATATAGTATTAATTATCTAAAATATAAACAAATGAGTGTGAACATTATATGTTTTAGGGTCCCATGTACACTTACAGCTGTGCCTAATTCCAAATTGTTGACCTACAGCTAGTTGCAAAGTTTCACAGTCCATAGTGTGAGCTTGGATATGGAAACTTATGGACATAAAAAAAAATTTCAGATCATAATGTTTTATAAGACCCATTATGGTTCCCATGAGTCTTTTGACACCAGTGTCAAAGATGAAAGTCACCTACAAGTCTCTTTGGAATCATAAAACGTGTACCTATAGGCTGGCTATAGGGTTACCATGGAGAAAGGGCTATATATACTTGAAAAAATACCTCAATCTAAGAATATAGTGACAATTTATGGATATAACATGGTTTAGATAGATTAAAATGGAAATAAAACATGAAAACAAGGCCTAATTTTAACTCAAACACCTACAGGCAGGGGAAGTATGCAAACAAGGTTAGCTCACTAGTTAGGCCTGGCCAAGTAGAGAAAGATATAAAGGTGAAAGCATGGATTATGAGAGTTTCATAAAAAAATTAACTTCCTTATCATGGTTTAAATCACCTTATGATAGCATAATAATGGATATAAATCAAAGGAAAGACCCTAATCAAGTACCTACATTCCATATAAGAAAACCCTGCATACTCAGTCTACCTAATCCATAAATGATCAATTCACTTTAAATAATTAATGAAAACATGAGTATAAAACATAGATAATTATTATCCACAAGTTTTTTGATCATATATTAATGATTATGACATGAAATAAATTTTAAGGGGTTTGTAAATGCCATACATAGTTAATCTATGATTGTCATACACATAGTCTACCCCCACAAGTCTACCTTGGAATTTGAAGAAGTTAAATGGGTATATTTACCCAATAAATGGATAATTTTATATGAATATGGTATACATAATTTGTTAATCCAATCCAGTATCTATTTTATTTGAGGAAATAGGGGAAGTATCCTCTATTTTATCTTAGACAGAGAGTATTTCCCTTTATGTATAAACTAGTAGTTTTGGAGAAGGGAGATAAAAACATGTGTTAGGAATTTTTTGAAATTTTAAATAAATTTTATGAATTTTTATGACACATAATAAAACATGGAAAAACAATAATATAATATGTAACCTCAACAAGGTGCTATAGAACCTCAAACTTTTAAACATGCCTATTAGGCATGGTTAGACCTAAAGCCCAAATGAGAAGGAATTTTCACTTATAAAACTAGGTGGTAATTATAAAATGTTAAATAATACTTTTGGGGTCATTATAGAGGTTTTAAATCTTGTGGAATGCAAATAATCCCAATTGGATGGCCTATAACACAAGGATTACAACAAGCCTGTTACGCAAGGTTCAAACCTAGCACCCATATGAAAAGTCATATTCAATTATAACATTAGGAATAAATTATAATGGATTATATAATTATTTTAGATTCAATTTAAATTTAACCAAACTCTTGTTATGTAGATAAAGCATAAGGAGATACCTTATTGGCTTAGAACCAACTCAGACCTATAGGAAATGGAGAAGTAGGCTTGATAAGAGAAGTTTAGATGCTCACATATTATTGGAGGTTGTGCAAGGGGATATAAGGAGTTTGGGAAAGTTTATGAAGGTATTGAACTATGTTCTAGTGGAATTTTTTTATAAACCTCAATGTTAGATCTTCATGAGCAAATTTTAAGAGTAGAAACATACCTAAACCCTTTTAAACCTTGGTTATAGACCCAATAAAGTAAATGGAGATGGAAAGATAACATAATGGTTTAGTTTGACCAAGAAATTTATTGGATGTTGTATAATACTTACTCAGGCTCCCTACCATCAAGATGAGTTGTATGGAATCTATATGGACAAGGTAAAGAATTATTCTTTTTTACTATCTCATGCATTATACAGGTTCTAAGAGGTTCAAGAGATGAGTTAAAGTTTTGGAGGAAGATATATACATATTATAAATCCTTATATACATTTAATGTTCCATAAAAATTCATAATTTTGGTTTAAAATAGCTTCATCTCAGCTAGTCAGAACTAGCATAGTGAACAAGATGGTGAGAAGTCTAAAAGCTTCAAGTGGATGTATTTTTAAGGTGTACTCGATGCCTCTAAGGCCATGAAGGGTATTTAAAATTTTCATACACTACATTTTATATATTTTCATGGGAAACTGATGCCAAATTTGAGGCCATGTGTGCAAGGTGTGTGAAGGAAGAGTTATTTTGACTATAGATGGTGATAGCTCATTTTGGGAAGATTTTAGATGATCAGGACCAAGTAATGCATGGAGAGGCATGTATGAAATACTTAAATATCATTATAATAATTATACCTATCCATAATCAGTTTTGGGATATTAAAATAGGGTTAAATTATGAAGGCAGTTTTCTAAGCTAGCCAAAGGAACTCCATGCCACTTTTCATGAGTTTCATGACTTGGAAAGCCATTTGTCTCTTCTAAACATGCATGGTCCATTTCACACCCTATTATAATTAAAAATCAACTCATTTTATCATCTTTACAAGTGTTCTTGTTACCTTTGGACTTATCTCTTCTCCTCTCTCTCTCAAGTTCTATAAGAACTAGCCATTTTGGCCTTTGTAAATTATACTTCACCTGAGTATGGTGAAGACCTGCTCATTTTCATACCATGGATTAATAAAGACTAATAATTTTACCTCTTCCATGAATATTAATAATGTATTTTACTTGGAAGGTTTATCTTGCTTAGTGATGAATTTTGTCTCCTTGACATGTTGTCTCATTCTCTCACCTATTTACAGTTGGAAAGCTTATTCTTGTAGGACATTTGAAGTGTTCTAGGAAGTGTCAAGGTTGAGTGATTTATCCTATTCAATAGTGTCATTATATACCTATTATTTATTCCTCTTATCATAAATATTAAATATAAATTCATAATGAAATATTGATGTGAGAAGATGTATATTAGAGAAATGTATGTTTGATTACTCATGTGTTCTCATAAGTAACATGTAGCTGGTTGGTAGTAATCAACTAATTTGGTATATCACCTCCTTTAGGATAGCTTATTTTAAATTTTATCTCCCTTTTCCCTCACAAATTTTAGGTTTTATAAGTGGTAAATCAAGGGATCTAGACCTATCTAGAGATTCACCTCATTCTTAGGCTACCCACAACCTAGAGGTGTTTCAATTATGCCACTTAGATGAGGAGAGATAAAATATCTCCTCAAAGGGTGAAAATCAAAGTGATAATATTTTTTGGTATACATAGTGGGACTCTTAGTCTAATAAGTTGAAATATTTTTGGTGTTGTCTTTCAACACATCTGCCTTTGGAGGCATTTATCAAAGCATTAGTAGTGAATCTAAAGTTACATCAGCTAGGTAAGCGACCTAGTTTTTCATTTTGAATATTTTTGGTAATGTTTTCTTTGTGTTCTTTCTTCCCAATGATGTTTCATGGCTAATTTTGGTGTTGAATATTGTTTTACACAAGTTGGCAAGGTTTATCAATCTTATGGCATTCCCTATCAACCTTGCCATGAACCTTACCATCTCCAACATGATCTTTAATATCTCTAATATGATCTTTACCATCCATGTCATGAGATCTATTAGTCATATAACTAGTCTTCTCAATATAGTGCTCCTCCTAGTCAACCTAGTCACTTTTCAAGTCAGTGTATTTCCACATTTAAACAAATTCTTTTGGGTTATAAGAAGTACATGATAGAATTTAATACACTAAGGGGACATGGTCAAGATTTTCATATTCATCTCATTCATAAGGTTAGATATGGATTAGAGATAGTTAAGAGAGAGTCGACACCTATTGAGAGAGCCAATTGGCAAAGGCTCACAAGTGAGATGATAGATGTAGGTGGCTTGATTGCATCCTTAGAAGATAGGCTAAGAATTCATGAAGAACAAACTCGCCAAGTCTATTAGTGTTCATATCCAACTACCCAATATTGATATAAATCTTATTTGACACTTACTTATGAATTCAATCAAGCTTAACAAATCTATATTTTTCCCAATCAATTGGAAGAGAGAGTTGGGGAGACCAATTTTTTTTTGAAGAAAATCTTGATAGGTAGATTGAGTTGTCCAATAGGTAGATGAAGTAGTCCATATAAATATAAAATAAAGTGGAGTTTAAGCCCTCATTTACCTCTCTAATTTCATCCCCACCTCAAGAAGTGACCTCTAGATATGAGATTCCAAGCTAGAGACAAGGTGGAGAATCCAAGATTAAGGAGATCCCAAGTTTCTTGGACTCTTCATCCACTCTTCAAATTGCATCAGTACCTTAAGAAGAGAAATCCTAATCCAAGTATCATAAGTGTTAAGCAAGATATATACTGAGAGGGGGGGTAAATCATTATATCATATATATTATAAAAGTTTTACTTAATCAAACTCCACTTAACCATATAATACTCAAGATATGCAAAAAAAACTGAAAAAAATACATGCACCACATGAGAGAGAGAGAGAGAGAGAGAGAGAGAGAGTATATTTTTACATGGAAACCCAATGTGGGAAAAACCATAGAGAACAAATTATAAAAAATTTACTTAATCAAACTCCACTTAACCATATATAGTCAAGATATGCAAAAAATTGAAAAAAATACATGCACCACATGAGTGTGTGTGTGTGTGTGTGTGTGTGTGTGTGTGTGTGTGTGAGAGAGAGAGAGAGAGAGAGAGAGAGAGAGAGAGAGAGAGAGAGAGAGAGAGAGAGAGAGAGAGGAGAGAGCGAGAGAGAGAGAGAGAGAGAGAGAGAGAGAGAGAGAGAGAGAGAGAGAGAGAGAGAGAGAGAGTAGATTTTTACATGGAAACCCAATGTGGGAAAAAACCATAGAGAACAAATTATAAAAAAATTTACTTAATCAAACTCCACGTAACCATATATACTCAAGATATGCAAAAAATTGAAAAAAAATACATGCACCACATGAGTGTGTGTGTGTGTGTGTGTGTGTGAGTGAGAGAGAGAGAGAGAGAGAGAGAGAGAGAGAGAGAGAGAGAGAGAGAGAGAGAGAGAGAGAGAGAGAGAGAGAGAGAGAGAGAGAGAGAGAGAGAGAGAGAGAGAGAGAGAGAACAATATCAAGTATAAAAATAAGAAATAACTCAAATTAGAAAGTTTTCAAGCACCAAATTATAGGAGCACCAACCCACAGGAGCACCAACCCCTCTTATGTAAAACACAACTATCACTCAATGTTGCTTTCTCAAAAAATAATAGCACAGTACTATATCTCTTTATTTTTTCTCCTTTGATATTCTAAGCTAGATATAACATTTACAAACCATACTAACCCTTACTTCTTACAAATAACTTCCCAAGCCTCCTTTTATAGCTTACCAAATGACATTTGGCATTCAACCTTTAAGACCTTTAAAATCACATGGAAAATGGAAACAAACCTACATGACTCTTCAAATTATTCCATATGAAAAGTCACATGGTGACCATTCATGTGAAAATGCATCATTTCCCTCTTTTGTCTTTAGTGGTGACTCTTTAACTTCCTCATGGGCCCTATTTTTTCTTTAGGAAACTAAGAATATATCCATTAATAAATAAATAATATTAATAGATTTTAGCCAAGATATGAACATTAAAAACACCTTTATACATTAAATTCTATGGGACCTTTGTCACAAATAATGATAGACCTTTGACATCAATGAAAATATTTCCAACAATCTCTCCCTTTGTCATTGATGGTAACCTCAAATTTAAACTACCATATCCCAAAACCTATTTCTATACTTCTCCTCAAAAATTGAGACCTACACATATTACCAACTAAAAACATTTAGTAACTCTCCCTTACTTTAACATCCTATTTTCTAAACATGTTCATGTACCTATTCTTATACCTATTCCTATACTTATTCATATACTTCCCCCCCTTTGACATCAATGGAAAAAGGTCTATCCTAGAACTAACACTTAGCTCCCTCTAAATTGATTCTAATCCTAAATATTAGGAAGTAAAATAAAGTACTTCCAAATTCTCTTGTAGATACTTGAATGTGTCCTTTGATAGTGCCTTTGTGAAGATATATGATAAAATATATTAAGTGTTTCTTGTCCTCTGAGCATCTGTAGTCAACTCATTTGAATAATTTCTTCTAATCTCAAAAACCTTCTACATAAAAATTTAATTGTTTCCTTGATCACATATTTGACTTACAATCAATAGATTGTGCTTAAGACTTTCAACATACATAACATTCTCAGTCTTAGTTATACCATTATCCAAATATAATGTACCTTTTCTGGCTATCCTAGTAGTTTTATTGTCTTTGAATTTCATTATGACAACATTCATGTTCTTTAGATTTATGAACTTGATCTTGTCTCTTATTATGTGCCTCAAACATCCATTGCCAATGAACCATGGTTGATCTTCATTTCTTGCATGAAAAGCTATCTGGACTAACATAGACTCTTTAGGTTAGTTCTTCTACCATGAATTTGTCTAAAATTTCTTTTTGATGAATGGAGCCTTGAAACCTTGGTCCTTATTGACTAATTAAAACATGCTTATACAATTCCAAGCTATGTGTCCAAAAATATTTCACTTGTAACATACTATGGCTTCTTCATTAAAGCCTGTTAGAGGAGTAAAAGAGTTGTGACTTTTACTTTACCCTACATGAGTTCCCTTCTCCTCATTTCTAAAATTTTTATCTCTTTTCTGAAATTCTATTTTCTTATGACAATAACCATTTCAATAAAAATAAAAACCATGAAAATATAACCTATTCTAGTTTATATATCTTTGACCTAGTTGTCTTTTGTACCTCTATTCCTTCTATTCATCTTTGTTTGAGATGTCTTTTATATTCTTAACTTCTTCCATTTTTATTACCTCTTTTTTAAAGGCTTTAGCATGGATCTTTTTCTTTTCAAATATGATAATTATCTTATCTGATATAAATTTTTGACTTTCTAATATCTTATCCAACATGGTAGTGTTATTCTCAAAATTTGAATCATTGATGGCTTTATCATTGATTTCTTTATTTGTTTTCTCGATATCTTCTTTTAAAGAGGAAATTTCAAAAACATACCTTTCACATTATTCCCTTACTTTTCGCAATTGAGTTGTTAGATCTTCTTCAATCTTATTAATTTCTTCAATGTGTGTTTATAGATCTTCAATTATTTCTTTTGACTCCTTTAGATTTTTCTTGATTTGGAACTTCAATCTTTGATTATTCTTCTCAAGGGATTTTAATTCTTCTAAGGCATAAATGAGTTATCCTTATAGATTCACCTTGGATTCATCCTCACTTTCATCATGTTAATATTCTTGATCATCTATACTTTTACTTGTGAAGGCATCTTCATGTATGGTCATGAATAGATTCTCTTCTTCGTTAGAGTCACTGACTCCACTATCTTCGACTGAGCTAAGATATTTAGAATATAAACTCTTCTTCTTGAATCTCTTCTTGTATGTATACTTTCCTTATTAATTATCATCATTATTATTATCTAATCACTTATCTAAAAAATGTCCAATCTTACCACATTTAAAACATTTAATATGGAAACTTTCCTTAATATTTACCTATGCCCCTTTTAGGCTTGCAAATGAATAGGGTTTCATTGTCATATTTTTCATCACTAATGCTATCAGTTGATTCTTGAATATTGGCCTTATCTTTCTTAGATGTTTTTAGAGAAACTTCCATTTTTTTAGGTTTCTCATGTTTATTCCACATTCATATGCTATAATAATACCATGTAGTTCATCCATCTTTAACTTGTCTAGATCATTCATTATCTTGATTACCAAAACCTTTGCATCATATATCAATGGTAGAGATCTCAAAACCTTTTATACCACCACTGATTCTTCTAACTTTTGTCGAAGACCATGAATTTGATTAACTATTTGATCAGCCCACAAAATATAACTTATTATATTTTCTTCCTCTTCTATCTTTAAACTCTCAATCTATATCCTAAAATTTTGAAGCTTAGCTCACTAAACTTTTCCATCACTTTTATAAATATTATCAAGTTTTACCCAAGTATCATGACCACATTTTCATTACATAACTTTAACAAATTCTAATTCACATAAACCACTTAGAATAGAATTTAAAGCTTTAGCATTATTTTAATTTGCCTTCTTTTCCACAAAAGTAGTTACAAGTGTTTGTGGCTCTTCAGCTTCATCCATAATTGCTTGCCAAATGTTGAATCTAAGGGCCATCAAGTAAGTCCTCATCCTTATGCTCCAAAATTCATAATTTTCCCCATAAAAAAATGTGTCTTATTTATATAAAAACTTGTATGTGCTTTAGCCATCATGTTTTCCCTGATCTACCTTCAAACTCTTAAACTCTTTCTAAAAAAATTGTTTTGATATTAATTGTTAAGCATAGGATATACTAAGAGGGGTGGTGAATTGGATATTATATATCTTATAATAATTTTACTTAATCAAACTCCACTTAACCATACATTTAAGATATGCAATAAAACTAAAACCAAAACATGCACCACATGAGAGAGAGAGAGAGAGAGAGAGAGAGAGAGAGAGAGAGAGAGTATTGTTATGTAGAAACCCAATGTGTGAAAACCCATGGAGAACAATCTCAAGTATATGAATGAGCACCAACTCAAATTAAATTTTTTGAAAACACCATACATTTAAGATATGCAATAAAACTAAAAATAAAACATGCACCACATGAGAGAGAGAGAGAGAGAGAGAGAGAGAGAGAGAGAGAGAGTATATTGTTATGTAGAAACCCAATGTGGGAAAAACCATGGAGAACAATCTCAAGTATATGAATGAGCACCAACTCAAATTAAATTTTTTGAAAACACCATACATTTAAGATATGCAATAAAACTAAAAATAAAACATGCACCACATGAGAGAGAGAGAGAGAGAGAGAGAGAGAGAGAGAGAGAGAGAGAGAGAGAGAGAGAGAGAGAGAGAGAGAGAGAGAGAGAGAGAGAGAGAGAGAGTAGATTATTATGTAGAAACCCAATGTGGGAAAAACCATGGAGAACAATCTCAAGTATATGAATGAGCATCAACTCAAATTAAATTTTTTGAAAACACCAACTTGTAGGAACACAAACCACTTTGATGAGCACCATCACAAAAAATATTTGTGAGCACTAACCCATAGGAGCACTAACCCCTCTTATGTAAAACACAACTATCTCTTAATGTTGTTTTCTCAATAAATGATATCACACTAATATATGTCTTTATATTCTCTCCTCTACTCTTCTAATCTATATATAATAATTACAAACCATACTAACCCTTACTTCTTACAAATGTCTTCCCAATCCTCCTTTTATAGCTTTCCAAATGACCTTTGGTATTCACACTTTGAAACCTTTCAACTCAAATGGAAAATGGCACCAAACTTGCATGATTCTTCTAATTCTTCCACATGAAAAGTCACAAGGTGACCCTTCATGGTAAAATGCATCCTTTACCTCTTTTGTCTTTATTTGATGACTCTTAAAATTCCTCAAGGTGATCCTTCATGGGAAAATGAATCCTTTCCCTCTTTTGTCTATATTGGTGACTCTTTGACTTCCACATGGGCCCTCTTTTGTCTTTATATAGGAAATAATATATCTAATAATATATAAGTAATATTAACACACTTTAGCCAAGATATGAACATTACAAACACCTTTAGACATTAAATTTTATTCCTTTATCATTAATAATGTTGGACCTTTGAAATGAATGAAAATATTTTTAAAACTAAGCTAGAATAGGATAGTGGAATCATGCGGAAATAAAGGGGATAAAATACTTGATAAGGAATGTTTAGTTGAGAAAGAGCTTGATCTTATGAAAGTCCCTACTACCCTTCCTCAAGAGAACTCTTAACTTCCATGTTATCCCTAATATAATAACTATCCTCATGATGATGCCTATAAACTTCAAGAGAGACTTTTCCAAGAGAACCTAGCCAACTAAATTGAAGAGTTAGAGTTGAAAATGAAATTGTTAAGTCAAGGTGTGATGGAAGGTTTAGAGATAAAAGAAGATCTTATGCCTAAACAGACATCATCTAACCTTCCTTGAGAGAGTGTTAAATATAAATTATATGTAAATGAAGTTATTGTCAAATGGAAGGAATAAAACAAAGATATTTTAGCCCAGGTTCTACCTCCCCTTCTTAAGGAAATCTCAAAAGAAACCTCTACAATTCATTCTCAATTTTATGTTGAGTTATATGTTCCACATCCACCAACTAGTTCATCTTGTCCTTACCCTATCACCATTTACCTTGATGTAAATTTGGTGTGGGAACCTAAAGAGGAGCATTTGGTTAATATAAATTTAAAAATATTACTTAAAGAAGACATAGCTCCTTGGTAGCCTCATTGGATTAAGTCACCAGATTAAAAAATGCCTAGCATTGCCATCACCAAAAAGTAGAAGGAGATTGAGGATATTAAATCCCTTGAGAAACAAAATTAGGTTATGAAAATTGAGATGTAACTTGAGATCCCTCAAGAGGTCCTAAATATTGAAGAAGAGGTAATTTGTTGTGTGGAAACTTCTGATTGGGTTAATATGGAAGAATGTTTTCCTTTTGCCAAAAAGGAAGAAATAATCATTGGTTCTTCCATAATTATGAAAGATATATTGTAGGGGAAAGGAAAAGTTATTTATTATCCTTTGGATGAATTGTTTGAAATCATTGTATTAGGATATACACCTCTTTAAGGAGGCTATGATCTAGTCAAAGATGGAGAAGGCATCCTTGACACTCAAGTGAGTATGCAAAGTAAAAGTAACTTTTCAAATTTATCCTTTCAAGAAGAATATGCATCCCATGATTACATGTTTGAAATAATAAAAATTGTATATCATCCTATCAATCAATTAGGACAAATAAATTATCTTTTTAAAGATAGAACAAGCTTCTATTGGCCTCAATCTTTGAAAGAACAAGAAATCATTCCTCTTAAAGCCATGCCTACCAAGAATATACAATTTGATCATGATATGAATAGTGGAAATAAGTATGAGGTATGTGTAAAATTTTAAGAGGACTATATTTAAATTGGAGACCTATTTAAGGATGATATACTTACGAGTAGATCAAGTGAAATGATAAGGAATAGGTATAATCTACCAAACATCCAATTCAAGGAGAAACATATTTAACACTATGATTAATCTCATGAAGAAGAAGATTAAATAAAATTTCATTTTGACCCTAGAAAGGAGGTATGATTAGTTTTTATATGTGCATAGTTTTTTACTTTATGTTTCTCCTAAGTGCCTTGAGCACATGCGTGTCTTGATAGTGTATCTTCTTCACTTTATGAGTGTCCTTTGTTTTATGTGGTTGAGGTTGTAAGTTGGTATTATATTGATAAAATATTGTTTTCAAAGTATTATTATTTTTATTATCATTTATATGACTCCCTAATCCCAATGGATTAATAAGGCTACTGGTCTAGTTAGCATAGCAGGCATGTTATCCTTATGAATCACCAATTTGTAGACCAAATTTGACCCTATAAATCAAATTGGAACCCCTATAGGAAAAAATATGAATTTATAGGTTTATATAGGGTTTAATATTATTTTCACTAGGTTTATTATATGTTTTTTATGTCATTTCATGCCTTATTAACCTTGATTATGGTTTAATTAGTCAATATGTCACTTTGAATCATTTAGAAGGCTTTTAGGGGTCATAAATGTAAGTGGCATGGTTTTAAAGGTGTTAAAGTGTCATAATGTCCTATAAAACATCTAATAAGCTATATTACCTATCAATAATGTTAGTCTCATCTAAAAATTGTAGGTTATCTAAATGAAGATCAAGTAAGCAACTGAAAAAGGGGAGTTTGGAACTTGTATGGACCATGAGGGAAGGTGACACAAGGAATAAGGCCATGAAACATATCTCCATATTCCTTAGGTTAATTTACATGCTTTAAATTTTCTATAAGTTACATTTTTGAGATAAAATTATTCTATTCCTTTTTTGCCTTTTTAGACACACAAAACTGGTTAGCAAGTTTGTGTTTGGTACATACAGTTGAAGAGGTTTCAGGTCAAATTATTTGGGAGGTGGTATTAAAATTAGATATATACATTTTCATAATAATATTTAAAATATTGTTCAACCATTATATATGAACCATCTCTAACAATTTGACTATGTTTTTTTCTCACTATTTCCTGTACCCTATAGGTTTTACTCTATTTTAGATAGGTTCAAATAATCAAATTGGTCATGTTGAATCCATAGGATGCTGAATTTTATATATATATATATATATATATATATATATATATATATATATATATATTCTTGGTTTAGTTTTTAAAGGTGTTTTTATATACAAATCATCTCATGTTACAAGAAGGTGCCATCATGTGTAGTCTCAATTAGTTTTCCTTGTTTGAAGAATGATTGGTTCTCTACAAGGGTCTCATGTGAAGAGGATATGAGGTTCACCATGTAAAAATTCCATAATAATCACCTTCCCTTCATGTTTGGCCTCATAATTCCACGTGTAGATCAAACTTTTAGTCCATTGTCATACTCAGTCAGCTCTTTACCCACTTCTAATTGAATTCATGGTGAAGTACATGTGTGGGGCCTATATAACATGTTCAAAAAGGTGTTATGCAGGTTAAAAATAATTAGTATGTATTTTATAAACATGCATTAGTAAGTTTAGAATTATAATGGTCGAGAGAATATTGTAACAATCATATAGAAGAGTTTCACACAGTCTACCATAAATAAACTCATCTACAAGTGCCATGGATAGAGCGTAACATGTTGAATTGAAGATAACTTGACTTGGTATAATGATTCATAGTTTAGAGGGTATCTATTTTAAAATTAGAAGGAGAAACAATGCTTATTTAAGGTTCATACACAATGTGTATGATTTATGCTTCTACCCATTACACTATCTACAACTCCATTAGCACTTATAGGGGAATAAATACTAAGATATAGTTTGGAATTTTTTTTAGATCTTTCATGATCAAGGATTCATGTTTTTAAGGTTTTATAAAGTCTAAGGATCAATGAAAGGTATGCACCCATGTCCACTACCCAAGTCTACTTTACAGCTTGTGTGTGAGAATGACTACCTATAGGTGGCATCATAGAGATTTGAAGGTCCTTGTATGGGGAATTTAAAACATTTTATACCTTATTAAAGTGTAAAATGAGAAAATGGAGGTGTGGACCATCCTATAGCATTAGATGACAGTGTTTAGGGACCTTTTCCCTAAAATAGGAAAATAGAGGTCTAAGCCCTTTTCCCAAGATCATATAACAAGGTTACAAGGAATCCTAGTGTACCCAAATGATCATATCTTGTATTCTTCATGAATTATAAGAGCCATGAAAAAAATCGAGGCAAAAGTATTAGTGTAAGGTGGTTATTGAGTACCTTAAAATTGTACTTTTATGTACTAAGAAGCTTTGGGCCCCAAAGAAGCTTTCAAGCATAGATAACTCTTCCCCACACGTGATGTGATAATATCTTAATGATTATGACATAAAATCAAGGTGAAGGGTTTTCTAAAGGCCATACATAGTCAGTCTATGATTGTCATACACAAAGTCTACCCTCCACAAGTCTGCCTTAGAATTTGAAGATGTTAAAGGTCTATTGACCTATTAAATGTAATTTTTTTTGTTCAAATGGTATAAAAAACCTTTATAATCTCTTAAAATATCCATTTGGCCTGAATAAATAGTGGAAGTACCCTTTGTTTTATCTCAGACAAACGGTACTTCCATTTATGCATAAACTACTAATTTTGGATAAGGGAGACAAAAGGATAAGTTAGGAGATATTTATAATTTTAAATATGGTTTATTAAATTTTATTACACCTAGTAACACATGTAAAACCTATCATATAATGGGTAACCTCAACAGGGTGCTCTAAACCCTCAAACTTGTAGATATGCCTACTAGGCATGGTTAGGCCTAAAGCCCAAACGAGAAGGAATTTTTAATTATAACCTTAGGTTGGAATTATAAATTGTTATATAATGTTTGTGGGGTAATTATATATGTGTTAAATATTTTTTAATGCAAATAATCCCAATTGGATGGCCTAGAACACAAGGGTTATAATAGGCTTGTTAGGTAAGGTTCAAGCCTAGTGCCTAAATGAAAAGTCATCTTCAATTATAACATTAAGAGGATAATGGATTATATAATTATTTTAGATTAATTTTAGATGTTGAAAAACTCTTTTTATGTAGATAAATAATAAGGAGAGCCACTTTTGTCTTAGAACCAACTCAAACCTATAAGGAATGGAGAAGTAGGCTCGATAGAAGTTTAGATGCTCACATCTTCTTAGAGGTTATGCATGGGGATATAAGGAGTTTGGCGAAGTTTATGAAGGTATTTAAATATTTTATAGTTGAATTTTTTAGGAACTTCAATGTTAGAGCTTCATAAACAAAGCTTTAGAGTAGAAATAGGCCTCAATCCTCTTAAACCTTGGTTATAGACCCGGTGAAGGAAATGGAGATGGAAAGATAATATAATGGCCTATTTTGACCATGAAAGTGATTGGATTTTATATAAGACTCACTTAATATCCATAAAATTATGATTAGTTGTACATAACATGGATGAAAAGGATACATAGTTTCTCTTTTTGACTATTTTATGTATTGTGTAGGTTTTAGGAGGTTTCAAAAGATAATATCAAGTTCGGGAGAAAGATATAGAATTATTTGTAACTCATTATGGCCATTTAATGTTCCATTAAAACTCCTAAGTGTGCTTAAAAACAAATTCATCTTATCCATTTAGAATTGGCATAATGAACAAGATGGTGAGAAGTGTGAAAGCTTCAAGTGGATGCCTTTTTAAGGTGTACCTAATGCCTCTAAGGCCATGGAGGTTCTTGAAAAGTGTAATACACTCCATTTTATGGATTTTCATGGGATAATAAAGCTGAATTTGAGGCCAAGTGTGAAGGGTGTGTGAAAGAAGAGTTATTTTGATTATAGATGGTGATATCTCATTTTGAGAAGATTCTAGATGATCAAGACTACAAATAATGCATGGAGAGGCATGCATGAAGACTTCCCTCTCATTATAATTATTATATATATCCCTAATCCATTTTGGGATGTTAAAACATTGATAAATCATGAAGGCATTTTTTAAGCCAACAAAAGGAATTCCATGCCACTTTTCATGAGTTTCATGACTTGAAAAGCTGCTTATTTATTCTAACCTTACATGGTACATTTCACACTCTCTTCTCAATCACAATTAACTCATTTTCTCAAGTTATATAATAACTAGCCATTTTGGCCTTTGTAAATTATGTTCCACCTGAGTATGGCAAAGCCTTTGTTTCATTTGCATAGCATAGATCAATAAAGACTACTAATTTTTACCTCTTCCAAAACTATCTATAGTGTTTTTTACTTGGATGATTGATCTTGCTTAGTGATGACTCTTGTTTCCTTATCATGTTGTCTCATTCTCTCACCTATTTTTAGTTGGAAAGCTTTACCTTGCAGGTCATATGAAGTGTTATAAGAAGTGTTAAGGTTGAGTGAGTTAGCCTATTCAACAGTGTTATTATACACCTCTTGTTTAGTCTTCCTCTCCTAAATATTCACCATAACCTCATAATGAATTATTGATGTGAGAAGATGCATATTGGAAAAGTGTATGTTTGGTTAGTCTCTTATTCTCATGTGTAACATGAAATTATTTGGTAGTTCTCAAATAATTAGGTGTATCACCTCCTTTAGGATAGTTTACTTTCAATTTTATCTCCCTTTTCCCTGACAAAGTTTAGGTATAGTAGTGTTCTACAAGTAGTACATCAAGATATTTATCCCTATCTATGGATTCACCTCATTCTTAGGCTACCCATAGTCTAGAGGAGTTTCAATTGTTTCACTTGGATGAGGAGAGTTAAGACATCTAATCAAAGGGTGTAAATCCAAGTGACAATAGTAATGTCATAGGATTGTTCACATTGATGAATGATATAATCATGGTCAAAACTAGGACCAAGAAGGAAATACACAACTAAATTATGAAGTTACCTATAGGTCTCATGAAAATTACACAAACTAGAATGAAACCAACAAAATTTATTAGGATCATACCAATATTTCATAGGTTGAGTCGGATCAAGTTATCATGGGGAAGGCCTTGTATAATTTTTTTAAATTATGATAAGGATAAAGTTTTGTGAAAATTAATTCTTTTGGCTAAAGATAAATGAGTATTGGTGATGTGGTTAAGAGGGGAAACTTGTTTTGAAGTTTGGTTGGGAACAATAGCTTCAATAGTAGGAATGGTATCATAACAGTCGGTGACACCATCATTAGTAACATGGGAATTCTTATTCTTAATTAACATATGAGTACCCATATAAGGTTGGGAGCGATTGAATTGATGCATAAGGAAATATTTATCCTTAGGTTTGTCTATAGCCTCCTCTAAAGTATGTGGAGAGGGAGTCTGGACCTTATATTAAAACTTGGGAAAAAGAGCATTGGTAAATAGATGAAGGAGGTTTTCATCTACCATATTATGTTCACATTTATTAGACAACATTTTCCATTATTTAATTAAATCATATGTAGTTTTGGTTTCAATTTTATTACAATTGATAAAATGGGCCAAGGTATTCTCAAGGAGATCACTAGTTTGAAACTCTTGGACTAAAGCATAAACTAAATCTTCCAAGCTAGTGATGGAATGAGATTTAAGTTGTTTGTTCCAATATAAAGTATCACACATGAGATTTTTTTTCTAATATATTGTTATAAGAAAATTTATTTTATTTCACCCAGTCTTTATATAGATTTCCAAATGTTTTAAAATGAAGAGTAGGATCGGTTGACCAATTGTAATAAATGATAGGGGTGATACCTTCTATATATATTTTAGTAATTTGAGATGTAAAAGGATCATTTTGAAGATTATTAATTTTTTTATTAACAAGGGGAGGTTTAAGGTTCAGATTACCATGGGAATATTGAAGAGGATGTGGGAGAACATTTTGATTATGCATACCCCATAGCATATATTGAGGGTGGGTTTGAAGATGGATAAGATGATTTTGAATTTTCATCATTTGATTTACATTGTTAGCTTTAAAATCATTCATTTTATTAATATTTTTTAATAGGATTTGATGGGTTTGATTTACATTATTATCATTGTTTGAATCATTTGAATTGGTATAGTGTCTTGTCTACCACTATGGGTGTTAGTGGGGGCTTGAGAAGAACTGTTAGTAAGTGAGGCACTAGTGGCATAATTTTATTATGTGGCAAAAGATGGACTAGTAGAGGGATGATAATAAAAAAACACTAAATGGATGATTACCATGGTTATAAAATGATTCACTAGTGTAATAATTGAGAAGAGTGGGTCTAAGAAGTGTCCCACTAGATGTAGAACCTACATGTTAGTAGAGATACTAGGCATAGAGGTAGAGGAAATCAAATAAGAAGAAGTCATTATATGAGGAGTCAAAATAGAGGGAAAATGATGAGAATAAAAGAAGATAGTATCCCTAAACACATGAGAGAACATGGGATAAGGTGAATGGGGATACTTGTCTTAACCACTTATTATGATATGGTAAATGGTAGAAGGATCCTTTCCTTGATGTTGAGGAAAATCATTAATGAAGAAGATCATTTTAGGTGTATAATTTAACTTAGGTTGATACTAAATTAAGAGGAGAATATTATGAAGTGAAGAAGAATGAGGAGGGGTCCCATAGTTTGTAGTGTGAGTGGCTATATGAACTTTACTTTCATCTAGGATAGGAGCCACAATTGCTTATGGGAAAAACTATTAGGGTTGGTAAGAATCATAATATCTATTGAATTAAAATTAGTTTTTCCTTAAAATAAGAAGTTAATGATGAAGGAGAGAGATTAGGGATGGAAAATTCGATGTAAAGAAAGGAGAGACAACATGTAGATAAGAGTATAAAGTCTACTGGGTCGACCTAATAATAAAAATAGGGTATGAAAATTGATCCAATAAGGATACAGAGTCAACTAGGCTGACTTATTTCTATAACCTAAGATAAAGTATACTTTTATAAGGATATAGAGTTGATTAGGTTGACTTAGTACTATAATCTAAAAGGTAGAAAGGAAAACTAGGTCGACTAGGTTGACTTGATACTATAGTTGGGGAAAAAGATAGTATGTAAGAGAATGTGTCGATTAATATGATAGTGTTCTAAAAATAGTAAAAAATTATAATATACTTTAAATTAATAAATGGAGGTAAATACATAATTAATTGCATCAATGAGGATGATCTAATTAGAGCACATAACATTAAAACTTGCATAAATAATGGCTAGTGCAAGTTTTTGTAATATAATATACAATGAGCAAAGAGAAAGAAGTAAACTAAAAACTAAATGCTAACCAAGTTATCATTGTTAATGTTTTTAGATTATTATAAAGTGTTAATTTAAGTGTGATAAGGAAGTTGACTAAAAGTAGGTAATTAGAAGGCAATCTATGAATAGTTTTAAGATGTTTAGGTTTAAAGGAATCTGTGTTGGCTATGGTACTTGATTGGTATTGGGGCCCACCCCCTCACTTCACAATCCCATAGAGATAAGGGTGTTAGGTGATTTTATAATATATAATATTAATCGTGTGTTTATACTTGGCTAGAAAATTGAGTTGACTTCCCCCTTGGTGATGAAATCCAAGTAGATATGACTTTAAAATTTTAAATGCATTTTGAAATTATGTGATTTGGTAGTGTGAGAAAGTAAGACAAAAATAGTGAAACTAAATGGTATGTTAAAAAACCACCTAATTAGAGTATGTGAGCTATTCTAAGAATGAAAATAATTGAAAGTGAATGTGTGAATTAGTCACCAGAATATAGTTGTTAATTCCCAATTTAAGCATAATACAGAGTCAATTTAGATGATAGTATATTTAAAAATTATAAAATAAAGTCAATAGGGTCTCTACTATACTTCAAAATAAAGAGTCCTTAAGAACTAAGTCGACCAGGTTGACCTAGTCTTTTAGACAATAGATAATATAGAACTAGGTTGACCAAGTTGACCTAGTTTATTGTATGATTACAGTTTTGAGGTTTGAAAACTTTACAAAATAGAACTATAAGGAAGAACTGCATTAAAGGAGAGATAAAGAAAGGAACCTTGGTGCGTTAGAAGATGTTGAGGAATTTGAAATTGCTACTGAAGTGCCTTGAATGCTTTCTTTCAAGTTCTATGAACTATGTTAACTAGGTCGACCTAGTTCTATAATTCCCTATTTGTTGAAACCTATTTTAGATGACTATACTGACCTGGTTGACCTGGTTTGTTATCTATAAGTTGTTCATAATACTAAGTCAACTTGAATGCCTTAATTTATTGTTCTAGATATAAATAAGAGACTAAATCAACCTATTTGATAGTTTTTTGTCTATAACTTAAAAAAAATTACTATGTCAACCTGTTTGATACAATAACCTATATTTGATGAAGATTTTCATAGAAAGAATATAGTCATTTTGATGATAATATGAGGTAAACTTACACACTAAAGTTAGAAACTATACCATCCTAGTCAACCTAGTATTTCAAATATAGAAAAATAATAAAATGATATAAATTAAAAGCATGAAAGAAAACTTTCAAGGATTATATTCATGTTAGGGTGACTAAAATATATGTAATCAAAAATGCATCAAATCCATAAATCAATCCTATCTTAGAAAAGATATATCCTACTTACACTTTCAATTAGGGATACATTAGATAACTAGGAATATGACTAATATGGATCCCCAAGACAAAATTAGGGGATCTCTTATCACAAATAATATCTCTAAGGAGGGTTTCAAATCATCTAGTCAATTACAAAATTCCTATGTTTTCATATTCACTAAATTAATAAGTAAAACAAATAAATCTAATATAGTACTCACCAAATCTTGTAGCATAAAGTGGGGGTAATAAAAAATAAAATTAAACATGCATAGAAGACATATAATCACATCAATGTCTATGGAATCATAATTCATGGAAGATAAGTACAAATTTATAACTATATACTCTTAAAATGGAGGAATAAAGTTAGGAATAGTTACTTTTGAAGACAAACCTACCAAGCCTCAATCTCTCCCTTGGCCAAGGTGATTTTCAAGAGGTTATTGTGGTATATAAGGATGACAAGGATAAATTATCTCTAGGATACAAAACCTATCAGTTCATCCAAAAGACTTCACAAGATAAGATTTGTATGTCCAAAGAAAGCATGAAACCCTAAACTTGCTCCTCAATTAGAATGATGGATAAGCAGATGCACAATAACTCTTACTTCTTCTCATCTCTAAATAATGGTGAAATAATTATGTATATATAGGTGTATTTAATCCTAAACCCTTTTGAAATTTTTGGTTGATAGGTTTGACCCAGTTGACCTAGTATTGTTATTGACAAAAACTCACTAGGTCATGGGCTAGGTCAACCAAGAGATGACCTAAACCATAAATAAGTTTTATCAATAAGATTACAAGGTTGACCCAATCAACCTAGTCATGTAAACTATTGAAAGAGGTTATACATTAAGAAATGGGTACTGAAGGTGGAAAATGACTTGAGGAGTGTGCAAAAGAGAAGAACAAACTTAGGGGAATAGTTTTTAGGAGATAAATGTGTTGATAAAAAGTGTAAAAAGGGACAACAATATTTTGAAGCACCAATGGCCTGCTCATACCTTTCTTAGTGTACCTTTTAAGGTATGCACTCAAAGAGATTGAGTATAGATGTGTTTTTTCAAGATAAAGAGCACCAGTAGTTGATAAAAGTTTAAAAATATTATGTGGATATAAATATATTTTCACAAGGATTTTGGTAATAAGTTCCTTTTCAATCTACACTCCCTTACCAATGATTTCCTCAAATGTGTTGGCATAAACAAGTCTAAAATTATAGGCCATCTCAAGTTGCATATTTTTTTCAAAGATGTTGTCTAATAGTTTGTATGGTAAATTATGTTAAAAGTGACTAGCTAGTGCTCTCCACCATTATAGGTATGTTGTGAAGATTTATTCATATCTTTATCTTACTTTGTATAAATTAAGCATTTTATACTCATACTCAATGTTATAATATAAATGGTTAAGAACTTTTTTGATAGATCATTCTAATCCATTACTGATCCCTTAGGCAATTTTAGGAGCTATTCTAATACTTATCTAGCCAAACTATGTGTAAAAAAGTGGAGTAAATAAATGTTTTTGTAGGTTACCTCTTGGTATAACACAAAAAAGGATTGAATGTGTTCTCTAGGGTCACCTTCCATTTGTATTTATCAATCTTGGGTGCCTCAAAATGAGGTGAAAAGGGGAATTTATGAATGCATAAATCAAATGGATAGGGGCATATCTCATCTAACTTATATTTCTTGATTCAATTACCCATCTCAATCCTTTTGTGACTATTTACTTCAACGAATTCAACTCTTGCATGTTTGGTGCATTTATTGGTGGAATATAATTTTGTTGGGTAAGAATATACCCCCATTTGTGGTCCTATTATGTATACAAACCCTTTGGCCAAAATTTTGGTTTTGGTTTACCCTTTGATGTAAGTAGGTTTGACATTGTTACTTCAAAAGGTTTTACTATAGATTACTAGCTACTTGATTCTGATTCCTAGGAATTTGTTGCTATTAATTATAAGGAACTTGCTGGTTTTGGGGTACTTATTGTCAGTTCACCAAAGGATTTCATCATTACTTGTTTTCAAGGGTAAATTTTTCCATTAGATATGAACTCGTTAATGTGTTTTTTAAAACACCCCCAATTTGTGATGAGTCCTTAATAACTTGTTACTGAAAATAGAAAAGAGTCTCCTAGTGGTTAAATAAATTATGTTCCATATCAAGTGGAACTAATTATGAAACATCTATAGGTTTGTTCTATTCATGAGAATCCATAATATCTTCATTAGATGTAGGATTGACTAAGTCTTCATGTGTTTGATCTTCCTCCCTAAAATCAGTATTATCTATAGAAGTCACAACTAAATAAACTATTAAATCTATGATGAGTTGGTTAACATACCATTGACTAATTTATTGGATCTTAGTATAAAGATCCTGATCAGTTAAAGAGGACTCTACAAGTGGTTCATTCCCTTTACTTTAAAAAGTAATGTTTGATTTTGTGACATAAGTAAGATGTTTCTCTAGTTGTTACTCCTCTACTCAAACAACCATATGAAATTGTTCCATTAGGAAATCAGGGAAAAATCTAGCTCTTGATTCTATTAATCTAAAGAGGGATTCACCCTTATCCTCTATGGGTTATTATTCAAAATAACCATGCTTAGATCCTAACATAGTGTGGATGTTTTAAAACATAATGGATTTTTCTTCTCCATCATAATAATGTTCTTCCTCGTAATTGGGTCCATAAGAGACAACACTATGAGTATACCTTTTCATGTTAGAAGATGGTTTTATACGTTTTCAAAGTGTTTTGAGTTTTATTTTATAAATGGTTAAAATGTGTTTTTGGAGTCTTCAATCAAACAAATACAAGGTAAATTTGGATCAATAATTATAAAAGAATGACGTGATTCCACACAATTAAAAGAAATAAGTAATGTGCATAATGGACCTTAGTTGGTTGAAACTGGTAATTAGAAGAGGGTAGAATAACCTTAGAGCTTAGGTTGTAGGCTAGCATAGGAAAACTTAAGTTAAAAGTATGTCAATATCATAAAAATATAAGCACAACCATGGTGGGCCATGGTTAATAAAATTAGAATAATAATTTTTGGTTAAAGAAGCTTAGGATACGAACAAATGAAATTATGATGTGAATTAACTAAAGAAATCTTAAGTGTAAAATCCAAAAAAAATGGGTAACACAACAATGCACCATGGAAATAAATATTAATGGTCTAATAACTTAAAGCATGAGTGAACACAAGATGACCTAAGTTCAAAATAAGAATAGACTAGGTAAGTTTCTAGATAATAACCTTCAAACCAAACAAAACATTTCACCCAAGTTAATCAAACTAAGCACAAAAGGTGATCCACCCAAGCTTAAGTTGTAGGTAAGACTCTAGTGTAGACCAATCATGTTTTGGATTAAAAATTAGAAAGGTTAAATATTAAATTTGGCCTAAAAGGATTTATTATTTTACAAGTGATGAATAGTCTAGACTCAAAAAAATAGTGTGATGATATTTTTTCTGGTAAATACAAACACAAATGAATTGATTTAATTTTTAAAAAGACCAAAAATGCTTTACATTTGACTAGTGTAACACCTCTTTGTTCAAAATAAATGGTTTATAACAAGTTTTTATTTTTTTTGACATGTTTTAGTTCACACATACAAGTAGTTTTTAGACTAAAAAATGTAATGCAAGTAAACAAGAAGAAGAAAAATCCAAAGTGTGCATCTTATCTTATAAACTAACAAGGTTGCTTTTAACTTATGGATTTTGTTGATATACTCCTTGAGAGGAAATACATTTTTAATCTAATAAATTTAGATGCACATGAAAATAGGGTTTTTAATCCCCCTCTTCTCTTAAGAGATCATATAGTGACATGGAACTTCAAGCTCCTCACCCTACACCAATATCAGTCTACAGTAAATGGGTTTTATCTAGAAACCATTATTTTTACACATTTTAAATGGTACCATATGTGTGATTAACACTAGTGTGCAACATGTCATTTGGATCCAAGTTAGTTGACTTGTTATAAAAAGGTCTTATCTTTTTTAATGCCACTACATCCATACATTTTTTAGTTTAGTTTTATTCCTATATTAATCCATTATATTTTAGTCATTAATGGACGTAGTTTAACTTCTCAAATTACTATCCCAGTGACTCACTAGTTTAATTTATATACCCCACCATGGAATGGAGTTTACTTGTTGGGAAAAGGTCTTATCCTTTTTAAAACCACTACAACCATCAATTTCTTAGTTGAATGTGATGGCTAGATTAATCCATTATTTTGAGGGTAGTATTCATTAATGGAGGTAGTTTAACTGCTCAAATTACCATCCCAGTGATTCACTAGTTCAATTTATATACCCCACAATGAAATGGGGTTAAAATGATACTAGGAGATGAATTCCCACGTTAATGATTGCATAAAAAACATTTATGGAGGTGATGAAAGCCTACCCAAAATTAAATATACAATAAAAAATATAAAATGACTTTAAAGGTTAGTTTTGGATCATTAAAGTCACTCTAACATTGGGGAGTTCCTTTACAACATTCATTTTATGCTTGGACTAAGAAAAAAAAGAAAAAAATTGAAGTGATTTTTAACACTTGAGTTCCCTAAAGGGGATAGGGGGAGAGCATACATACTAGGCTTGGTTTGTAAAAATAAATATCAAGTCAATTAACTTTGAAACTAGTTTAACGAATAAAAAAATGACAAAAGAGAAAGACTCTTAAGAGTCCTAAGCTTCCATGATTGTTATTTTTAAGCCTAAATTTAAATGTGATTGAAATTTTCCTATGATTATTGTAAAAATTAAACTAGTGAAGTGCCTTAAACCTTCAAATAGAGTGTTAGTAGTCTAGAAAATGTGTTTAATGTCAAAGGGAGCTTAAAACTTATTATTTTAACTCTATGGATTTTTAACAAAGGGATATCTTGTTATTTTATAGAGCATTCTTGCCAATCGATAAGGTGAATTCATTATTTATAGTGTGATTATATAATTCAATGGGACAATCCCACTATTACATATAGAAACTGATAGAACATGTGGTGATATCATTAATTATCAGGATGGTCTCACCAATTAACATGGTGATCTCATTGATTAGCAGGGTGAATTTGTCAAAATAATTAAAAAATAAAGACAAAGTAGTTACTTGTAAATTTGGTCCAAGATGATTTTGATGATCTTTAGATGACCTAACCATTCCATAGGTTGATATCTCTAATATTCAAGTCAATCTCATCATTCTATAGAAAATGCATAAAAAACATAAAAACACAACAATCAATCATGTCATTTACGTGTGTAATCTCTCTATTTCTCAAGAAAATTTTCCATTACATAGGGTGATCTCACTTATGTTCAAGATGAATTCACTATTTATAGGGATATCTCCCCATTGTCTACAAAGACATAAAACATGGAAATTAGAAGAAAAGAATATCAAAATAGCCTTAAAAGAGGGCCTAAATGCAAAAATTATAAGGATAAAATGATGTTTGAGATCTGTGGTCTCACTAGGCATGAAAAAATGTATAATAGAATTATCAAACAAGTTATTACATGTGTTAGTAGAAACAAAATAAAATAAGCATAAAAATAACATTTTAATCCTACTCCCTCAAGGGGAATTGTTAATGAACTCAAGGAACTAATTACTAAAGTAAGACAAGCAATACTTCCAAGTAGTGACTCTCCTTTAAAAATAGTCAATAATCATGATTATGCTTAGATTTAGTGTTCTAAGTCTTCATCAATGTGGTATAGCATGCACCTCAATCATAACTTAGTTCACTAATGGCTTTGGTTCCTTGATTTGGTCAATATGGGTGAATGAGTGAATCTATTTCTACATGATAACATTACACAATTCAATCTTAAAAGTTATGTCCATGGATCATTTATTTATATATTTTCTAAAATGTTAAAATTCAACCATGACTATCCATCTTGAGACTATTATGTGTGGCAATGGTGTCAGGATCCCTACTCCTTAAGAGCACACTTGATTACTTTTGTATAAGCAACTAAACATGGAATTTAACCAGAAGTAAAATATAACTAAAATTCAGAAACAACACAGAATATGAGAGACAATACAATCTTGTATTAACACTCTTCCAAAAGGAAATACAGTGAAGAAATCACACTCTTCCCACACCTCTTGGGTGTACCAGTAAGTATTACTCAATCAATTATAACCATAACTCAACAGTGAGTTGTACCCTCCACCAATCAGTAACAATGCTGCCAATACACCAACCAGTAAGTGACAATCAACTCAACCGTTGTTGCCTACTTCTAATACCAACTGAGTACACCACGTACTCTAAGTAGATCTCCCTGATCTTGCTCCTTGTTGTGTTGTAGATCTCCTTTGACCTTGCACACACACACACACATGTAGATCAACTGACCTTACCATGTAGATCTTCTTCCTGATCTTGCACAACCTGCAGATCAACCTGGTCTTGCACACCTGCAAAACTATATCTTATTTTTGGGAAGAAACCTTGTCCTTGCCTTTCCAAGTTCTTATGATTCTCTAAATTACAATACAACCCCATGGGTCTCTTAAATAGATCCCATACAAACAATAATTAGACTTTCCAATTACAATAATTAGAAACACAGACTCAAGACTAAAATTAGTCTTTTACATGCAAACTAACTGTCTGTCTAAAATTAGACTAGTTCTAAAATGCACAAATGATTGATGTCAGTCACTGTCTATCTAGAAATGACCGAGATCAGCCGATCCATGACCAATGTCGGCAGCTTCCTATCTACTCTTGACTGACATTGGTTGGCCTGACCAATGTCAGTTACTATGACACTCAGTAACCTCCTCCATGTTTGCATACCTGTGAAGCTTTTAGCTCCACAACCTAACAATCTCCCACTTGGAGATAAATAGCTGCACCTGTACCTATACATCATCTAATTTTGTTTCCTAGCTTGTATCCCTCTTCAAGTTTAGTCTTGAAGACCAACCACCACAAATCCTATGGTGCTTCTCCTATCATCCAAGTAACCTGCCATATCCCAATCTACATACACATGTAGAGATGTGCCTGACCCTGCATAGCGTGAATCCCTGTTGCTGGTCCCTCTCAGATACCTAAGAATCCACTGAACTACTTTCCAGTGCTCCTTTCCTAGATTGGCCACAAACTTGCTGACAACTCCCACTTCTTGGGTAATATTAGGTCTAGTATACATGTACTCAATCTCATCATGTTATTTGGGACACTGTTATGTGAACTATCCGTCCATATGTGTGATAACCAGTTTTGCATCTTACATATTGAACCTCTCCACTACCTTATTCACATAATCATCTGGAGACAAAATCAACCTATGACTTTCCCTATCTCTAAAAATACTCATGCCGAGGATTTCTGCTCCTGAATCCTTCCTAGCACACCTCTGAACTAATTTTACCCTTAGCTCAGCAAATCCCTACATGCATGAACCTATAACAAGCATATCATCCACATACAGTAATAGGATAATGTCACGACCATCATCCAACCTGGTAAAATAAACACAATGGTTACATTGACATTGACTAAAGCCATGCTTTGTCATACCCCTGTCAAACCTGTACCACTGTCCTGGAGCTTGCTCAAGACCATATACCCTAGCCTTCTATCTCACGTGTCCATTCTCTCCTTTCTTTAATCTAGGAATCCATTCATCTTTCAATGCTTTCATCCCAGCTGGCAACTCTACCAAATCTCTTATTTGGTTCTTTCCCAAGGAATCAATCTCCTCATTCATGCCATACTCCCACTATTTCCTAGATTTTACCTGCATTGCCTCTTCAAAACTTCTTGGTTCTTGACCATCAGTGAGTAACAAGTTCAAGTAGTATAAATAATGGGAATAACAAATTTGAGGCTTACTTACCCTTTCAATCCTCCATATGGGCATTTGAGACTCCTTGACAGCTTGTTGTCTGCCCAAAATCCATTCTCTGGTCGACCCTAGTTTACACCTGACTGATGTCAATTCCACCTGATCACCGACGCCAGTTCCCTAACCAACATCAGTGTCCACTTGGTTGTTGATGTTAGTTCCCTGACTAACATCAGTCTCCACCTTTTTGACACCACTGACTCTAGTCTGCACATGACCGACATTTGTACCTACTTGATCGACGTTGGTTCTCACTTGACTGACGTCAGTAACTATGTTTTCCTATGAGTGATGACTTTTACCCACGAGCTCACTTTGGATCACCACCTTGTCCAAACTGCCCTGCTCAAAATTATTTAGCCCCTTGAGCTGATCTCTGTCCATCATCTCCTCCATGAAAACCAAGGCTTTCCAGTTCTTAAGTTTGTCAAAGACATCTGACTTCCTCTTAAGAACATGCATCCCCTTCTTATTCATGTGACCAAGCCTAAAGAGCCACATCTTCACATCTACATCTAAAGTAGATAAACTAAAAGGAGAAATAGTAATACAAGTAGATAGATAAAGAGTACCTACTTTATTACCACATGCTAATTCAACTACACCCTTGGAAACTTTCCAAGATTCTAATGTGAGAGTAACTATGCAACCCTCATCACCCAACTTTCCTGTAGAAATTAGACTCCTCTTCAGGACTAGGACATGCATGACCTCCTTCAACACCCATGTGTTGCCTGTCTACATTTTTAGCCACACTTCCCCTTTGCCAACAATTTGACAAGGCTTACCAACCCCTAAATAAATCTTTCCAAAGTCTTTATGGACATAATCATGGAAAAATACTCTATTTGGGGTTGAATGGAAAGAGGCAACAGAATCTAAAACCCAAGATTCTACTTTATCCAAGGAACATACAAGAGCATCTTGTGAAACAATACCTGCAACATCTGCTTCTTCATTCCCTTCATGCTGATCTTCTACCAACCAACAATCTTTCTTTACCTTCTCTTATTTTCCATAATACTGTAATTGATAATTCTTGCCATTGAATTCCTCCATTCTTAGTGTACTTTATTTTGAAATTACTTTACTCCAACTCAATAAAAAACCCCTGAGAGTGACCTGTAATCAACAAACACTTAACATGCTCTGACCACATGTTAGTGTACCTAACCAAGCTCTGATACCAACCTGTCAGTGGTATCACTTGGTGATCCTAGCTCTGATACCAACCTATTAGTGGTATCACTTGGTGATCCTAGCTCTGATACCAATTGTCAGTGGTATCACTTGGTGATCCTAGCTCTGATACCAATTGTCAGGATCCCTACTCCTTAAGAGTGCACTTGATTACTTTTGTATAAGCAATTAAACATGGAATTTAACTAAAAGTAAAATATAACTAGAATTCAAAAATAGCACAGAATATGAGAGACAATACAATCTTGTATTAACACTCTTCCAAAAGGAAATGCAATGAATAAATCACACTCTTCCCACACCTCTTGGGTGTACCAGTAATTCTCACTTAACCAATTACAACCACAACTCAACAATGAGTTGTACCCTCCACTAGTCAGTAACAATACTACTAGTACACCAACTAGTAAGCGACAATCAACTCAACCATTGTTGCCTACTTCTAGTACCAATTGAGTACACCACGTACTCCAAGTAGATCTCCCTAATCTTGCTCCTTGTTGTGTTGCAGATCTCCTTTGACCTTGCACACACACACCTATAGATCAACTGACCTTACTTACCATGTAGATATTCTTCTTGATCTTGCACAACCTACAGATCAACCTGGTCTTGCACACTTGCAAACCTAGATCTTACATTTGAGAAGAACCCTTGTCCTTGCCTTTCTAAGTCCTTATGATTCTTCAAATTATAATATAGCCCCATGGGTCTCTTAAATAGATCCCATACAAACAATAACTAGACTTTCCAATTACAATAATTAGAAACATAGACTCAAGACTAAAATTAGTCTTTTACATGCAAACTAAATGTCTATCTAAAATTAGACCAGTTCTAAAATGCACAAACGACTGACATTAGTCACTGTCTATTTGGAAATGACCAATGTCATTCGATCCATGACCGATGTCGATAGCTTCCTGTCTACTCCTGACTGACGTCAGTTGGTCTGACCGATGTTAGTTACTGTGACACTTAGCAACCTCCTCCATGTTTGCATACCTATGAAGCTTTTAGCTCCACAACCTAACACATGGATTGATTCAATCTTGGAGGGACAAGAAATAAATATTGTCATCAATATTTGAAAGAAGAGAACATTAATAAGTCATGTGTAGCCTTAATCCATATATTTTCATGTTAATGCCTTGTATATAATACATCTATGATGATGTCATGGGTGATTCCAAAATGAATAATGATTTTCCAATAAATATACATTCAACAATTTTCTTGGATTTTTCACATAATATCCTAATTTGGTTTTGATTTACTTAAATGACTTTAATTATTTTTTTATAGTTCTTTGGAATTTTGTTTCACACTTAATCAAACTGGTTAGAATGTCATTTTACTGAGTCATAATTTGACTAGAGTATAATCAAAAGAATATGTCAATTGTATAGAGGGTAATACCCCAGTTATGATATTATAGATTCCAATTGACACATGCACATAATGTTTATCACTGAAATAGAATATTTTGGTGGTCCAGAACATCATTTTGTGAGGTCATAATTTGACTTGAATTGAATTAAGAAAAGATAATGATTCCATAAAATGCATTTACTTAATCAGGGATCAATGAATGCTAATCAACACTTGTACATGATGAGTGTGGATGATTTAGAGTGTTTTAGTTATTTTTGTCCATATTGTGCATTGTTGGTAAATATTTTTTTTATTTGTAATTTTAGCACAATAGTGATAGGAATTAGATGTCTACACCATATGGTATATATACATAAGACTTTTTAAAGATAAATATTCATCAAAAAATTTGCATGCAAGTTTATACATAGAAATCCATCATGTATCAATGTGTTTCAATAGTTTTTTACCATCAGTTACACCAATTAAAAATTTATGAAACTCCAAAAAATGTTTTAGGTTACTTATTATATAATCATGGAAGTCATGAATGATCTCTTAAACTTTTACAACATTACCAAATGTGCTAACAATTCTGTATGCAAGATTCATCTTATGAGTCATGCAATGAATTGAAATCACAAATGGGGTAATTGTTATTCAAAGTCAAAAACAAATACAACTTTTATGTCCCTAAATTACCAATGCACCATCAGTATGAATACACACCAAATTTATATCTATAGCATAATCATCCATCCTAGATTTATCTCTTAAATAAGGTAAAACCAATTTATGAACATTTTTTGCAATGTAATTTTCTGCCATTTTATGAACATCTTATAGATGAGATTACCTTTAATATTTTTCAAATGTATAAACAAGCATTGAAACACATGATGTGTTTTCAACTCCAGCGACCTTGTGAATAGACAATGAGATAAATAGTGATATCTTAACTTTTTCTTTCAAATCTTCCTTCTCAACCATTGCTAGACATTTTTCCATTTCCCAAACATTGCTATTTGACCAATATGATTGTGGATTATCAATAAACCCATTATATTGAAACAAAATCTTATAATTTACAAAATCATAAATAGGTCTACCTTTTTTAAATATGTGATAAACAGTAGAGAACTATACATATTTTACCTTTAGATTAGATTGCATAACTTTTCCTAATTGAGCTTTAATTGTTCCCCTTTTCTCAACAAGATTTTTTTTTTATTTGTAACCATTTTCATATTCACATGCATATCTTACACGCATGCATTTTTTTATTTTT